>VZSC01008944.1:262408-327164 GCA_013398225.1 Steatornis caripensis
GTTGTGGAGTCTCCTTCTCTGGAGATATTCAAAACCCGCCTGGATGCATTCCTGTGCAACCTGCTCTAGGCTAACCTGCTTTAGCAGGGGGGTTGGACTAGATGATCTCTAGAGGTCCCTTCCAACCCCTACCATTCTATGATTCTATGATTCTATGATCCTAATTGGGAGGTCTATAACAGAGTCCTACCATGATATCTGCCTTGTTGGCCTTCCCCCTGATTCTTACCCATAAACTCTCAACCGTATAGGCATCAGCATCAAGCTCTAGACAATCAAAACAGTCCCTAAAATACAGGTCAGCCTCTCCTTCGTTGCCTATGCCTTCTGAAGAGTTTATAGCTATGCATTGCAGAACTCTAGTTGTGCGAGTCATCCCACTGTGTTTCTGTGATGGCAACTATAGTTTACCTGCTGCACAATGGCTTCCAGCTCCTCCTGTTTGTTGCCCATGCTGCGTGCATTGGTGCAGATGCGCTTCAGTTGGGCTATTGGCTCTTCCTGTTTCCTCCCTCATCATTCCCTGCAACTGGAAGGATAAAGGAGAACACTACTTTGTACTCCTGATCCCTTAACCAGTTGTCCCAAGGCCCTAAGTCTCTCTTGATTGTCCTCAACTTCTTGTTGCAATTTCATCACTGCCTACCTGAAAAATCAACAATGGATAATAATCTGAGTGCTGTACCAGAGAGGGAAGTTTTCACATATTTAACCTGGGCCCCAGGGACGCAGCAGACTTCCCTAAGAAGTGGATCTGGTCTCCATATTGGGCCTTCTATTCCCTTCAGAAGCGAGTCTCCTATGACAATGACCCATCTTTTTTTCTTTATGGAAGCATTTTTGATGCAGGCCGTAGGCCAACTTAACCTCAGTGACACATCCAAGCTAGATGATCCATCATTCTCGTTATTGATCGGTTCCACTTGCCAAGCCTCATACCTATGCAAGGGCACCAGAGAACGTGGGACAGTCACAGAGGACACATGCCTGCTGTGCCGGGCAGGAGCTTGTTGCCATTGCCCCTTATCCTTTAAGTCACTGTGTTCAGCCAGGTGGAGAGAGGATAGGGAATCCTCTGTATCATGTGTCCTGTCTGCCTGTTGGGCCTGTCTCAGGGAAGGCAGGATGCTGTTCTAGTAGCCCCTCTCTCTGTCATGCTCCCTAATACTCCTCAACCTACTCACCTCCTCCTGGAGCTCAGTGTACTAAGCAGAGGAGTTCCTCTACCTGGATGCACCTCCCACAGGTGTGCTCACTGTTACTGACATAAGAGCAGAGCACACCTTGCAGCCTGGCACCTGGCTGACAGTGTGCTCCCTCCGGAGCTCGCTCTGGGAAGCTGCGTGAGTTGTGGTGAGTGCAGAGCTTAGGCCATGGCTTTCTGCTGGGTGGACACCATTGCTCCCTGGTTGAGCTGGCAGATCTTGAGCACCCTTCCTACACACCACTCCATGCAAACTGCTACCTCCCCCTACCATGGTGAGCAGGCCTTCTGTCTTGCAATGCTTGAGTGACTGCAATGCTGCTTCAGGGAAAGGGCAATTTACCCGCTGCTTTTCAGCAATTCTATTGTAACAGCCTGTCACAGAGACACCCACAAAATAGGCAGGGCAGGCACTCAAAATGAGATTTATTCTAACCAAAATTACTTTGCAATCTGACAAACAATAGTAAACCACAAGCTCAGATGTCAGGTGGGAATACTACTGCACAGCCGACTTAAGAATTCCTAAGTTTTCAGGAACAATCCTTTAGAATGATGACCCAAAGTGCGCAATCACTCACCCACAAGGAGAGGGCTCTCAATCCCAGGGAAGTTACCCTAAGCAACATCCCAACCCGAGGGGAGAGTCCCCAGCTACAGACCCGCTGTTCCGAGGAGGACTCGCTCAACTCGGCTCTCCAGCCAGGCTCCGTTTATACCCTCCTGGAGTCTGACCTGTGGTCAGTCCTGGTTGGCTGCTGGCCCCATCTTCCAGGGACTGTAGGCCTGGGAACAGCCACCATAAGCCTGTGAAAGAGCAAGGCAGTCAGGTTTCAACAGCCGACTTCTATGAGGTCTTTTGGAAAACCCCAGTCTTTGTTAGAGCAGGTGCATCTGCCACATGCCCTGACCTTTTTCTTTCCTCTTTAAAAAGATGAGTTTTTCTGTTCCCCTCAGTGTGGGTAATGTGATGCACAGTCCTGTACATCCAGATGGGCCCAGGCTCTCACTTTCTGTGTAAGTTGGTCTGAAGTTTGCTGCTAATGAAGAGCTGTATCAAAGAAAGGTCATCAAAGCTGAAGGCAGTGTTAGAGCCAGCATCACATACGTGCTGATGGTCTAGCTGTGTTTGCTATAAGCCCTATGTTGAGCCTGCAAAAATGAATGAAAAGACTCCAATTCATTGAAAGTTCCTTCCTGTATTACTGAACCGAGAAGCTTTCAAGGCACTCTGTTTATGTACGTAAACCTTCCTCAGGAAAGCGGGCCGAGTTCAGTGAGACCAATGGTCTCTACGTAATTGGTTGAGCTACCGTGCAAAGGTTCAGAAGACCAGAGATAATGATGTTAGAAATCTCAGTGGCAGAGAAGTAGTGTCTCACAGCAATAGGATGGAAATTGCCCACCTCTCTCCACTATCTTAAAAAAATGATGAAGTTGACTTAGATGAGGTTTTAATTGAATTTACCTTTTCCTTTCATCTGCTCTTCAGTCTTCTTATTGCAACTTGCAAAGCTTCTCTAATTTCCAAATTGATTTTCTTATAATTAATTGGACAATTAACTGTAACTTAGTGATTATTTATCAAGTATGCTAATTATGCAAATATCTACAGATGTAAAAATATATCCACACTCAGTGAATTTAATAACAAGGCATTGCTGTGGATATTACAGAACTGTTCTTCACTTTCACCAAATATTTGAAAGGCAAATGTAAGGATTATATTTCCTTTTACAGTCCTTATAGGTTTTTGAAATGTTTTGTAGAATAAAATTAATGCATTGATTGGAGACTCAAAAGCTCTTGAAGACTTTTTTATAAAAATGCAAAAATGGTTTTGAAATTTGTGTGACACTTCCAGGCTGAATGGTCCATTGATGTCAGTATCATTACTCCGCTTAAGGAAGTTGCAGGGAATGTCACAGCCAGCAATGCAAGCTCCCTCTGGCAGGGTTGTTCAGTGTAGTAAGTTTTCTATGCTGCTTTATAGGTGTAACCCTAATTCTGATTATCTCCATTGTCCAACCCTTTTTCCCCTCTTTTAAGTACGGGAGTAGTTCAGTTACAAGAATGTGCTTAGAGTCCTAACACAGTTTGGGAGAGGGAATTAGGTGTGTGGATCACTGCTGGCAAAAAAGGACCAGGAGATGCCACGCTGACTATTGATTCCAGTTCTCTACCATCACAGGCCAGCGTGCAATAACCTATTAATGCCGAAAGGTCCCTTTCACATATCTCAAACTCCACCCATGAGCCATAAAACATCCCATAACTTAAGATGGTGGCTCCTGGGTTGTTTTGTAACAGTCAAGATTACCGCACACTACAGAGAAGAGCGAGCAGGCACTTAAAAGGTCCTGGAGACCTGCAGTAGACTAGTGGCTTTTCCCCTGCTGATTAGCCCCTCCCCAGCAGATTTCTAGCTTCAGAAATTGGATAAGTCTTTTTGCTACCTGTTAACGCACATCATAAAACACTCCTGAAATGGAATAAAGTTAAAATAAAAGCAGTATCTTCTCATCAGACTTCCTAGCTCAGCTATACCAAATCAGCTGACAGTTCTACATAGTATACCCCATTGCTCATCAGCCACGTTATTAAAACATTTTCCCTGTTCTTCCTTTTGTAGACAAACTCCCCTTATAGTGCATTGTTTCTGCACCTGTTCTATCATTTGCATTCCTAGAGCACCTCTGAGACCTAGTCATGTTTTGGGCTCCTTGTATTTTGCTGTTTGATTAGACTGATGCTTAGGCTGATATGAAGAGCCACGTCATTTTGGATTGAATTAATAGCAATAGCTAGTGTTCTGAAAGAGCAAGTAAAAAAGGAGGAGCAATTTTACTTTTAATAACCTTGTCCTGGATAGCTCGTTTCCATGCTTCATTTGTCTTCCCTCTTCATTCGTAGTATCTCTACCAATCCAAAGTATACTCATGTTTCATACAGAGAACCAAGGAATCATAAATGGCACTTGCCACTTTGTCTCATTTGAGAGTCCCTCCTATGTCTATAATTAGTGACATCTTTTGAATTACTGTCTGTTCTGCACTTCTATCTTTTTTTGCTGCTGTTTTCAACTCTACTTTATCATGAGCCGCTCAGAGGAAGGTGAGGACACTGAACTGGAAAAACTGTTCAGAGTTATATGGTAATTTCTGTGATTGGCTTTTTTTATTTTTATGGCTGCTTGAGAGGCAAAGCATTGGAAATACTTGGCCTGCAGTTATTTGTGAGTAGTGTTAAAATATCCATCGACCTGGCTAGTTGCAAAGCTTGGAAGGCCATTTTCTGTTTGGAAAATGAAGTTGCAGAAACATTTTCTTTAAGATCAGGGATTCTTCCTAACATTTTGATGTCAAACTTGCTTCCCTTGTATCCACCCTGACAAAGGTACAGTTCTTCCTCCTGTGGCTTCTTTTGAGTATTGCTCAATGCTTTGGCTTACCAGTGAGAAGGAAAAAAAAAAGCATGAAAGCAAAATGCATTAAAGCATAAAAGTATAATGCATTCTCTAGGGTTAATGGAGCTGCTGATAAATCCTTAGCAGCTTTTGATGGGGAACTGAAATTAAAACTATTTAGGCAAATTCTGTTGATGCTTCCACCTATGAAGTCTGGAGCACTCCACTGAAGTCACTCTGGATCTACTCGGGTATTTAGAAGAACAGAATCTGACCTCTTAGTGTGACCTGGTTAGTTCCATCGCTTTCCTCTCTCATGCTAAGCATACGGTATCTTATCTTAATCACGTCAAGATGAGATGTAGTGGCAGGCAGTACTCCCAATTCCCTGGTGAATGGGAAGAAATGATAAAGGATCAGGGTCTCTTGCGGTTTTTTTACCTAGTTCCCAGCGTTCCTCTCGCTCTACAGCCCGATGTGAAACAAAAGGCCTTCAGATATGCCGAAGGCACAGGTGCTATGCACGACTAGCTGCTGGCAGCAGAAGGCCTGGCAGGGAAACCTCTGCATGGAGCAGGGGAATAAATGCACCAAACTGTCTGCGGCCGGTGACAGCAGAAGGAGCAACGGAGGAGGAAAGGCCCTTCCTGAAGGATCCCAGCTTCCTCTGGCTGGACCGTGCCAGCCCGGCATCCCCAGCCGCTCGCTCCTCGGTGGCGCGGCGCCCCGGCTCCGCCGCCCTCCGAGCCCGCTCCGTGGCCTCTCCGACGGCCCTAGGGGCCGGCACCCGAACCGGCCGCCGCTCTCCCGCCCGGCCCCGAGGGCCGCGCACGGCGCTCCCCTCCTGCCGCGCCGGCCGCAGCCGTGTCGTGGGGCGGCAGTGACCTCTAGCGTCCGCGGGCGGCACCCGCGTGGAACGCTTCTGCTACAGCCCCCGGCGTTAATTACGTTCCGGGAGTACAACCGCTGAAAGGGGGAGAGGCCCTCGCAGGAGCCCTGACGGGCCGCGTGCTGCGCGGCCTGAGCGGCGGTGATGGCGGCAGGGCCCCCGGCCTTCCCTTCTCCCCTGGCTGCGGCGGGGGCAAGGCCGGCGGGGTGCGGGGGTGTCGTCCTTCCCCGCAGAGGTCTGGGGCAGCCTTTCATCCGGAGCGCCTGCTTCTGAGTAAACGTTTTCAAAACAATTCAGTTTGCCTTGTGGTGTTTATGGCCTGGTTTGGGGCGGGGGGAGGGGCGTTGGTTTGGTTTTTGGTTTTTTTTGTTTTTTTTTTTTTTTTTTGAAGAAAGGCAAAACCCAGCCAGCATGGATGGAGCACTTGTATCCTTAGGAAAGCTGGCAGAAGGAAGTAGCAAGGGCTTCGTACAAGGAGCGCTGAGTTACTGTTCCCATTTCAGATACGGAGCTGCTATGCCTGTGGTCAGTTAGGCCTTCAGGAGGGAAAGGTTTATAATGCCATGATACAGTCTAATTGATGTTTGTAAAAATGCTGCAAGCGTTCATGGGAATGCTTCATGGGCTTGAAAGTATTTTGCAGGTACTGTGCCCTTCTTAAAAAGGAGTGGACACTATCAACACAGGTAAGAAGATACCTGAAACTCCTTCCCCCAGAGATGCTTGCCGCCTTCATCTCAGCTGTCGCTGCAGCCTGTGCTTATTCTGAGTTAATAGCAGGAGGTTGGCTGATGTGACAACAAGAAAGCAAAAGGAGAAAATCCCAGCTGCTTTAAAAAAATCAAATGCTGCTTCTCCATTTGGCTGGCAGGCGTTGACTGTAACGAATATATCTTCAGGAGGGGAAATGACATTTACACAGAGTATGTAAAAAGCTGCAATGTATATACAGTCACCTGCCTTTGCGCGTGGGGAAGAAGCACTGAAAAAAATCAGATTAAAAGGATTATATTAGCGTATAGAATAAAGCAGTATATAGACAAGTTCTGCTGCACAGAGCATCATGTGTGCCAAATAGCACCTTAATGCCTAAGAATATCACCTCCAAAACAGACTTCTCTTGTGCGTAGCACTTGCTGATCAGCAATAAATATGTCCCTGCTGCTCTGGTCTACTCAGCCATCCAAGTACCTCAGAAGGGAAGGGGCTGTAGCTAGTGTGATCACTGACATAGCATGCACAGCCATTTCAGGTCATCCCTATCAGTATGCGCAGTGATCTTCAGGGAGGAAAATGCATGTCTAACCAATGCTTGAAGCATAGTTTCTCTGAAGAGTTGGCGTGCTCCTGTTTTCCCTGTTCTGGGGGTAGTATTGCTGTACTACCAGCCTTCAGAAGTCATGCAGCCTGCCTGTTTGAAAATCAAGATTGGGGGCTTTGTCTGACAAAGGAAACCCCAGTGTTTGTTTTCATTGACTATTAAGTGTAAACATATCCCAAGTGTAAACAGAACTTGCAAGTGTCTTTCTGCAGCTAAGTGCTCAGAAGAGGTGATGGTTTTAAAGAAAGCTAAAACCTAGCATGTGGGAATTGCAGGAACCTGCACAGGAGTGAATTACTTTTCTTCCTGCTTGTGATGATAATTAGCCACCTAACTACTTTTCATAAAATCAAATGTCAAGTCTCCAGGAGTGGGGAGGGAGAGAATCCATAACATTTGTGATAGGCAATACCGTCAGCTGCTGTGTTGATAATCGGTAGTTCTTGCTCTGCAGGTGGGATCCAGGCAGTCAAGGTCAGCACACACAGGCATGCTTTGCAGGGTGACTGGAAACTGGCTGTTCTGTGGATGTTGGTGTCGTAAAATGCACCTGCTTGGGCCGATGACTTGCTGTGGTGAGAGAACTGAAGCTGTGCTGTGAAGTCTGAGCTTTAAATCTTTTTTTGTATGCTTTGTGATGCAACTCTTGGGTGAGAGGGTAAGAGACCAACCTCTGATCAGCACAGGGTACTTATCCAGGATGAAAAGATTGAGGTCCGAATTGTGGAGTGCAGGAAGGTTACCGAAAGGGGAGCCTCGTGGGGTCTGGAGGAACCGTACTAGTGATGATACAGTTTCTCCAAGAAATCCCTCTAGATGGGTGTTTTGTCAGAGCCTGTGGGTTTTCCCTAATGCTCAGTTTCACCAGATCAGTTGTGTGACATGGTAAATTGTGCTGCTGGACTGAGAGTTGGAAAATAGCATCTCTGGTGGGCCTGACTCGGCCTTTGAACCCTCTTGTGTGACCCATTTTTCTGTGCCTCCAACTACAGCGGAACGGTTGCAGTGACTTTCTGCTGCTTGCAGACACAGAAGGAAGCTGGCATGACCCATATGTGCCTTTGGGAAGCCAGTCCAGAGCCAGACCTGAGTGAGCCTTGCCTGCTTCTGATAAGGATGGATCTGGCCTTGTTTAGTTCAGCAGTGCATCAGTTGTAAAATGGACAGTCCATAGGGTACAACTACCAATTTGTTTTCTGCAAGTGAGAGGTGTCACTAACTGCACCAGTAATACCCCATTGCCTCGGTGTTACCAAAGATCGTAACCGATAAAACTCTCCAAACCAAATTATAGTTTAGAAAGCAGACATTGGTTTATTGCAGCCCTGGGTGCGTGGGGGATCTCTCCTCCTAACATGCACACTGAAGAATAAAGACAAGTTCACTGTATACCTTTTCATAAATGAATATTCATATTAATGACATGCATATGCTAATACATTACAAAACTGTCCCTGGCAGGTGCACTGACTTGAGGAAGGGTCTCTTGTGGTCTCTTGTGGCCGTTTAAGAAATGGCCTCTTACCCACTGTTTATTCAGTGACCTAGAAGTGAGCTTATTCCATCCCTATCTCTACAAAGTAGTTGGCCTTGAGCAAGCAGTACCGTCCCTATCTCTGCAAAGCCTGTTTTCTGCTAGTAGTCTGGTTTTCTGTCCTTTGTCTGCTAGCCAAATCATTCTAAGTTTTTAAGTCTTTGGTATCATTGGCAGTACGGTGGCTCTTGAAAGGCGGGTTGATGTGCTAAGGCATCTGCTGCTGTCTCAAAGTTGCATAAAGTGTTGCAGAAGGGCTGCTTGCTTCAGGCTGCAGAATTTTGGTCACTGCAAAGGGATCTTACTTTCTTAAGGACTCTTCCAGAGGTTTAGGCCTTTCTGAGCTTGTTGGGCAGGATTTTTTGTTCTGTACCACATGATATCTCCACCTGTGGAAGCAATGTAGATAAGTAACAGCAGAATTTAAGGCTGCACAGAAAAATACTGAATACCTTGAGTAGATCTGAAAGTCTTGGCTTAAATGCTACGAGAATCTTTAACTTCGTGGCAAAAAGTCTCCAGTCCTGCTCTACTGTTGTCCTTTCATAGCTTGTTAATGCCTATGCGGAGTCCATTTTAAATTGCTAGCAAAATAGATTGATGGCATTCCAGCATGGCTTTTCCAAGGGATAAGGGGAGGTGGAGTTATCATTCTCTAAAAGGTATCAGTCATCTCTGTGGGTAGCACGATGATACTCTTGTTTTCTGTCCCTGCTAAGCTCTTCAGCTCAACAAGAGTTTCTGTGATGAAGTAATGGAGGAGCCAGCCGATGCCTGTTGACTTAGGTGCTGTAGTTCCCAAATTACAGTCTGCTTTCCATGCCAAACTGCAAAGCACTGGTCATAAGTGGTCCTCAGAACCATTTGAAAAATATGGGAATATGACAGATAGCAGCTGTTTGGCCTGCGAAAATTATAGGGCTGTTACTGCTCTAGTAATTTAAAATATTCCAGAGGCACAGATTCGGAAATTTCCCAAGCTCTTGAAGGCGCTGAAATTGTTCACAGCCATTTTCAAACCAACTTTAAGGAACAGGGCCTGCTGCATGCTAAGGTCCATGCCACTCCAATTCATAAAGGCAAAAAGAGATAATCTTTTTCTTCAAATATGCCTGCTGTGAATTGGTGCTGAACTGCTCGCACAGCTTTTGGTTTGAGGACCTTTTCTTCTGCATGTTAAAGCAAACCAATTGGCAGACAACAAGAGATGCAGATGTAAAGTTTCTGTACAGACTGAGCAGTTGTTACTGGGTCATAACTTAGACTTCTTGGTAATAAACATCACCAAATGTACACTCTGGGCACTGGTGCTGCTGCTTTAAAGTACCATCCCTCCTCCAAACCCTGGCAGCTCTGAAAATGCTTGCAGCCTATGTATAGGAAATGCAGGTTGTATTTAACAGCCATTGAACTGTGACAGTAACTGACAGAGCTGGGAACATTCAGCTTCTGAGTAAGCTCGTGTGTAGATACAACTTGAAGAGTCTGTGCAAGTTCCCACCCAAGGACTGAACAGAAGCAGAATCCATCATGTCTCTATCTGGGTGCCACATCTGTATTCACATGGAGCTCGATTCTGAGGATGGCTAAATCCACTCACCTACTTAAAGAAACCTGCATGCTTGCAATGTCTTTGGAAACCAAGTTATTTCTGGCAATGTCTAATAAAGATCCATAGGTTTCAAAGTTTTTAGTGATATTCTGATGCTACTCAGATGTCATTACTGTTATAAAAGTCCTGCATATATCAGAAATACTGTGACAAATGTGTTTAAAGTAGTATAATTCCTAAAAGATGTGCATTTAATGCAGATAGATGTGATAAATCTTTTATTCAATTTGATTTATACATTAATCTAGCCTTGTAAAAGAATTCGAATTCATCAGGGTTTGCTTTCAATGGTGACAAGGCATTTATTCCTATCTCTCTTGACTGATGTGGAATTTCTCCTGTCTGCCACAGGTTGCAAAGCACAGTAAAAAGGAATTTGGTGTTTGAATGCAGGCAGTTGCATTAGAAGGTGTGTGGGGCAAGGAGTGACAGACAGCAGAGCTCATCTGGGAGTTTGTCATCTTCAAGACAAATCCCACTAATGTAGAGAGAAAACTGTACCCGACTTCATCTTCAAGTAAAGCAGTCTCAGGGCAAGTTTCAGATCCTTGATGTAAAATTACAGTAGTTGTCAAGCACAGCCACATATTATTGACACAGAAATGTTAACAAGGAATACTATTTTTGCATGCTATAATTACCTCCATAGGGCATTGAAGTGGGAGACTGAAGGAATGCAATTTGTTCTGCTAAACATGAAGCTGATTGAGATGTGATTTGGCAATAATATAGAAGTAATCGTATAGAGGGGAAGCACCTTGATGTAGGTTAGGAAGACACAGTACATTTAAATTTAAAAAAAAACCTTAAAAATAAGGATCAGGTATTAATAGTGAGGCCAATTAACAACTGAAAATGTATCAGAGTCCTTGCTGGATTTCTCCATTACTTGATGGCTTCAGATCGGATGTATATCTGAGCATCGTGTTCTTAAATAATAAGAATATTTGGGCTCTTTTCTGTCCTTGAGTTTGTAAAGGAGGTTAAATGAAAGGACCTAATTGTCCCTGATATTTAATACTTCTGGAATTTTCTTCTGGCACAGATCCACTGTCTTCACAAGACCTATGCTAGCAGAAGGCGGATCTCAAGTTCCCCTGCTTGTTCCAATGAATTAAGAGGAAGAGGTCTTAGTAATCAGACTCTGGAGCTCAAGAAGAGTGGGGTCAAGGATCCCCTTTTGTCACTGCAGACCCCACTCAGGCAGTTACACAAATGCACAAAGTCTTCTTAGGATGTATACCAATGAGGAGTACATCCTTCATGGTAACACTCATGTGGTTGTATGAGTACAGGGGAAGGAAAAAGGGCAAGCAGGGGAAGGTCAACATCAAAGTGGCGAAGTCAGGAGAAAAAGGAAGATTAATCTTAAAGGACATACTAAAATAAAGATATTCAAATTCTATTAACTCTTGCTATCATTACAAAACGACTGATTCACTAACCACCATTTGTTTTGATGTCAATTTTGCTTGGACTCTCATAATGAGGTGGGGGAGGAGGCTGTCTTTAAAATATATTTCACCAATCAACGTGGTTGGGAGATAATAACTTTTTGAAGAGCTGAAGATGTTCCTGGAAACCTCAGAGAATTAATTGAGGTCTTCTGTCATTATATTCATATTACTGTGCAATGGAGCTCTACAACAACCTAGATTAAAATGAGCCATCTCAGAAAAAGCTGGCATTGAGATGGATCCCATTGATATTAACATAATGAAGGCTTTCAGATAAACATTCAATTAGTTTGAAACACAGCAATGGAATGGCTTTGTATTAAGAGAAGCAGAGTAGTGTTAATATTGCCTGGTTTTGTGTTTGCTGGAGGATCCTGAAAAGTCTGCTGGTTTTGGGTTTAGGTTTAATTCCTAATAATGCCCTCACTGAAAAGCAAATAACATACGAAATCCTTAATGCATTTGCAAGTTAATAATAAAAAATGATTGATTTACAGCTCATCTGGCTTGCCCTTTTAAATGCCAAAACCAAAGAAATTAAGAGCAGAAAAGACCATCAAGTAGAACAAAGACCAGAAAATCCACCCCCACACACACACCCTCCCCTCGCCCCTATTCAGGCCCATTTACCTATGGCTTGCCTGATGGAATAGCATTTTCATTTTTGCAGCCACAGATGGGAGAGTGCCTAATATTAATTGCTAATGGAATTAAGTGACTAGTCGTCAGAGAAATGCTCAGGCAGAGAAAAGGCAGTGTGTATCTTCATAGCCCAAAGTGCAATGAAAAATCTCCCGTGGCTCTTTACTAAACTGATAGAGACTCCAAAAGTGCATATATCAGCTCATATATATATGTATGTCACTCAGCAACTTAACTCTTCAGGTGAGACCTCTTTGGATAATTGTAATAAAAGACTGGACTGTGAGTAGTTACTTGAGTTAATCTCTGGGAACACAAATTCAGCCTGGGTTTTAACACAGTACCAGGAACAACGGAGTGCACCTCACTTCTGCTCACATCCCTTTCCATCTTCGTTGCCCGCAAATTTGGCAGAAAGAATGAGAATCCCCATGAAGTCACCAATAGCTTATAAGCTCATTTTTAGATGAATAGCTTCCGCGCTCCCCATGGCAGACCTAGAGAGATGTTTTTTTACCCAAATCTGCTCTTTCTGTTGTTCTGTTCTAATTCTGATCCCCTGATTTTCTATGTTACAGAATTTTCATTCAAAGTTTTCTATGTCTTTTTCAAGCGTTACTCAGCAAAGCCTGGAAGCACTCTGACAATACAAGTAAGAATTACCCCTATTTTGCTCAAAGGTCTACCGTGACGGGCAACATGGTTCAAGTTAAAATAAGTGCTTAATAACACACAGCACACATCCTGAGGCTTGTGAGTCCTGTGTCCCACTTCTAATTTAAAAAAAACACCAACACCTGCCATTTATAACATACTGCTGTTCCCACCAAAATGTATAGCAATTTAAGTGTGAATTCCTGGGCCAAACTAAGTAAGTGATCTTTTGGATTTTGCTTCAATAGTGTGGTGGGTTGACTCTGGCTGGACACCAGGTGCCCCCCAAAGCCGCTCTCTCACTCCCCCTCCTCAGCTGGACAGGGGAGAGAAAATGTAAGGAAAGGCTCCTGGGTCAAGATAAGGGCAGGGAGAGATCACTCAGCAGTTACCGTCACAGGCAGAACATACTCGACTTGGGGAAATTAGTTTATTACCAATCAAATCAGAGTAGGGTATTGAGAAATAAAAACTAAATCTAAAAACACCTTCCCTCCTCCCCTCCCCTCCTCCCCTCTCAGCGGTGCAGGGGGACAGGGAATGGGGGGTGCAGTCAGTTCACCAGAGATTGTCCCTGCCACTCCTTCCCCCTCAGGCAGGGAGGGCTCCTCACACGCTTCCCCTGCTCCAGCACGGGGTCCCTCCCACAGCAGACAGTCCCTCACGGACCCCTCCGACGGGAGTCCTTCCCGTGCGGTTCAGTTCTTTGCAAACTGCTCCAGCGTGGGTCCCCCATGGGGTCACAGCCCTGCCAGCAAACCCGCTCCAGTGTGGGCTCCTCTCTCCACGGGTCCACAGGTCCTGCCAGGAGCCTGCTCCAGCCTGGGCTGCCCACAGGGCCACAGCCTCCTTTGGGCATCCACCTGCTCCGGCGTGGGGTCTTGCACTGGCTGCAGGTGGAGAGATCTGCTCCACCATGGACCTCTGTGGGCTGCAGGGGCACAGCCTGCCCCACCATGGCCTGCACCCCAGCCTGCAGGGCAATCTCTGCCCCGGTGCCTGGAGCCCCTCCTGCCCCTGCTCCTTCACTGACCCTGGCGTCTGCACGGCTGGTTCTCTCACACACTGTCATTTCTCTATCTGTCTGCAATTGCTGTTGTGCAGCAACTTTTTCCCCTTCTTATAAACTTTATCCTAGAGGCACTACCACCTGGCCAGCGACAGGTTTGTCTTGGAGCCAACTGTCATTGGCTCTATCGGACGTTGAGGAAACTTCTGGCAACCTCTCATAGAAACCAACCCTGTAGGCCCCTCGCTACCAAAACATTGCCGCACAAGCCCAATACAAACGGGAACAGCCCTTTATCCTCTAGACTGTCCATTGCATTTCCGCTCTTTGCAAAGTCATCTATCCACGTAGACATTGCTCGCTCTTTGCAATGAGCTGGATCCTGGAAAATCTCTAGAGAAATGTCACTTCACACATGAGCAAGAAGAAAGTAAGTGGTGAAAATGTTTTTGCACAGAAAACGGTTTCTTCAATACAGAAAGTGTTTCTGGGAATATAAATGACCCTCTAGAATTTTTTTGTCCGAGAACTTTGGATTTACAGAAAAATGCATGTGGAAATGTTGTTGACTGTCCCCATTGCATCCTGCTTTCTCCAGTTCGGTCAAGTAGCACTCCCTTGTGCCCTGTAAACCCTATGTAGTTCATCTGATACCCATAAAAATATGATGCAGATGTACTTAACTTAGTGTTACATGGTGTGTCAGAGGAAAAGCCAATTAAAAAATGGTGATGCTGAGGCGGCAACACTAGTCCTTGTAACAGTATTTGTGTTTTAAGTGGCGTTTTCCTCTCCAGAGATCTCTAGCATCCTCAGCCGGGATTCCTTCGTGCTGCAGGCAGGAAGGAGGAGCTGTGCAAGCCCCCCGGCATCACTAGGTGGTGCAAGCAGCCCACCAGCTCCAGCACTGCTCTTCCAGCCCGAAGGGATCCCACCTCCGGGTGAGGACGACAAGCCCGGTTCGTTTTGTAGAAGCCGAGGTACGGAAAGCCGAACTCGTTTGAGTTACAATGAGAACGCCACAGAGCTGCATTGCTGTGCACCCTTCAACCAGTCATGCTTTACACTACAGATATATTTTAAATGGGTTAGAAAGTTTCTGCAGGATAAATTTTTCTCATGATGAAACTGTTTAAAGAAATATTTTTGGTTTGCTTAAAGATATGAGTACCAGGTAACAAAAGGTGAGCACTAGAATTGCATAACCAGTTCATTGTCCTGCAAAACTGTCTCATGTTCTGTTAATTAACCATCTGGTAGAACATCAACTCGGCATCATAGTTAGAGCTAGGTTTCCAAGACGGTTTGGTTGTTAGATATGTAAATGAAGTGTCTGATAATTCTAAATGTTACTATTTCTAATTCTTCAGTATAATGGTCAGGGAAGGTGCACAATACTGAACTTTGACACAACTGGAATCAGTTGCGTTTTTCACAAAGTTCCAAGTTGGTTGTGTGAGTGAATCTCTTACCAGGCAAAAATAGTGTCAGAAACATAAGCACATTTTCAAGCAGTTGTGAAATTTTGCACATGAAGAAAATGAGCAGCTCTTAGGAAAGGAATAACAGTTGTAACAGAAGTAGTATGTGATATGTTTATGTGATACTGAACAAGCCCAGCAAATAACCTACTGTTACCCCGTCGTGAGAAGTCAGAACGTGGTACAGAACAACAGGGATAGGTCATTTGTTGATGGTGTCTGTTTCTGTTTGTGTCCCCAGTTAATATGAAAGGGAAATGTATCTGAAAGAAATTGCAGCCTGGAGCAATCTTTGTCTGAATAGCATTCTTTCAAGAACATCCAGGAAACCAGAAGCTGTCAAAGCTGTGAGCCAAATGACATCTCAGTTGGTTCTGAACCGCTGGGTTTGCTTCCATCTGATGGGAGTTTTGTTGTCAAAATAAATGCTTACACAGGAAGGTCAAAATGAGCTAGCAAATCTGGACGACTACTTTTTTCTCCTAAAGGATATCCCAGTCTTTAAGCGTTTGTCTTTGACCTCAAATAGGATTTGAAAATGTTGAAAACTGTTGAAATAGTGTAGCTTCAATGCAGTTTCCCCCACTGTGGGGCTGAAATATTTATTGTAAAATATGTGATTTGGATTTTTGTGGAAGTCAATTTCCATTAGGGAATCCCCCGATGGAAAACTCCCATCTGGTTCTTGAGGTGAGATTTTTATGCCCTGCTTTCTTTCATCTTTTTCCCTTTTGTTTTCCTTTGTTCTCTTCATTGTGCCTTGGCATTAATGGGTTATAATGCTGCAGACTGTGACCTTGCATTCTCGTTGTAGTTTTTATAGCCATCAAATACACAGTGTGTGCTTATTTGAGAAAGCAGACAGATAAGAGCCTTGGCCAATAAGTAATTTCTTTACCCCGTTACGTACTTATCTCCACATGAGTAACAGCAAAGGAGGAAGACAAAGGACTAAGTTCCATAGAAGTCTGTTGGGACCAGCCAAATTTTTTCACTGAAACACTTTCACACACACAATGTTCTTCAATTATTCTAAAACCCCCTCAACTTTAGCAGGAACCAATTTGAGTTTGTTAGTGAAAATCCAGTAATACTTCTTTGTATTTTAAATGAGCTTTTAGTTGAATATTTTTAGAAAAAAGTAGCATTAAAAATTCTTTTACTGACTAGTTGACTTCATTTTCTTTCACTTGGTAGCTGTCCTCAAAACACTGATTAGATAAGCTTACAAATCTCTTGACTAAGTGCCTGTTTTTAACTAGGGTCAGTTAAAAGTGAGAAAGAGAGGCAAACTGTGACCACACTGAGGGTTCTGGGGTAGCTGACTGAGCCAACTAGGCCCCAAATTTTGAAGGTCATCAGGTACCTATAGGATGTGAACACTTTAACCATCTGAATTCTATTGACTTGATATTTCAAATGGATTAAACTCCAGTTTCTTCCCCTAGTAGAGGGTTTGCCAATGGCAATAACTCTAATAGCAATTTCAGCTGTATTTGTCCTACACAGGCATAGTGAAAACAAGTGAGTGAAAGAAAACAAGGAGGAAGGTAGAAGAAACTCTAGAAATGCTGCACAAATTCCAGATTTCCTTTGTGTGGGTTAGTTTCCAAAACTTTGGAATGGAATCACAATACTTTCATCAATTTAGCTTAGATGTCTTAGGTTATAGAGGGCTGTTCCTGAGCGGTTGAGCTAAGGGTCACTGAAAGACAATTTCTGAACAGCTGTTGGAAGAAAAAAAGGAAGAGAGGCCTTCAGTGAACAGTATGCCCCCATCATCCTCTGCTCTGGATAAAGTTTTATTTCTGTATCTATGTGCCAGGTCTGGCAACATCAGTGCTTCCACAAGTATGAGCTGCGTTCTGTTCACTAGATCTTTTGCAGGCTACAGAGCAAAATACCCCATAACAAAAGGTAAAGTTGGAGAGGAGATACACATTTCAAATAGCAACTGTACATGAGAAACAAAGCATTTTGGATTTCCGTGCCCAGACTCTTCTCTTCCTGAGATGTGAAAGTGTTCTTCTGAGAGTAAAGAGGGAGGTGAGATATCCGAAAACCATTTGTGCTTCAAAAAGAGGATGTGGTGCTGACACTCATTTTACTTTAAGGAACAAAGCAAAGCGTAGTAATCTATTTCAAATTTCAGCCCTTTAGAATTCAGACAGAACCTGCTCGCATACAAAAACCTGCTCCTTGATTGAGTTGTTTCATTAGCTGTATGAAACGAGACAAGGAAACTCTTGGGAAACCGGTGAGATTTAGAGGCAAAGAGTGAATTCAAAGAGATGATTTGAAGGTTATGTGGTAAAATGCTCAGTTTCTTCAACTAATTAGGGCTGCTGGGACTGTTGTGGAATGTGCAGTTTCTAGGTCATATTAAGTTTAAGAATCTTCTTCTTTAGCCAATTGAAAAATAAAGCTTAGCTGAACTGGTTTTGCAATGCAGTTATTCTTCCATAGGTTATCTATCATCATTTATTCTTGCCATATACTTAGTAACCATACAAGGTAAAGGCGGAAACCAAGTACACACCAGTTTGTTAAAATCTACAGTTCATCTTCCCTTCCTCTCTTGAAGATCTCTCGAGTTATTTTGAGCTATAAAACTTCATCTATACAGAAATGGTGCTTAAAATGGACTTGCTCAGCTGCACCTGACCACGGCTGCTGCTGCTGAATTTCCCATGCTCTGAAAACATCAACAAAAAGTCCAGATGGCCCGATCCTGGGCTCTGTTCGTTTCAAGAAGCTGACTGTCTCGGCAGAGGATGTGAGCCAGAATTTTTAAATTGGAAGTTGCTGCTTAAGAATTTCTTCTACTGCGGTTGTACAGCTTCTGATTGCTCCAGGCTCAGGACAGATTCAAATCTGAAATCAGAGCTGATCCTGCCATCCCTGTCTTGCACATCCATGTAGTGCTTCTCTGAGCAACAAGTCATCACCTTCTTTTTGAGCTGCTGTCAAGGCTAGTTCAACCATTCACACCTCCATGCTCCAGTGAGTCCTCTAGTTAAGTATCAGTGGCATTATCTGGTTTTTGCAGGCATGTGTCATGGCCTGCAGGCAGAGAAAAGTCTGAGATGAAAACGGTGAGAAAATCCATCCCATTGAATAAAATGCAGTCAAGAAACAGTATTTCAGTTTCTTTTTTTAAAAAAAGTCTATGAAAAATATCACTGTTCTTACTTTTGTTCCTTAATCAGAAGATGAGATTTTTTTTCTGACAGTGGAGTCTTTATTTTCAACTGCTTTTGCAGTTTGGCTATTCTTTTCTTTTTCCTTGAAGAAATCCAAAATAAAGCTGGCGTTTTCACCTTCCATTTGTGTTTGATTCTGGATTTTAGTAAGCAAATGAAAAGAAATTGTTATTTCATAATGAAATGAAAATGTAAATTCAACTTGTAAGCAGGCTTTTTTGCTTTATCTAGAAACTTTACCAAAGGGTGTCAAAAGTGTTACTTTATATTTTGTGAAATAAAAGTCTGGGCTTTCAACCACCTTCCAGTCTACTCAAGTGGAAACACAGCTCTTTGAGCCACTGATTTCAGTCTCATTCGTGAAGTTCTTGACACTATTTTTAATTCAAAGCCTTTTATTTAAAATGGAGACTTTCTGCTTCTTCAGACAGCCACCTGAGCTGTAGCTAGGTACGCATTGCTCATTCTTAATGACATCTGATTTTTGCAGGAGCAGCACCCCTGCCTCAAATATGTCAGCAATGAAGGATGTATTTACTGCCCATTTCTATAATTTCTGTAGTGCTGGCTCCTGTGGGCTGGTGGCTGGTAGAATGTGGAGAGGATGTCTCATTAGGTACGGCCTGGAACACCATGCAGGTCTTCACGTTGTCTTCACACACTCTTCCAGAACCTAATCTCTCTTTTCCCCTGTGCTCTTACTGGTATTGTCAGTGCAAGACAAGGCCTGTAATTACAAGGGCTGCCTGTGTTCAGGACCCCTGAGAGATAGTAAGCCAACTCACTGGGCAGCGCCACAGAGATCTGGCTAGGATTTAGCTCTGGTTTTCTCTCCAGGAAAAAAGTGCACAAGGGAAGAATGGGACAGCCCCCACTATACTCTGGCTTTTTTTATGTACCACAATGCATGAAAGACAGTTATTCCTTTCAGACCTTTTCCTTTTTCTAATAAAAACCCTCAATTTCAAGAAGGCTGGAGTGCAAATTACCTTCTGTATTCAATTACAAAATCTGATCACTGCCTTTTCTTTTTTCACCACTAATAAAAGCTGTTGAAGTAAAGCAGTCATCTCTCATTATGGAAAAACAGGCAGTAAGTCACCTTGAGATTAAAATATATATTGCTATACCCTTTCTTGGGCATGTAGTGCAGTAATTGCTTAAGACAATGACAACAGGGACTAGAGGGAACATTGTATTTTTGTGGAACATTTCCACGGATAATTGTTGAAGTCCTCCACTGGTTTAAATCAGCAAAACCCTACCAAGCTGCTACTCTGGCTGCTGTAAATTATCATGTCTTCACAGAATCACAGAACGTCTTCTTTGAGGGCAATGGCCCAGCTCTTCCAGCTCTTGTAACTTGGGCTATTTCCCTGAAATACAAACTATAATCCAGTCGTTTGAGATGAATATAACAACCCAGGTGCAGCAGATCAGTAACTAATATTCTACGCTGTGTACTGGAATACATTCTCAGGACAGGGTAGGCATTTGGTGTGGGCTTTGCTACTCACGTAACAGGTTGAGGAATAGCCAAGCAAAAATGTGCCACATTGTCACGCTGTCTTGTCGCCTGTCATGGCTGAAGCAGCAAACATCAGATAATTACATCTCCACTTATCCTGGAAAAAGAAAAAAAAAGGGGGTGGAAGAGTGTTTAAGAGAAGTGGGGTCTTGAATTCACAAAGCTTTTCTAGTGCTTACGGTTTTGTTGCAGTTCTGTTGTGAGAACTCAGGTGGTGAAAGAACTGGTGCAGCAAAGGCTGGCTCCAGTGCTGTGCTGCTAAAGTTTCAAGAAAAAAACCCAAAGACCTTGCCCCTACAGAGTGAAAGCTAGAGAGTCATCGTAGTAATAGGAAGCAGAAGCCAAGAACAGGTTAGGGAGTTACAATCAGATAGTATTTGAAAACTCAATAGAGTACCCTTCAAAGGTCAGGTTGTCTTATATATCAAGTATCTATGGAAACACTTCAGAGGTGGGAAAGCTCAAAGTAAAGGTCAGATGTTTAACCCCTAGCTTTAAAAGCTTCTACATGCACCTTACAAAAGCAGACAGAAAATACACACTGGTACTTCTCATGTGATATGTGAAGGGAATTTTTAGTTGGTTTTTTAATCCATATTCATGCATATTTTTGCAGATTTCTTTAAATATGAGATACTGTCCTGCTTCAGCAACATATGGTCTTCATTGCATTTTTGTGTGGCAGAGAATTGCTAGCTTTCAGACCTTACAGACTGGAAACGGGAGTGACTTGGCTAATTCTATCAATGTTAGCAGAGACAGATCTTTAAGCAGTTCAACTTAAATTCTGACATCAAGATGTATAGATTCATATCCAGCCCTCATATCTTACCATGCATTAACCTGCTCCACATAGTGAATGCTAACGTAGTGCTAACGGTTTTACTTTTCTTTCTTCACAATAAATTCATTACAAGGCTTCCATAGCAGTCTTTTAAAAATTGAAGAGATCAAGCATGAGATTTAAAACAGCAATCCCTGTTGAATTTCTGTGCAGATTCATGTAGTCAGAGTGAAATCAAGATATTTACAAATATTTAGGCTTATGTTTATGTGGCCTTGAACTCTGGGACCAATGGTGGGATGTGTAGGAAGACAGAACAGAATTTTATTCCATGATCGAGGAGACAGCATTAGAAGAATTCTGATTGGGACTCTGCCTTGTCTTCTTCTAATATCTGCCCAGCATGATACTAGAAAGCCAGGGTTCGGGTTTTGAACACTGGCCCTGAAAAGCCCTAGAAGGACAAAATGCGTTTGCATGCCTGCATTTTTAAATTCTTTTTCTTTAGACTTTTCCATAGAGTGAAAGGCAACGTAGGCCAATTTGAGCTGCCACGAGGTACTCTCCTATTTTGGGTCCTCATTCTGAGACTGCCAGCTTCTCAGGGTAAACGTCTTCTGAAGGTCACATTCATACTCTGTTGGCATTAGCCCTTACAGCAAAGTTGGTGACACCACCTGATCTATCTTGTGTGTATGCTCTTTGGAAACAGACGTCTGATACAATGGGTCTTCTCTTTTGGGGTTGTAGTTGCCAGGGTGAGTAATGAATAGCACAGCTAGAAACATTAGTCCAGGTTATCCTGGCTCTACGAAGGGATCAGTTCTAAACTGAGCTCATGGCCAAGTTTCTGCTGAACTTGCAGAGGAAAACATCAGCCTCTCCTTGCCCTTTGTCTTGTCTTTGCCAATTCAGGTTTCCTTTTCAGGAGTGTGCCCACAGCTCAGGCAAGAGAGTGCTGTTTTCATTTAGTGTGCAAGGCAGAAATGCTTACGGTGAAAAATATTAAATCTGGAGAAGAAAGCATGTACTCTCCTGCACATCTACATTGCATTCTCAGCTTTGCAAAACTGTCAGTTGGAGTCAATCACGTTTGCAGTGCATTTCCTTCATTTTCTCCCTGCAAAAGTTTCTGTTTTCTAATCTGTATCACAAAGCAGCTTGTTTTATACTGAAGCTGGAATGGGTTTATTGATCAATGAGTTTTTCTCTTTCCCTATATATATATTTGAAGGTGTGTATTTATAGGTATAGAGTCATATATCAGATTCTGCCTTCATTCTGACTATGAAGGTGAAATTGAGGTAAGCATAGTCTGGGTCTCTTCATCTACCACCAGGAGAGTACATTCATTCCTAAACAAGCAAACACTGTAGTTGCTTTAAAGTGTATCCTGAGCTATTTGAAGTTTGTCTGCTACGCCAGTGATTTGAGAAGCAAGCGGACCAGAGATGATGTTAGCACGCCAAAGAGCCTGCTCCATTTTCACAGTGAAAACTCTATTTGAAGTTCTGTGTTTAATGGTGTGGGACTCCATAGACCCCTGAATTGCATGCTGTTATTCCAGATGTGCATTGTCTCTATAGGAATGCAATTTCGCAGTCATTACACATTTTAAGTTCATCAAGTGCTAATTATAGCAGAGAGCATGACAGCAGAATCTTCAAAGCCCTGGTGGACAGAAAAGTGTATTGATCATTCAATTGATTTTTATTACTTGCTATTGAGCGGCATGGCTGCCTGCTGTTATATAATCTCTTTTTTCTTTTTTTCTTTTCTAGTCATTATACTAGACTCATGAAATAGCCCAGCTTGCTCTGAAATGGGGCATTGTTTGAGTGGCGTATCACCTGGTGGTGTGTACTGCGTTACTGCAGCTCTCCAAAATTCCTGTCAGTGCTATTTTCTCTTCTAGAGAATGTGCTGATTTTTCTAGACCTTTCTGCTGGAGCTAATATATCCAATGATGATGTCTCAGAGACTGGAATGAGCCAGCTTCTAGCTTCTGGTGTGCTGATGTCGACTTGCACCAGCTCCATCAGCTTGGTGAGTTTCTGGTGTGGGAGGGGAAGGAAAAATTGGCAGTGTACCGAGACATAGTCACTCATTGCAGTTTTAGCGCTGCTCTGGGGATTTACTGCATGTGATCCAAGTATTGACTCACTAGGAGCATCGCTCAATCACAGTATCAAGCCACTCGTCTTTGCCATAGAAAATAAGCTGAGAAATGGTGTTTGCTCTACCAACTGCCACAAGGCTGTCGGGTTTCTGCCAAGCTCCTGGGGGACAGGCAAAAGGGAACAAGACGTCCTGCCATTCCTGTAAGCTGCTTCCTCTTGTGACTTGCTATGCCTGATCTCTCCGCCTCTTATGCTCTTTTCTCCATCCTATCTCTGTTACCTGCTGCTTGCAATGGAAAGATAAGCACAGATACCTGCAAACCTTCTAGTTGAGGAGTTAAGTGCTCGAGATGAATTTTCATGTTAATGAGCCGTGCAGAGCAGGCAACAGGCAGCCCCAGAGGATTCATCAGGGGCTTGTGCAAGATACCTGTTGAAATAATTGGAAAGATTTCCACTGACTTCAGGAAGCTCTGGTTCCCTTCCTAGTTGTACCCTCCTGTGTTTCTCAGGGGCTTGAATCCAGGAAGGTAGATACATAGTGCTCGTGTGCCCACAGCTCCCTAATGTTCTTTCTGTGCCAAGGCTCTGCAGAAACTGGCTGTATCCCAGCAGCACTTTGGTCTTCTGGGTACATCAGTTACGCACCGCAGTGACTCAGTTTCCCCATCTGCAAAGATAAAGATAACGATAGTTGCTTCTTTTAAAAAAACGCCTGAGGGCTTCCCGTTTGTTGCATAGAGGACTGGTTGCTTCCAGTGTTAGTTTGAGTGACAGGACAGCAAGAAAAGGAGATGAACAAAACCGAAATGGGTATATCTAATATCAGGGCAGCTACATTGATGATCCTGTGAGAGCTCTTGTGTTGTGGCAGACAAAGATCAGACCACTGTTGGGCCAGAAGCAGTTATCTTAGCTAAACTGTCTCTTTGCTGCAAACAGCCTATATTTGGGATAGGATCTCTGAAAGCTGTCAGGTTTGACCAAGTGCGATCACGTTGAAATGAAGTGCCAAAACTCAACTGCATTAGGAAAGAATGTAGACTGCTGCAGACCTTTGTGGTAAAGAACATCCTGAATGCACAATCACTCTTTCGTGTTCAGGATATTTCTGCTACCTCCTTCTGTCAGTTGTTTTCTTTAAGAATTCGGAGAGAAAGAAAGGAAGCAAGGAAGTGCATTGAGATGCAAGGAGGCAAAACCATGTGAAGTTTCATTTACAGAGATGAATTGGGAACAGGTGCTTCACATAACTGAGGGGCACCATTCTGTGAGGAGCCCTTGAGAGTCAAGAGAAAGGAATTACAAAGACCAACAGTACATTCAGAAAGATAACTATAATCAGGCCCTTTCCATGTCTATGAAGGGGAAAAGACAACAACCACAAATGCAATGGAGAGATTAAAATTGACTTTGCAAAAAGCCATTTTTAATTTATTTTTTGTTTCTCTGAAATATAATTTCAAAACCGAAGGCAGGAATAATTGAAGCATTTACAGGATATATCTATAATGCCTCATTATCGAGCTTTGCTTCAATCCACTGTTTTCAATTTTCTTTTGAACAAGCGCGTTTATCAGAGGACTTAGCATATGAATGGAGAGGGGGGTGAAATGTAAAATACATGCTCTAGATTTACATGTCTTAGGATGCCAAATAGCCATCAAAACTAATTGTTTCTGAAATGCTTTGTAAACCTTATCTTATGTGTTGACCCTAATCAGAGCAAATAGTTTCATAAGAAATTCTTTCTACACATGCCCTATCTTGTTATTATCCTTAGTCTAAATTAATAACATCATGATAATAATTAGTAGATATGAAATTGTCTTTTCACTACTTCTTATACCATGTGGGCTTGATATAAAAGAACAATCAATCAGGATGACAGTTAGAGGAAAACATGTCAGATGTATTGATTGTTGTGCACCTTAACCGTAGCATCTGCAAAATAGGCTTTATTTAAATGTGAATATCTTTTATATTCTCCCTCTATTTCTCCTACTTTATTTAAACAGATTTCCTTCCTGCAAAAGGCAAACCCCTCAACCTCAAAGCTCGCTACAAAAAGATTAAAGTAGAATTCTAGGGCCTAATTCAAAGCGTGCTGATGCCAGATTTTGGAGCCGATGAAGAATAGGGACCTATGATTTAGGAAAGCATCAGCGTCTGGAGATCTATCCATAATCTCTAAACCCTTCTTGAGGTTTCAGCCTTCTAGAAACCTCAGGAAAAGTGGACATCTTTATATCTTGGACTGTGGTTCTATGGCCTCATTACGACAAATCAATTTGAGTAGGGTGCTGCTATCACAATGCCAGATCCATTCCTTGCTCTGCTTCACTACCTAACCGTGGGGAGCTAGTGTGAGAGGGTAGTGGAACTGCCCATGTATAGAAGAGCATAAAGCAGACATGAACGTACAACCTTAGCCCTATTATTACTATTGCCTTTACTGAATATGTTACTGTGTTTCAATGAATTACTGATGTAAGTCTTCTCCCTTCTCTGAAGGTAAAAATCTCTACAGACATGGCTGTAAGATGATAGTCCCTGTCAGTCCACAGCCCTACCTTTAGACCCAGCTCTGTTACAGCCTTAGAATTTCCACTCTCCTTTATTTAAAATCCCTTTTCCAGCCTGTGCAGTCACAAGAAAACATGACACACCTGGCGTTAACAAATTATTGCCTGAAGCCAACAGCTTGAACAGGGACCAAAACAGGACAAGGCACATGGAAGAATTGCTTCAGAATGTTTTATTCATGCACATGACTGATGATGTATGGTCTACAGCTTTATGATAATAGGAAAAAAAAGAGATCTGTTGTGAGGTTTTTTGTTTGTGGGGTTTTTTTTCCTAAAAAAGAGAGGTAATGATCAAGACTGTGGAATATTAAGCGCAAAAGGAGAGTCTTCTCTGAAACAGAAGATATTAAGTCACTTGGGTTCTTCAGTGCAAGCAGAAGATCTCAACCTTAGCTTCTCATTCTGGAAATTGAAGTTGGAAGAATACGTTCCCTTGATGCCATTTCAAAAGGAGATAGCTAACATTTCCTCTGCAAAGGAAGGTATTTTGATGTTTTGCAAAGAAAACGTGACAGAATCACATTGCTGACGGTCAAGATGAAGGCGCAGCTGTCACAGAAATACAGTCCCTTGTGTGTTTCTTTTTTTTCTAAATCAGTTGTGAACAGCTTTTAAACTATCTTTCTACTTTTGAAACGAGCATCTTGAGGTTCTGCCTCTGCCACAAAATCTGCAATTCAATGTGCAGGTTAAAATGTTAAGCACAAAATGTGGTCTTGGTATATAGACAGTGAACGTTTCTTTGTAGTTAGTGGTACTAGTGTGAATCCTAGATCATCAAACCACAGTTCCCTTGTGCTTTGTGGTGCACACACAGGTTGCAGGAAAGATTCAAAGGCCCTATTCTCTGCACACAGCAGGAGTATATCTGAGATGTAACTGTGACCTGCCTGATGCACCTTTCATCTAAAAAGTGAGGACCTACCAGCAACAAAAACATGTCACGGGCCACAAACTCCAGAAATTATAGAATGAGCACTTCTACAGAAACAGTGGTCAAGCAGTCACTTTCTGGCTCATATATTTTGTCCTGGCTATTTTTGCAGTCTCCAGAAATGAAATTAAGGTAATGAATAACCAAAAAGTTACTTCACAAAGTCTTTAAGTATTTAATTTTTTAAAATGCCAAAAAGAAATGTTTCGTCACTTCTACTTTTCAGGCCAAGAACATTTGCCAGATTCTACTGAAATTTTACATTCATTTTGGAAAATGAAACAGAGCTCATTTCCGTTGTGTAGAAGTGCTCGCAATCTTCTCTTTACTCTGAGAAGAGAAGCTTCTTTGACAGCTTCTCTGCAGCACAGCAATCTGAATTCCAGACCTGCTTGGTGGCAGCATGTCCCTACTAGCCTCTGTAACAGAAGATGGCAGCAGAACTTATAGTGGTATCTGTACTTATAAAGCCAAATAGATTTCGATGTAACTAATATTTAGCTCCAAAATTTCCTCCCTCCTTTATTTTTTAATAACTGTGCTCTAATTCCTGTGTCATTTGTGTGGTTATGTTGGTCCTCTTATGTTTTCATTTCACCTTTGGCTTTGGTTCAGAACATAACAGTTCACATAGCTGAAGTTAACAAGTCACGAATAGGTTCTTTCTGGTGGCTATTGGCTCTATGTAGCAACCAAAACCCCTTTAGTTCTAGTCTATTTTTCTATCAGACGAGATTTGGCCATTATCCACATTTTGTGTTGTTCAAATAACAGGGACTGATCTTAGCCTCACTTTAACTCAGTTACTGGCAATAATTCCGGCTTTGGCTCTACTACTCGACTTTTGTGTGTCAGTGCTAATTTAACCAGCTTGAAGGTCTTGGGGCAGATATTATAAAGAACTCAGGTCCTAATAAGGTGCTTAAAATCTGTGAACATTTTGAATAATAAGACACTAGTGGTCACTTAAAACTGCGGCGTCTGCAGAGCTGAGATGTTTTGGGAAAATAACCTGTCCATAATCTTGACAACCCCAGGTGTTCTGGTGGTTTAATGGTGTTGCACCCCATGGAGATTTAGGGACTCCACAGCGTAGCTTGTGAATGCCTTTGCTCTCTAATCCAGTGAGGTGAGTAGCCATACGGTAAAAATGTTGTGCAAAACTTCTCTGTTAGTCATGCGTTGGGCGTGTCGTTTGGGATGATCTCAGGCTGGAGTGTTTTCTAAGAAGTGATCTCCAGGCCTGCAAAATCTGTCAGGCGGCCGAAATATCTCTGCAGAGCTGTAGGCAAGCAAAGGGGCTGAGGAAATTCGGAGGAGTCAGCCCAGAGCATGTGTTTCTGCTTCAGTCCCACTAGAGTGCAGTTTTGCCACAGCCAAAGCTGAGAAGAGCCGGTAAGACCGGGGTGCAGCACGCAAATCCTCTCAGCATACGCTTTGTCCCACATAGCGTTGTCTCGTTGAGATTAGGATGCAAGCTCTGTTACTTGGTTGCGTACAAATCCGTACTGGGTTTTTGAGCAGAACTAATACTAAAGACTAAGAAGTCCTGTTAAAGACCAGGTATTTTTTCTTAGATTCAAATTGGAGATCTTTATTACACTCTGAAACCCAAGTTTAGCATTGAGTGTATTGGAACCGGACAAATTATTAATTTTTGGCATATACTTAGTTGTACATGTTTGAACTACCTTGCTGAATCAGAATCTCCTTTAACGTAAAGTATGGAAGCAGCAGGGAATTCACCAGAATTGGGTAAGACATGGTCAGCCTTTGAGATTGCACTGAACAGTAGATTATGTTGATCCTTTTACACAGAAAGCACGGCTGAGTTCATCTGTTCAGTGGGCTCAGAGAAAATTCCAAAATTAGATTGGACTTTCGAACTTTCTTCAAAGGAAGAAATCAAGAAGTGCTAAAGTTCTGATACTTTATCAAAGAGATGGTTGCTTCTAAGCATAGACTTTTTTGGTGTTTCCAAATACTGAATCATCAATTCATGTATATTTTTTTTGTCATCTGTCAAAAAAACTTTGCCTTCCATCCTCCAAACAGTTTCAACAGGAGTGTTTTCACCTGTGGTCATAAGGTGATTAAATCCTCCTCTCTGAAAAATACATTTTATAACGTAGCCTCCTGTGGCCTGATTCATACCATAGTGAAAGTCATAGAGTCTCCAGCCCTACCTTATGCGCCTAGCCTTCCTGCATCAGCTCTTACGTTCTCTTTATGTATCGCTAAATATGATAAATTCCACAGGAGCGGATCTGGACAGAAATACTCTGTACAGAAAGCTTGTATAGAAAACTCAGCTAGTACACAAGCAAGCCCCTTACACACAACAGAGAGAGACTGATCAGGAAAATTGAGGGAAAAAAATAGTAGCTTTACCAGTCTCCCTTGACTGCAGGAAAGAATGACGGTCAAACCGCACAAGACGAATGTGAGTTAAAGCTGGCTGGTAAGAAACATGAGTTCATCTAAGGTGAGTCGTGAGGTTTCAATTCATTTCACCTAGGCCTGTCAGGATATTCAGATATCTGTAACAAACACTGAAATAACTGTAGTGTTTTTCAAGTTGAAAAAATAGGCCTATAACTTTCATAGAAGCTACAAACCCTGCATCTTTAACCAGCTCTAAAATATTGTAGCTTGTCAATTTACTATGAAATATCAATAATTATGAAAGTGCTTATAGAGATGCCAGGGAAATTGTTTCTCAACTGCTTCTACTGGGGACGGTTAGCTTTGTGTTAGTATTAACCACACTTGTGAAATAATTTTGCTACAAGCAGACTTTCGATAGCTGGGTATTTCTTGAAAGCATGTGAATTTTGTCCTGACTTGCCTTCTGATTACTTACATTGCCTTCTGATAGATTGCCTTCAAAACTGTGTGGCCTGCAGCCTGCCAGACACATGACAGGGAAGGCAGCTGGCCCAAAGTCTTTTTGTAACCCTAATCCTTACTCTTGAAAGATGTGCTTCTTTAAAAGCTATGCTATAGAGCCACGCTTTCAAAAATAGCTGTCACCCGCAATGATTGAACACAGGATGAATCCAGCTTACTATTTCGTTGAGAGCGGAGCGGGGCCTAGCTGAGCACTTTACAGGGCAGCCTGAAATATCCTCAAGGGTCAAAGAACCTTGAACCAGCTCTACGTTATTCAGAAAGCCAGAAACTCTTCCAAAGTATTTCCTGTGTTGGGAATGCTGCCTGAGCTGCTCAGATAGTTATGCCATGTTTGCCTCAAGATAGTATCTCAGGTGGTCGTGAGCGTTACTCACCGTATCTTCTTAGAAAACCCCAGCCTTAAAAACTGGCAGGTGAGCAAAGACAGGATGGAAGGAGGAATACCCTGAGGTCTTTGTTCAACAGAGTGGATATCTGCCAATTGAAACACAACCAGTGAAAGCACAACCTGCTTCTATAATAAATAGTAGCTTTCCTTATGCTTCCTAACAATGTTTTGCCTTCACCAAGAAAGGACTTGTGATTGTGACATTCATGGTGCCCCAGACATATTACTGCTCGGCTTAGTTTGTGTACCTAATTAAAGCTGGAATGGCTCATGGCTCACTGCAGCTTTCCATCACATGAAGCCTCTTGACATTATTTATGCGACTGCTAAGTGACACAGAAAGACATCCGAGGGAGAAGCAGAGAGGAACAAAGGGCTAAAGAAAGGTCAGGGCATTACCACATGGCTGCTTGGCTGCTTCCTAGGAATGGAAAGAGAAATTCTGCTCCTCTTGAGCCCCTCCTTTTCTGCTCTTTGTTAGCAAAATTAGTTTATGGGTTGTGACATTGAGGGCTTAATTTTCTTTTTATTGCTTTGAAGGGCCACAAATACATGCAAAGCAATAAAGTGGAAATATGAGTGTAGATGTTCTCTTTTAAAACTGCCGGCAATTGGCTGTCACACAAACAGCATCATTTCTCTTTGTGCTTTATGCTGCAGACACTCTCAGATCAGGGCAAGATGCTTAAACATATTCTGTGTGTTTCAGGAACATCTGTCTGTTGGCATATCATCATCTGAGAACAAATTTGCCAACCTCCATCAGAAACGCCACTAATACATGTTCATATCAAGAGCCCAGGCATGTAGCAGGAGCTCAGCGTTGTCTCAAAGCTAGCTTTTCTTGTCATGGTATACCAGCCTCTGAGATCTAGCCAGATCAGTGCTACAGAACAGGTTTTGTAAGAGGAGCAATGTAATGGATGAGCAGGTTCAAAGCAAATAGAAGGAAATGGTTCCTCATACAATGTGCAGTTAATCTGTGGAACTCATCACCATAGGAAGGTGTGGGTGCTAAGAGCTTACAAACACACAAAAAGCGACTGAATAAATTCAGGAAAATAGAAAAATCACGGGAGTGCTAATCCCCATCACCACATCCCATTCAAGGGGCCTTATGTTTTGGATTACTGCAAGCTTCGGTGTACCTGGGAAACACTGCTTTCATCTTGCTTTGGTCTTATCCTCATATGTAGGCATCTGCTACTGGCCGCTCTCCAAAACAATCCAAAAACTAGTAGAGTTTTTTTGCGTTACAGAGAGCAAGAAATTTCACAGATGTGTGTTCTGTAGTTAGATCATTAAAACTAAACAAACATGCATTGCACTTTGCATCATTTTACATACAGTCAGTCAGGAAGTTTTCATATAAACTGCAAAGATTACTGAGTGGCAGGCCTAGGCTGATTTATTTCTTTCAGCATAACATGTTGTTTCCTTTAAAATCAAACCCACATAAATATGAAAAATTTGTTTTATATTTTGTGGACTCAAAAAATATTGCAGTGACACAGGAATTTTCCAATCTGCAGAAAAATTCCACTCAAAATATCGTCCCTGTTCTCAAGGGCTTCTAGCCTTTAACTCTTTAGCTCTTCAGATCAGGGGCTCTTACGTATGTTGGCATGTTTGCTCTAGGCTGATATCAAGCAAACAGAGACTGTGACAAAAAGGGCTTCATTTTTAAGAAGGCCTTCGTGAAAATGTAGATCAGGAAAAAAAACTATTGTAAGTCTCTCTAGCTAAGGTCGGAAACACAATAAAATGAGTTTTTGAAGGGCAAAGTGAGAGCATCAAAGAAAATGAGGAGAGTGAAGGGAAGGAAAGAGTTCAGATGAGGTTAGAGATATGCTAAAAAAAGAGAACCAACACATTAAAAATCATAGCATGAAGAAGAGACCAAAGGCCTTGCTGATAGACTGATGGTTTTGTGGGGCAGAGGTGGGACTGTGTTACATTTCACAGCCCTGACCTGACCTAGTCTGACTGACAGTCTTTCTTTCCAATTTCCCAACCATTAAGGATTTAATTTGGTTCATACGGCCTCTATTCTCTCCTGACTGTTCATTTCTTCCTATTTAAAAAAATGCCATATATCCTGCAAGGGCATAATGAAAATGTCTGTGTGCAATTTCAGTTTAAAACATAAAGCAATCCAGATTCTGACTGTCCATCTCCTTTTCGTTTCTAGTCTGCACAATAGGCACATCTGTGTTAGCAGCGAACTGACTTCGCCGTACACATTCTTTGCAGGATGTGAAATAGTTTGAGTTGTTGAATATAACGCATCTGCTAGAAAATGTGTACTGTGTACGCCAAATGCAGTTTGAAAATATTGTGCTTCGATAGTTAAATTTTTGGTCAAGATGTTTCGGTCTATGTATTATGCTGTGTTGACTTGCAGAGGTTCCTAGCCAGAAGAGGGCTTCGTTGTGCTAAAATGTCCTTGATATAATTCGGCTCCTAGATGATCTTTAAACTTCAGCAAGAGCTGCATAAAGCTAACACTGAGCCCAAATAAGTCTAATCTATTGAGTGAGATCTTTCAAAGGTAATCCCTCTGTTAAAAGGCATTAAGGTCTCATGAAAATGTGCTTCCTGGTATCAGCTGATATCCATGGATTTTTGTCAGGGCTTGAGAATGCAAACGAGGAAAGCAAGGCATTGGAATGTATTTGTGGATTTAAATGTTTCTACTTTTGCTGTGAAACACAAATATCAGATTTCAGATAAATGGCTAGCCTCTGCCATAATAATCTGAAATAAAATACTCAGATTTAAACAGATATGCACTGTAATAAAACCACCCCAAACACACAGAACAACCAAACAGCAGTGCCTTAAAATGAAAACCAGGGAAAAATCATGTCGAGATTTTCCAGGTCAGTCATCTTTGGTGTAGCCCTTCTGTGAATCACATCCACAAAATTAACACTGACTTCAGCGGAGCAGACCTCTTGGTTAGTGCTGAACAGTTATAACCCCTGCTGCACACATGAGCACATACTGCCAGTTACATTTGACCCGAGCAATGGCACACACAAGCTGGGCTCCTCCAACAGGAGTTGTCGGTGCATGTAGCTGTCAGAGTCTTCATCTCCTAGTCTGACAGTCTAGCTTAATCCTTAGAAAGCTACAGGAAAACAAAACAGTCCCCAAGCTGTGAATGAAATTGCATGGCTAACTGGTATCACCAGGATTTGATTAATGATTTTAAGCACAAATGTGCTGGTGTAGGACTTACGGGAACCAGTCATTTCATACTTCTGAAGAGGGAGTGACTGCGTGTTAGAGTTTCCCGCACCAGGGAGTTGGTGATGCAACAGTCTTGTCTGACTGCCGTAGGCGTGTGGTCCCTTCAGCCCTTCATCAGGTAGTTTACACTGCCTTAAAAGTCATAAAATGTGCATGTATTATAGCAATACACAGAAGGAAGAACCCATTGCATGAAATACAGGGGAAATTTAGCAAAATCCTTGTGTGGTGCTGGTGGCAATTCCTTTGACAGCAAAGCCGTTTGTGTTTTACATGCAATAAAACCTCATTGCATTCCTTCCCACTTCTTCTCTCTTCAGCTTGCATGCACTTNGCGTAGCATGAAATACAGGGGAAATCTAGCAAAATCCTTGTGTGGCGCTGGTGGCAATTCCTTTGACAGCAAAGCCGTTTGTGTTTTACATGCAATAAAACCTCATTGCATTCCTTCCCACTTCTTCTCTCTTCAGCTTGCATGCACTTGCAGTCAACTGTGGGGAAACTACCTATTTCTTCCTATCAAGATCTCACTCTGTTTTGGGGGAAACACAGAGCTAATTTTTGTTTTGTTTCCAGATCTACCACCCTGGTCTCTAAATCCCCATCTGACTAGTACCATGCAAACTCCAGGAGATGCATATGCATTCAGAGTTCCTGCCAAAATCAAGGGCCTTTCTCCCCCAGTTAAACTCCACCTTCCTTGACTAGGAAGGCTATTGGTGGGCTGAGTCCCGGGTCTGATGGCCCGGGTGAGAAATATTTCATTTATCCAGAGGTGTGGGACCAATTAGTAGCTGATACAGTTGCTCTACTACCCAGCTGGTGTCTGTTCTGTAAAGCAGGAGCTTTGATTCTGAAAGGTACGTGTATTGTAAAGCAATCTCTAGGTTCTGTGTTCCTGGTATGGAGGGCGTTTGTTTGTTCACTCTGTGACCAAGCTTCTGGAAAAACTTTACAATACAACTGCTCTGTCTGGCTGAATGCTTTGCAGTGTGAATAGGCTTATTCAGAACCGCTCTGATTGGTGCTGCGATCCAGTGTATTGCTAAGGGGTAATGCATTTGGCACGGCACAGTACACAGTCCTTGTACTCCTTCCTGTAGAGAGGAGAGGGTGGCTTGGAAAAGATACTTAATCTAAACCCATTTGTAAGATAAGTACCTTCTCCATAAAGCGCATTGACATCTCCTCATGGAAAGAGCTAGGTATTATTGTTATTAAATAAGGCTTAAAGCCTTTGGCTCTTTCTTGTTTCCAGTTGCTTGAGCAGTAATGTGTTCATCTGATGGGAAACTCACCTATGGTTTTCACTGCATGAAACTTATATTAAGTTCTCCTAAGTGGATTCATAAAAGATTCCTCATAATTCGCATTTATTTCAAGCCATTTTGCTGCTCTGAATAGCACAGTACCTCCTAAAGAACATTTCCTTTCATTCAAAAACCATTTGCATTTTATTTGTGCTTCAGAGGAAGAACAATCCAAGCTGATTACAATCCACAGACACTGTATGTAATGAAAAATTAATTGCATCAATCTTTTTGCTGTAGTGGTCTTAACAACTCATTTTCAACCGGTCATTTCTCCACCTGCTCACCGAGGTCCAAGCAGCTGAAGCAAGCGCATCTCTGACACTGGCTGAATACCAATGAAGCTAAGGTCATGTGAGCGTCAAGTGAGTGGGAGAATAGTGCCCAGCAAAAGATGTCAGCATTTAGGACCATCAGCAATCACTGTGTGATAGAAACCAAGTAAGTAACTGGAACACAAATCTTTGTTGAACGCTCGTTGACGCGCACGTGCATGCAAAAGGAAAGTTGCAAGGGGAAGGAAGGAAGGATGCGTCTAAATCAGAACAGCAAACAAAGGTTGTTCTGGCTCCTTTCATCAGAACCGTCACTTGGCAAGCATTGACAGTGGTCGTAAATCAAGATTTGCATGCTGGCTCCAATGGTAGCGATTTGTTCTGCCAGTTAAAGCACTCTTGCAGAATGTGTATTTGTCAAGACATGGTTTCTGCTTTCTACAATCAAAGCTGCTAAAATGCAAAGGAAAAGCAACCATTAAAAATCAATACTTTACAAAGCAAGAGAAAATGGGGTGGAGCGGTGGCGGGGAGTGACACCTGATGCCTGGCTGCATTAGTAACCCTGCAAGGGAGTAATTTTCAGCCCGTGCCTGCGCTGAAAATGTTCTTTGGGCACAATTCAATGTGAGCTGTATCTAAAGGCGTTTTATGTTCAGGGAAAGTTTAGTATTCTGTGTTGAACCATGAAAAATTACCAGAACTTGCAAAAGGGTGTAATTGCTTGATATTGGTTGAAATTCTGTTATGACTGGATCAGATCCCTCAGATATGTTTACAGGATGCCTGAATTTCAGCCATCTTTTAGAGAGTTTATAGTCATCATCCACATAGCTGCCTGAGGAAATGCTTGCGTTTATATTTCACCACAATTTCATGTTGTTTTAGGATGAGAAGAGTCCCATATTTTTGCAGTCAAGTTTTCTTTTTCTGTTTAGGTGTATGCACATTCTCCAAAGTAAACAAACCTGTGCTTTTGAAGGTGGATATTTGATTTATGGGAGGTCCAACATAACACATAGGTACTTTAAAAAAAACCAGAACACAACGTTCTTTAGAATATGCTGTAGCTCCCTGTGTAGCAGAAGAATTTAAATTGATTTTTTTTTAATTGATTGTAATAATTACTTTTAATTTTCCTCTGGAATGTGCTTGCTACAGTTCGATGATGGAGGGAGGAAACAGCTGGTCTGCACATTTGTGAGTGAGCAGCATTTAATAAGGTAATATGTTCATTTTCTAGGTGTCAAGAATTAAGAATTTATGCCAGGTCAAATTAANCTGTAGCTTCCTGTGTAGCAGAAGAATTTAAATTGATTTTTTTTTAATTGATTGTAATAATTACTTTTAATTTTCCTCTGGAATGTGCTTGCTACAGTTCGATGATGGAGGGAGGAAACAGCTGGTCTGCACATTTGTGAGTGAGCAGCATTTAATAAGGTAATATGTTCATTTTCTAGGTGTCAAGAATTAAGAATTTATGCCAGGTCAAATTAATGCACATGTTTTCACACAGCACAGTGAAGAGCTCCATAAGTAAGTGCTGTTGTATTTAGGGTACCTGTGAAACATCTCCTCCTGCAGGAATGATAGAAGAGCCTCTGTGTTACGGAGATGCAGCCTTTTATAACAGAAGTGGTAGGTCACATCTAACCCATGCCTCAGTATTCCCCCCAAAAATCCAAAACCAACATAAAGCTGCTGGCCATAAAAAATGTGGCTACATCTGGTGCACAAGCTCCAGGGTCCCATCCTACTCCTACTACAAAGTGCCCCATAGCATTTCAGTAATATGAATAAAAACTACTTTTCCTTCATCTGCGAAGGCAGCGGTATGACACTGTGTTTGTGGTTTAGATAAAAAACAGATATAAAACTGTATTAAACTTTGAGCTAGACTTTTTTGCTTCTTCCTAAAACCAAATAGTAAATATTGACCGAAGTAGGTTTATCAATATTTATCTTTAGGGGAAAATAAATCTTCCTATTTACAAAACTATAAAACCGTTTTTATTAGGGAGAGAAATTACTCAAATGGTAAGTTTCCCAATAATAATCTCAGCGTCTTTCAGCAAACAGAGGACATTAAAAGGGAATGATCAGCTAGGGAATATCCAAAATGGACTCTCAGAGGCAACCAAATGCTAAGGCCAGGCAGGTGCCCAAAACCACAGATCCTTCTCCTTTCAGATAGTGCCATTGTCGGAGATGTCCCCTGAACTTCCCATTTACAAGGTGACGATGCACTTGTGTATGTAGAGAGACAGGAATGGCATGGTTTGGGCACCTGCTGCTCAGCCAGGACAGAGGTGATGTCTTGGGTGCANCCTTCTCCTTCCAGATAGTGCCATTGTCGGAGATGTCCCCTGAACTTCCCATTTACAAGGTGACGATGCACTTGTGTATGTAGAGAGACAGGAATGGCATGGTTTGGGCACCTGCTGCTCAGCCAGGACAGAGGTGATGTCTTGGGTGCAGAGTGTGATGCCACTCACTCCTAGCAGATAGTTACTTCTTAGGGTGAGCACCAAGCCTCTAATTTCAACTCTTGCGTTCTTTTCTTCTCTACATAGCTCTGCTCTTTATCTCTTTGACCATGCACAAAGGCTTAGCGCATTTATAAATGTAAAGGAAAGGTCTGAGTCAGCCCTGAATTTGCTAACCCTTGGCTAGAGGAAGTAAATTGCAGCACTGAACTAGAGGGAGATAGTGCCTTGCGCTTACCGAGGTCAGGCCAGGATTTTGCTACCACGTGTTTTTTGAGAGTCCACCCAAGAATAGAACAAGTGCCCCTCTTTCTTCTGCCCTCGCACTGGAAAATCCCATTACTCTCAGTGGTACAGATTGGCTTCTCCTTTCTCCCTACTCCTCCACCCCTTGCACAGGAAGGGGAGAAAAAGGATTGTCATGAGACCAATAAATGAAGAGTTCTGCCGAAATGATTTAATACAGACTGTATAAAGTGTCAATTATTAAATGTTCCATAGCTAATGATAAGGAAAGGAAGAGATGGATTACCAGTTCAGTGACACATTGCAAAATATGCTTAGCTGAGATGAATACCCAAATTATCAGGTTAGAAATGACTTCTTAGATAAGATAGGAGCATGTGGAAAGGTGCAAAACATAATCCTGCATGGGGCAGGAAGAGTTATTTGCACAAAACAACTTCAACTAATTATTTTAAGAAGCTGATTCTAAACTACGAGCCCGAAGTTATTTCCTGTTGACCTTCAGGAAAGCGCCTGAGTATTGGGATGATTTGAGGGGCTCCAAAAGCAATGTTGTAACCTTCTTAATTTTCAGCACAGAAAAATAAGCTCTGATCCCTTGAGATACTACTCGCTGAAGTATCTGGGAGAAGTGGCTGGAAGAGGGCAACTATTTCCTTAAGAAATAGTTTGTCATTGGAAATTTTCTTGACTGTTTACATGAGCCTGTAAGATGAGATGGATTAATGGTGGGATCACTGCCAGCTTCTGCAGGGTTAAAAAAAAGCATGTCAAAAACCAACATGTGGTCATCATCCTAAGATGTTAAGGTGGACTGCATAGCCAGTGTCCCTCGTTCGCTGTGTGATCGTGAGAATGATGACCATGGGATAAAAGCCTTTTATTGCCTGAATGCTGACCAGACTGTTTGCACACACACACATCTTGGTACTTGTGAGTATGTGGCATGACAGTGCCAGTACGAGTCACTTTCCCTTCCCGTAAGGTCTCTCTCTGACATTTCCCTTTGTCGCTACAATACCGCAACATTACTTCCCACGTCTTGTGCGTGTGTGCGCTGTACAGGTGACATAAATCTGCAGCTGTAACTTCACTCAGTGTTAGGTGCTAGGGTAGTACGCTGGCTGGAGGCATCCTCCTGACTCCACTGAAAGGCGAGACTTTGTGTCTTAAGAAACCTGGTCTTGTCCCCTTGCCTTCTTTCTGCAGCAGTTGTTAGGAAAGGCAGCTGGGGTGACCTTTTCTCCGTGTATGCTGTTGAATAAAGGCTTTTGGTTTCCTCATTGCCTCCAGAGTTCTAGCCCAATTTCCTCTGCTAGAGACCACACTAGCTTTCCAAAGTACTTCTGTTTATCAAGCTCGGTGTCCTAAAGTTTGATCTAAGAAGGATATCCAGACCCAGGAACGATGATGCCTCAGCGATTTGTGCTTCATTTATAAAGAAGAAAAAGAAAGCAATGTGATCCAACTTTTTGTCCTTGTGCCATCGTTACTGTACATAAAGAAGATTGAACTGGCAGGATCTGCATAAACTGCTACCGGAGAGAGGACACAAAGAATCGGTAGAAGAAAAAACACATAGCAAAATGCAAATGAATATTTTAATAGAAGAAGTACCAGCTGAAAGGGGGGAGCTTTTAAGACCAATGTTATACAATGAAATGCAATACTAACATCACATATTGTACCGAAGAGTGTCCTTAAGGCTATGTTCTGCTATGGCAGCGTTTATCTCTGTGAGTGAACAGAGGAGGGACAACTGCGAAGAGGAATAGCCACAGGTGAATTATTCTTTCTGTGCTAGCAATAAGTGCAGAAGGGAGATTCATCATCACTCTCCACGTGGCTCTCCAGGGTTGAAGCTGTTTTACGCAGTAGCTGGAGGCAATGGAAAATGCTTAGAAAGGTGATCATGCAAGATCCTAACAGCTAAAGGTTGGAAGGATTTTCCCCAAATGGAGGAACTGGTTGAGGTGCATAGCTAGAACTCCGTGAAGGTCCAGAGTGCTCTTTCTCTTATGCCAAATGTAGTGCTGAAGAGTAAAACAACTAGCTTTCTATCTGTGAATGTGCTATTTGGGTTCAGCAGCGTGAGTTGAATATCATAAAACTAAAGGAGGTTATATCGATATCTGATATTTTTAAAAAGCAACTCCAAAAGCCTACTCTTATCCAACTCTGGATGCCTCAAGGAACTCACATGAATTTCCAGCAAGGAGTACCTCGGAAGTTAAAAAAAAAAATTAAAAATATCTTCTTCTATAGTCATACTTTCTTGCATCTTTTCCTCATATCTGTCCTCTTCTAGGTAAACTCACTGCTTCTACTTTCAAGTTTTCTCATCAAATTGAATACTTAATTTCTGTAATGTAAAAGTAATTTTTTATAATACCTTCACACGTGTAGCTGTGGTGTCATCTGTGAGTTTTCAGCAATGTGGCCCAAGTTGATGCCACGCTTAAGCTGTGCCAGAGGACAGCAAGAATCTAATAGAGAATGAAAAGAAGGGTGAGGATGGAGGTGGGAATATTGTGCAGAAAAAGCTCTGGGGAATTATTTAATGCCATGCTTGTAGATCGAGGGCTTTAATAAAATAAAAAGAGCAAAGAGAAGACTATGTGCACTCTGATGATGGATGAATATGCCTGCTTCAGTACTTCTGGGATGGATTAAGCTGTTGAAAAAGCATTCAACATGGGCTAAAGAACTGTAATATATGTGAAATTCCACAGTTAATGCATCATTAAATAATTTGCTGCAACTGATTTATAGGTGCAATATACTACACTGTGTCAAACCATGTGGGATAATAAATGGTATCACAAAAATATACTATTGAAACTTTTGTTCTAATCAGTCTTTTGAGTTTTAGTAGAACATAGTTCTGCAGAATGGAATTGTCCTATTGATCCTGATAGAGTAAAAGGTAAAAGCTTCATGCTACATATATTTTAAGGCTTTTTTTAAGCAATCTAGGTTGTGGTCCAGTGAATCAGGCACTAGTCTGTGACTTGTGGGATCCACACTCTGGTCCTTGCTCTGTCATTGAAACTCTAAGCTGCTGATCTAAGTTCTTCCAGGCTGAATGCTGTAATGCTCACTTTGAGATCTGTGCTCCCTCTTTCCATGGGCACAATCCATGACCCCATCACCTGCCTGCATATATTGGGATGCATAGTGGCAGGGATGTCAGAAGGGGAGATAACCATCAACCTATGAATCCAACCTTCACAGGGCTTGGGTGACTTACTGCTTCCTGGGGACATCTTCCCACTTCCCATATTCACTGTTTGGAAGAGAAATGCTTGTTGTGTCTCTTCGAAAAGGAATTCTTTTCTTTTGAAGTATATTCAGGGGAAAAAGCTACACACACTCCCCACCCCGTTAGTGCTCATATTCAGTGGTTAAATTCTTTACAGAAGAAGCGAATGGGCTCGGTTCAGCTCTGATCTTGCCCAAAATGTTCTTCCCCTCATCCCTTCACCCTCCGCTTTCCAGGATGTGCCTAACCTCAGGGTTGCAGGGTCTTGCTAAGCAACATCCGCGGTCACTCTTACTGAAGGAATGCTCTCACTTGTAGGAAATGATGATTTACTGGGTCAGGTAAGGAGAAGAGTAGTTTGACCTTGGCAGAATTGGGACACTCAGTTGAAGGAAGACCTCTCTCCTGGTCCTTACAGGACCAAGTTTGTACTTTGCAAAATCCCTTTTGAGACCAATGCAGAGTCCTGGCGCTGGCTGGTGGATTTAGATGCTACCATAACACTAATGAATGAGCTAATTCTAATTAATAATTTATTTGATTAATTTAACCCCTTTAATCTTTTGTACTGCACTATTTGCAAACAAGACTGATTTTTTTCTGTCTTTCTAAATTATTAAGCGAGTATTTTCTGCAGCTATATTTCAACCTACAGGAAATAAATGTTAAGACTCATTTGAATCTGTTGTTCATACTGTGTGATTGGTCACACTGTAATTAAAATCTGTATTCCTTTATGTTTTGTCAGAGTCCAGAGCGCACCAATGGGCTCTAATTACACTAAGAGACCTCACGAGGGTCCTCCACCCTCACTGTCTGCTCATTGGCCAGGAGCTCTGTTTAATCTCAAAAAAAAAAAAACCAAACAACTTCTGTCTGGAGGTTAAGAAGTCTTACTGTCTTAGGGGCAAGATTTCCAAACACATCAGAGTTGCATAGCACCCGCGTCCCTTTGAGACCGGATGGAAAGGGTGCTAGTAAAAGATGGTACTCCACTGGGGAAGGGGAGGTGGACCCTAAAATGTTAAATTTGGCCAGATTGAGCATGGCAGTGCCCCTTTCAGAATATATACTGTACAGAAGTTGATGGGAACACTCACCTGAATTACAGTGGGACCAACAAGTACCAGGCAACATAGTGAATACTAGAGCACGCAGGACTTAGCAAATTTTTACAAAATGAGACCAGTTCTCTGCAGGTGCAAATCATCTTACTCCTCCTGAAATCCATGACCTCTGTTGCAGTAATCAGTATAGCACAATCAACTTACAGGGAAGTACACTACTTTGCTCTGTATTCCAACTGAGAATCTGTCCTAGAGTATGCGCTAACTTCCTTAGTTGACAGCAAATGTTTCCAAGATGAAATACTGACTTAGACACCACCATCATCTCTTTAATAGCAGTTTTTACTGTATCACGTCTGACAAAATACAGCTAATGCAAGATAAGGCAAACTACTGCCAAGATGGAGAATCAGCTAAAGGAGGCACTTTTCTTTTAGGCCTCGAAAATACACTAACTCTGAGAAAACAGCCACTTGCAAAGGGCCTTGGTGAATTATGGTCCATTGTCAGAAATGTTGCAGCTAATTAGCAGCCAGAGTTTCCAGAGAGAAGAAACTCTGACATGATGGAATGTCTGTTTGCAGAGTCTCAGCCCATAGGTGTTTTGATGCTGGCACATTTATTGATGTGACTACTAAATTAAATTAATTTAAAGAGGGAGCCACAGGGCTTCTAAATGAAATTAACATTCAGTAGCTCATGCCTGTTTGGCACCTGCTTACTGACCACTGCTTTTTCAATTATATAGCATTTTCAGGAGTTGCAGTTGTGATAGAAAGCAAGATTTTATGGCCCTACATCTGCTGTAAGTCACTTATTACTACTATGAGTATTCTGGGTTGTGGTGAGAGTTGCAGGCCTTGATCATTGCCTTTTTAAGCATAGAAGAACTTATGTTTCTGTCCCAAAGTATTTGCACTAGGTTGTCCACGGCCTTTTGCACACGTGCTGAGTTATCTCACCGACTCCATAAAGCATAAGGAGATTCATTGCTATATGTACAGTCATCTTCAGGATATTTCCTGTGAGTAAAGGTTGCCCAAACGATTGCTGTAGGTCTCAAGACTGGCTGCTTCTTGAGATCCTGCTTTTCTTTTAACTAGAGAGTTTTGGTGCACCTTCCAGACAACAAGAGAAGAAATTATGTAACTTAAGGTGAATCTTGGTGATGAAGCTATCCAGCATGGAATGAATTGCTTGTCACCATCTGAAAATCGCTTGTGTGAGGTAAAAGCATTTAAGTGATGAATGGAATATCACCATTCTAGTTGCATGAATGAGCAAATAAGAAAGGATGGTATTGCCACATAGCTTGGTAAATCTTCCGATCTCCCCAGTGTACAGTCATGTCATCTCCACAAAGACCTCTTTGTTTGCTTTCAGTTTCTAATTCCTATTTCATCCTTGGAAGACTTATGTGCAGACATTGCAGCCTTCCTCCAGTAAACACTCCTTCAGTATTTTCCATGTTGGATGTGATTCAGACTAATGAAGCAAAAGGTCTTCAGATTCTCATATGTGGGCAGAATGAGCAGAATTGCTCCTTTCTCCTGGTACAGTTTACCTCATCAGAGGTGCTTTTGAAGAAACAATTTTGTATTCTTTCATGTTTCAGACAAGTTTTCATCATCCAGGTCAGTCTGCGCAAAAGGAGGAAATTGGGAATTAATTATTGCCACCTGTGTTCCTTTGAAGCTTGTTTCTACAAATATTGATAGAGCCTGGATTCCATCTCTGTAATTTAAATGAACAATTGGCACTTTACTGACCCCATTTTCTTGTAGCTATTTCGGGAATTGGAGTGGTTAGCAAATGCCTTGCTGGTGGTAACACCTGATAGTGTATGCAGAATGATTACTGTGTTAATTTTCTGTCTGTTCTTGATCAGTAACTGTGTTTAAAGGGGAAAGAATCTTCCTTGAATGTATTCAGATTGTACCTGTTTGGTTTAATGGCTCATGTGCAGCCCTGAGACTCAGAAAACCAGAGTTCCTATGTTTGCTGCCGGTGATTCTCTGTGCTTCTACTTTGCCAGGTACTACGGTCGCGAATGTTTTCTTTGGTGCAGCACTGTGAGATCTCCCATAGGTCCAGAAATACTCTTTCTGGAAGAAAGCAGCTAACTCTAATCCATATCTGGCCGATGGCAGACCTCTTGTAATTGCTTCGGATGGCCAACAGACAGATGGTACTACAGCCTAAGGACTTGTTCCTACAATAGGAACAGGAGCGTGGCTCCTTGAGCCTACGTACAGTGTGGGCTACCAGCGTGTAAGTGCCTGGAAGTTGTCCCTGCTGGCTTGGAGCTGTAAGGCCAAAATCTGCCCGCCATTGGGTGCAACGTAACCCTAGCAGGCTGCTGTATGCCCTCTGAGCTTGCTGTAGTTGTGTACATGTTTGGGTCATTTCTAGCCTGAGATTTCTCTATGCCGAGTTTAATCAATTTAGTGGGAGATAGACTTGTGGAAAGCAGCTTCCAAAGCGCTCTTCCAACAGTGTGCGAGTTCTTCCTGCATTTGAACAAGCACAGCAGATACAAACAAAATGCCTACATGTAGTCGCAAGTTTTGTTTTCCATACTTTTCCCCTGAAAGAGGACAACTATTCCTTTATGGAACAATCTCCCACTGAAGGAAGTAAAATTTAGCCGCTCACCCACCGCATAAATATTAATTTGCAGTTAATAAGTCTTTTTTTTGGTGCTGGTAATTTGAAATTGCACTACAAATGTCTGGTCTGTCAAAGGCTGCATATTAATTGTAAGTAAATGTGACTCCTCATCTTTATAAGGAAATAATAGTTTAATCTCAGGACTGTCACTTTTCATTGGGAATGATGAAGCCTGACAGCAGTGTCAAACAGTTTATCACAGCTGATACTTCAAAGGCTCTCAGGCTTGGTTAATTGGTGAAACAATAAAATAAGGAGACCATCAGCAGCCTAGTGAGTGATTCCATTTGTATTTTTCCCATTCATAAGACTCCAGGCTATTTTGTTGAAGAATTACCAATTTGTGGGGAAATATAATTCAGCGGTTTATTTGGAGCCCTGCTTTTGCAAGATTATTAAAGGCAGGTTGATTTTTTTTTTTCTATTAGTGCACACGTAAATGCAGTTTTCCAGAAATGTACTTAGAACTGGGGTGAGATTTCCGGAAGAATTAGCTGTCTACTAATGATATTAACAGGCAGATCAGCAAAGATCCTCAGCAAACGTTTTGGGAACCGTAGCTAAATGCGATGCAGTCTTGAAAATGTGGTCCCAAATAGGGAGTATTTGGGGGTTGTTTTCTCACAGTGGCTTTCTTTGCAAATCCAGCCAAGTATGTCACAGTTAGAGCAGCAGGAACTTGCTTTCTGCTAAACTTGGTGTCAGGCTTTGGCACGTGAAGGTGTTCTTGAAAATTCGGCCCTGTGGTCTTGGTTGAAGCTGACTTTCCAAGCGCTCTGTGTATATGTCTACAAAATATACTACAGACAAGTGTGAGTCACTCTGTCACTTGCTCCAAACCAATAATAAGCTCTATGAACGATGTTAACGTGGCCCCAATGGGCTTCTGCTGACTAGCTTGTGGGCTCTCCCTCTCATCGAGGCTTATTAGCTCAATATCATACAGTTAGCTCTGAGCCCACATCTATTGGCAACATATTGTGTATAGACACCAATTGTCTAAGCAACAGCCTCCTCAGACCTCTGAATCCAGCACTCATCTCCAGTATCGGACTTTTCGTTTTCTCTTCACTGGAGGCAGAACCGCACAGATTTTCCATTGCTAGACCAGAATTTGGTCACCAGAGGCAAAACAGATCCATTGTGACCATTTCTTACTACTTGCTGGGGTTCTCATGTGTGAAAACCCATACCTGGTTTTCTTAAAAACAAAGAGTTTTTATTTTATGAAGCTTAAACTAAAAAGAATTTTTAAAAGCTAGCTGGCATGCTTAGTTTCATCTAATCTGATGCTTTCTCAAAGGCAAAATTAAGTAAGCTTTCCTCCTTTGCGTAGGACCCGAGGTAATACTGAGAAGAACTAAACAACAACTTGCTAGAACCTGAAAGACCTGAGCCAAATTAAGTCCCCATTTCTGTGTCCCCCTGATCTTTGATCCACCTCACATTTTAACTGTGTAAGCACAAATCACATGCTTTGACTTGTAGAGTAAGTTCAGTGTCAGAACTAGCTTACAGTACAGTGCTGAGAGAGAAGGACCAGAACACAATGTAAACCTGTCATATAAAAATCTTAAGGAAAGGAGGAATTGCTTTGGCAATAGATTCTGTTAGAAATCCCCAGATATGAATAGCCTTTTAGTAGTTGGTGTTCAGGTATGTACTCACTGCATCTAAAAAGCAGCTGAGGGACTAAAAAGCATGTAAATATTTACTTAGAAAAAACCCCCACCACTACACATCAGCTTGCTAGGTCACCCTTACACATTTAATGGCTGGAAAGCAGAGGCACTGTGCTGGTATTCATTGCCGCTGCTGCTGCGGTTTGTGTTCTGTTCTTCGTTGCTCAGTGGCTGACATCCATCCCTGTGGATGTTTTTGTTGTTACACAGAGCAGCTCTGGATTTGTGGTACAATTTTGCCAACGGGATTTTTTGAGGAATCCGAGGAAGATCTGTTTATTGCTCTGTGCTGCAAAGCAACACTGACGTTTCAGGCTATTGTGGTGCTACAGGGCTTCTCTCATTGGAAAAATACCTGCATCACAGGCTGTGCCATGAACTGTGTCTCCATACCAGCATGCATTTGTCCAGTGTACAAGCTATATATATTGTGTGTTTAAATTAGGAGTAGATAGGCAGCAGGCAGCCCTGCTGTGCACTAACAGGATCTAATTGCCTTGACCAGCCTTGCCTGGGACTCCAACCCAGTGGCTCTGCCCATGGCTCCAGGAGCTCCATTTAAGCTCAGGGCTTGCAGCCTATGCCTGGGTTATGCTGTGGACGTACTAGTCTTTAGTCCTGTCTTTGGACTTGTCTTCTGCTGCTCCTGTCTGTATTCCCTGGAAGGAGCACAGGACTGGTTTGTGACCTTGCCTTGCCTGCTAGACGGCCCTGCTGCCAGCTCCCTGCTCTGCCGTCCCTGTTAGGGGGCTGCGGGGCTGCTCCCCGGTCGGTGAGGTCACTGCTCTGCCTGTGCTGTGGTCACCCTTGGCTCCTGGCTCTTGTTGCTCTCCAACACCTGGCTTTTCCTCTTGGAAAAACAACAGCAAGCAGAGCAGGAAAACTGAAGGTGCTGGGTATACACCTCCTGGAAAAGACCAATGCAAGGCATGCAGTGTTGCTTAGAGATTAATATTTTTATTACTGTAGGCTCTAGAGTCTCCCATCACTCCAGCAGCTTTTTGCACTAGGCACTGCCAATGGAGAGTGCCGGGGAATCCCATGAAGTTCCCCTGTCTCAAGAGACGATGTGGAGGTTTGGGGTGTGGAGAGGGAGACTGAGGGGTGATTTATCTGTGCCACAAAGAAAGTGGCGCTTTCTGTGGAAGGAAAGCGTCAAGAGTTCAGCACTCCAGGGACCTTGTAGTTTTCCTCATTAATCACGACAGTTGGGCTATGTGCAAAGCAGTGCAAGGCACTTCCAACAGATTTATCCTATAGTTATTCTACAGGGTTTCTGCTTTGCTACTGTGTCTGTATAGTTAGAAGATACTTGTGAGATATGTGCGTGACTGTAGTGTCAACATGAAGGTATGGTGAAATCAGTAGATATGCAATAATGCAAAACCACAATAGGCACATATATAAGAGAAACTTAAATGTCGAAAGGAAGGGTTGCGCATCTTCAGGATTTGACTCTCATCAGCTTCACTGTTTAAAACGTACCTGCTAATGCTCTGCTAATATGATTTCACACAGGAGAATAGCCATGGATACCAAGCATGGTTTTTACTTGTTTCAGTCTGAGAAAGACAGAAAGGTATTGAACAAAATAACGCTGTGTAAACAACTGAACCTGTGGTTGTGCTTGCCTGATGTAGCAAGGTATTACAGCCTCACCTAGCACAGAACAAGTCTATTTAGCAACCCCTACACGTGCTTTCTCATTGTCATTCAGAGCAATCCAGTCTCGGAGCATATTTCTTCTGACATGTTTCATTGCCAGGAGCCAGCATAGAAATCAGAATTTTGGTGGCTTCTACCATTTATTTTCTTCTCCTTTTTTAATGTTATTAATCAAAGGCAATTCTAGGTGCATGTCTTCATCTTCTAAGATAGGAAAGGGGAACCTGATTCTCAATTTTAAATCTAAATATAGCTAGTCTTCCAAGGGTGGAGGGGGTAGTGGAAAGGGGAAAGAAGAAAACAATTTTTCTAGAGTAGATGAATTCCAGCCTTGCCTTATCTGGCTGTTAAAGTTTTTAAAAAGGCTTCTGAGTACAACTGGAAGGCATACAATAGAGTGTGGGACACAGGACCAAACCTTCAGCCATTTTCCTTAGTGTCCTGTCCTCTACAGCACTTATTATCAAATGCTTCTACAGAAGGAGACTGTCCCTTCCCACCCATCCCACCTATGTCATTCTCCTACTTCTCCCTTGTATTTAGGTGTTGGTATGAGCTGTAGAAAGCCCAAAGACCAATATTCCTCATGTTTAAAAAAATAGTAATTCCTTTCTATGCGGACAGTGGGACAGGTTCAGATCTGATGCTGGAGCCTGAGCCAGCAGTACAGCAAGGTCCCATTTCCCTCTATGGGAATGTAAAAAGTCTCATTGCCTGTGACGGGCTGTATGGCTGTAGCTTATGAAAATCTCTGTCTCCACAGCCCCTGAGGCGTGATTTTATTTCCCTAATCTTAATTCAAGAACATTTCAGCTCTGCTAGTTATAGATAAAACTATTGTCTGGTTTCTCTTTTCCCACCCGACACCCCCTGCCTTTGCTTCTCTCTCCTGAGCTGCACCCAAAAACCAAACTGAAGAGTATTTCCCAAAAATATGCAAAACATGTATATGCAGTTGTTGAAAAATGTCCCAGTCTCCACCGTCAAACGACTTGCTTAAAAAGCTGCCTTAGGAATTTGGCTGACATGGGCCTCTCTTGGGAACTTAACCTAACTGTTCTGCTGTTCCCAGCCTTAAGGAACACCCTTTCTGACCAACGCTTGTGGTGTTTGCAGCCCCCCAGCCTGCCTGCAGTCAGGGCTGAGTCCAAACCAGGGCTCTGCTTGAACTCGAGTTGAAAACATCAAGCCTGCCAGCTATGCTTGCTTCTGGCTGAATTGGGTGCTCAGACCCAGGGCTGTTGTTCTTAGTCCTGCTGGTTTTTAGGGCTGCTAAGGGAAAAAGTCCCATCCTTCACTATTTCTTTCTACTGACCAGTCTACATCTTCAACCAAAACCTCTTCCCTCACCTCAAAACAGGACCAATATTGAGGCAACTGTATCTGCTGCATTCCGTACCTAGAAGGAAGCTGCTCTGATAACCACAGCTGCTAAATACAGCAGGTCAATTATGCATCCCATGGTCAAGAGAACAAATGCACGCTTGAAGGCAAACAGGAGTGTTTCCAGGAAGCCTCTGGATCCATGTGATGATTCTGTCCTTTAAACTCTCAAATGGTGAGCAAGCAACATGAGAAGGATACTGCTGAGATATTTTTCATCATTTTCAGCAATCATTGTAGTTTATGTCCTCTGTTTATATTAATAACCCTTTGCAATCTTAACACTGAAATCTGTTTTCTTCCCAGGAGCATTCCACTCCATCACCTATTCACAAGCTTCTGGTTAATAGAAGGCTGCTGGCAGGGAAATTGTTTGGTTTTTTTTTTCTTTTTCTTTTCTTTCTTTTTCTTTCTGTCTCAAGCAAATCTTCCAGCCTCTGGAATAGCGTCATTATCCAGGCAAGGACGCTCAGCACTGGAAAAACAAGAGGAAAGAATGAAAGTCAGGGTGGTGAGATGTTGGCTGTGTCCGCGTGAAGGAGGAAAGGTGAGCCTTTTATGGATGTTCATAGGACATGATGGTCTTCTGCAGAGAAGAGACCTTTCCCCCATTCATATATCTTTTATCCCATCTTCACCTTGATCTGCAGGATCCATCTAGAGATGGACATGTTTCTCTGTGTTTCAACTATGTTTGCAGCTTTTTCCCCACCTGGCCCCATATCACAGAGGTAGTTGAGAGGCACTGCCTACTCAGCTTTGACCCAATGACACAATGCAAACGTAAAGTAGGTCATCAAACATGTGAAACTGAGTTTCTAGTCACTTTGCTGTGCTAGGTATGTAGCCCACAAGATAGCAGAGAAATTAACCCACTGTTCACAGTGCAATCCCAGCTGAGGATGCACAGCATCACTACTCATTAGTAATTCTCTTGCTCTAAATTTGGGTTCCGTCGGTTCCTATCTGCCTGATGTTTCCAGCTTTAGCTTCTAGGTTGCTGCTGGAATTGCCCATTTTTGGTGGAAGGAGCCAATTAATCTTTCCGAGTGTTAATGCAGTGCTCGTGCTGTACTCCGGTGAGCACTTGTTTGCCTTTCCTTGGCTGCTCCAGTGCAAATTGTTATAATTGCTATGACAATGTGCCCAAAACAATGAATTCCCATCTCAGGTAAGAAGAGATATTCTGGACTTGGGATTTGGAGGTAGGCTTACAACCACTTCGCACACACAAACGTGAACCCCATAGGACAAACTGTGTGGCTTCCTGATGCTCCTTCCATCCCTGTTTCTTATGGTACATGTGGTGGCATGTAACACCCTTACGGTCATCCAGGATAGAGTTTCTGTATTTCAAACAAAGACAAAACAGCTTTTTGACATTTAAAAATATCTCTCAGGATGGAAATAACAGTTTTGGAGTGGGATCATTTCAGAAGACAATTATTTTTCTCTTCTAACTTTGGAGCCTCTCGCCCCTATTTTTGTTCCTTGGGCAGAAATTTTCAAAATAAGCCAAAGATTTAACACACTCTTATATCTGAAGATAAACCGAGGATGGCCTGAACATCTGGGTTCATTATGGAAGTTTCTTTGTGGTATCTGTGGGTGGAAAATCAGATTAGTTATTCAGCACAAATCTGGCACGCACCTGAAAAGGAAACAAAAATTAAGTGACTTTAAGCTCACTGATGGAAGAAACAGAGAAGGTGGAACTACTGAATGCCTTCTTTGCTTCAGTCTTCACTGCTAAGGCTGACTCTGAGGATGCCCAGTCCCTGGAGGAAGAAATTGTCGAGGAGGATTGGGTTAGAGACCGCTTAGGCAAACTGGACACCCACAAATCTGTGGGCCCCGATGGGATACACCCACAAGTGCTGAGGGAGCTGGCGGATGTTATTGCCAAGCCACTCTCCATCATCTTTGAAAGGTCATGGAGAACAGGAGAGGTGCCTGAGGATTGGAGGAAAGCCAATGTCACTCCAATCTTCAAAAAGGGCAAGAAGGAGGACCTGGGAAACTACAGGCCAGTCAGTCTCACCTCCATCCCTGGAAAGGTGAGTCAGGGAGACTTCAGGGTGTTCAAGATCTTCATTTTTTGGGAGATCCAGACACACAAGGCGTGAGACCTGGCAGGGCTTGTATAAGACAGGAAAATTAGTCCAGCTCCAGAACCCGGAGCTGAGTTGGTTTGCCCAGCTATCCATTGGGATTCAGGTGGAGAGCCAAGAACTTAATCCCAAGTTTCAAATCTCAGATGAATATTTCACAGACAAGCACATTTTTCTTCTGGTCTTTGCTTGCAGGTGGCCATAACTTCACCAACATGATCTTGACTTCAGTGTAAATCAGAAGCTGTGACCAGCAGATGAACACTAGTGAGATGGAGAAAAGCAGTGTGATGGGTCTTTTCAATTTCTTCATGCACCAAGATGTAAGTCAGGGTAGGGAGACATGGACATTTTAAAATAGCATGCTTTCCAGGTGCATTTCTTTTTATCAGTCCCGACTTACAGGACAACACAGGATGGAGTTTTAAAATTATTTTTAATGAGGTTAGATATAGTTACACCAGAGTCTAACCTCCTGTTCTAGTTGGTTTCAACTGCCTTTGGCAATTCACTGGTACAAAAGGAAATATTGATCAGGAAATCTGTCGTAGCACTGTATCTTCCTATGTTAAATACAGTGGTGAAATTGAGAAGGGAGTTCCAGATATTGAATTTCAGAAAGGGAAATTTTCTCAGCTATTTCAGTACACTCTCTTTTTCCAAAACAGAGAAAGTACTGTCAAATGATAAAAGTAATATCAAAGCAGCCATGTTGTTTTGTTGATTTTCTCCACCATCTTTCCCGTGCTCCCACACCACAGTCAGCATTTGAGCTCTTTCAGCTTAGAAGATGCTTGCAGCGTGGAGGTGTGATGTGTGCTCCCAGCTGCAACGTCTGCCCAGCTGGACCTTAGCACACTGCTCTCCAGCCAGCAAAGCGATCTGGGACAGCCCCGTTTTTCAAATTTCTACCAGCACCAGTATTCAAGGGCTGAGTGTTGACTTTTTGATGGTCTGACCTTTAAACTGTAACATTTTAATTTCAACTCGGAGCAGCCCAGCTGACCACTATCCGAAGATGATTAGGTGTAAGTTTTTGCCTGTTGAGCTCTAGCACAGTGTTCCATGAGCACACTCATGCCAGGAAAGCTCCTCTATCCTTGAAGCAATCAGCTGGCTCTGGAAGTATCCTACCAATGAGGACTGGAAAGGCTACAGTATTTATCTTGCTGATTTGTAGGCATTTCGTTTTTGGGTCTTCTCCTGGATCTCTCAGGTTAAGTGTTAAAAATTGCTGCATGTGTGGCTCATACAATCTCCCAGTATTTGACGGATCCCCAGACCACAGAAGAAATAGAAGAGCCTCCTCAGACTTCAATAAAAGCTCTGCCTTAGTCTGGAAGGGACGGAAGGCTCTGGGTGATCCTTCTAGGGTACCACACAACAGGTCAGGGGGGAAAAAAACCCACCTCAGCCTTGTTTGGAAAATAAGGTGAATAAGGATTTATAGGCGTTTCTGGTTTATTTGTAAATCAAGCAGTGGATGGTATCTGCACTGAGGGAGCTGGAGAGCATGAGGTGTCTGTGCTGGGGTAAGAATTAAGCCCAGAGTTTTGACAAGTTGCATCTTTGGTGGCAGGCCAAATCCTGCAGCACCAGAGCATGGCCAGGTCTTACCAGGTCAGGTTTACCCAGAGAGGTGACGTTGTGCAGCTGGAGATACCAATACCCTGCTTCTGATCCTTTTTAGAGAAGCAGTGACTCAGCTGGAGCTCTGCCATCTGCTTGTGCCTGTGAAATACAGAGGTACAGGTGAACTTTTCCCTAGAGACTAAGAGAAACCTGCCTCTTGTGCCAGTTTAATTTCCCTTTCGCTCCTTTGGAAAGCTCAGACTGGGTCTTTAGTCCCACTCTGCAGGACTCGGCAGCAGGGAATCACCTGCCTGACATTTGAAAGTCTCCCTGTTCTGGAAGATCAGTAGATAAGAGATGTCGTAGGTAAAGTGAGAAGATCACTTATGGCACAGGTCTTATCTGAGCTAAATAACTTTAGCTCATGGTTGTGTTTTCACTACAAGCCTCCTCTATGGCAGCAGTGCGTGTAACGGCTGCCTCTCCTAGATTAGTCCTTGGGACACCCCATTGTCATAAACAGGACTGAGAAGCATAAACTACTTGTCACTCTTGGGATATCCCAAGCTGGGGAGACATGCAAATGAGCAAAAGGGTAGAAACCTGGAGTAAGAAAAGCTTCCTGGAGATGACTGAGGTTCGTTAAAGTCCTGTTGGTGTGAAAACCTTTTCTACGCTCAGCACAGCATGAGGCACGAGAATAAGAAATGATGTCCAAGCTCAAAGGAACAGCTGGTTCTTGGTTCCCTTCACTGCAGCCTTGTTCCCCTTCAAGCAGACCTCACTGCTGCTGTGTCTTCACCTTTCCAAAACTGTTAGCGAGTCCATCCCACAACTGGACAGAAGCCCTCGGTCCTCTGTGAGGGATGTTTTCCTTCTTTTAGAACCACAGCACAGCCAAACTAATGAGTGCATTAAAAGCCCTCTCAGGGCTCACCTCGCAGCTCAGTACTGTTGTCCTTAGCTGAGGTGGCCAGACTGTCAGAGGTGCTGGCCGTATGCACCAGGGAGTCTTTTTTATTGAAAGCTGTTGGGTCCTGAGTAGCTATCTCGCTGTGCAAAGATTTCATTGCCAGTACTTTAATCGGGTGCCATGGAGGCAAATTACTTCACAGACTGATTACAGTTATGAATAACAATTATTTCATTAAGGTATACTGTACAATTAAGTATCTATCTTATTATATACCTTTTTCCTTTTAATCATGTCACTTAGTGTACTATCTACAGAATTACCCGCAACACTTTTGTTTAGGAATGATCAGAGGCAAGCTTAAAAATGAAGCTAGGGAATACTGTAACCCACCTGTTCCTAGAACTAAGCTTATTAATTTGCAATACTAATTACATGTACAGGTGTCGTGCAACCCAGATTACATTGAGTATGCTGTCTTAGGAAGTAAAGTATTGCCATTCTTTCTTGGTTTACTTCTTTTTCTTCCTAAGGAAGATGCATGTTAAGAGGACTTTAAAATGTACAGATCAGTTTGTCCTTACATGGATGGAGCATCTCTGTGCTATCAGTAATTCAATATAACACCTGACATTTTCACACAGGTCTTGGTAGTTTTTTAAGATGTAGAAGAAAAGAAAGCCTATGTGTCTCCCCTTGATGGGCGAGTGCTCTTGCATCCCTAGGATGACTCTGCAACTGCCCTGGGTGATTTGCAGGTAAGGAAGCTGCTGGGTTATAACCAGCACCTCTCTAGAAATCAGCTGCTACTTGGCTGTGGTGATGTCACCTCTACAGGTAAATTGGTGCCTCATGCTGCAGAACTGGTGCATTTGGCTCGGTCGGTTGAAAGTCTCCTCAGTTCCCTGGTGCGCTCTGCTGGCAAAGAGACTCACTGGGAACCAGTCTGTGCTCCTATTGCTTCTGGTGAGTGGCACTTCCCATTGGAGGCAGCCTCATGGGTCAGTCACAGAGATAAATCCTGAAGCACTGAGAACTCAAACAGCACTGAAACAGTGCAGGGTTGCCTCCCTGCTCTCTACCTCGTTGCGCAGTATCGGTGTGCATCAGAGAGACAAAGCATGATGGGCACCTCAAGCAAATGCCACTTTATGATGACCAAGTGTGTGTCTTTCCTCAGCCGGTCTGGGAGGGAGTCTCCTCCTTCACAGGATGGCTATTGACTCTTCTGCCAGAGATGGAGCATATTAATTCCTCTTTTAATGTGCAGTACTGGCCTAAGCTAATTAAAGCCTTTTTGCCAGAAACAAAGCTCAGAGAGAACAAAGTACAGAGATATACTGAGGTGCACATAAAGGCAGAGTATAGCTGGTTAGCAAGTTCTGCAGGTGTGAGGAGAGCTCTGCTGGCATAAGCAGATGACTTCAACAAGTCCCCGGGAAAAACACGAGTTTAGCTCCTTCTCCACTGTTTAAAAAAAAAAAAAGTGAAATTAAGCATATGGTAAAAGTTAATGCTGTTGGTGGGACAACTAGCTGAAAGAATAGGAGCATTTCTGATTTGGGAGCAGTATGAAGAAATCCACGTTATTGTTCTGTTTTCAGCCAAAATGCTAACACAAGAAGGAGTGTATTTTGCCCCACACTAACACATCCTTGTTTCTTAAATGGTATTCTTTATGAATCCTCACTTCCAGTCTAACATCTGTAAGTATGTCGGATACTGCCCTATTTGTGACCGTGAAGATTGCAGCTTTAACAGTTTGCACTCTTCTTTATGTAATGTTTAGCTGTAGAGTAGATTTCTTGAGTTTTCCAGTGAAATTATTAGTTCTAAAAAGCACTTTTCCTCAGTTAAAATAAGTTAAATAAGGTTTTAGGTAAAATAATCTTGGAGTACCTTGAGGTTCTTCTCAGATGAGCTGTGTCTTACAATGGTCCTATGCATTTATAATAGCCGCGTTTTCTTTTCCTCCCATGCATGTGGACGTATTTCAGACTTCTGTAATCCATTTCTGGATGCTGATAAGGCAGTAATGCAACAGGGTGAGCACCCTGCAGTGGCACAGGGTGTTATCTGTGCTGCATTGAAGAAAGAGGTTCCTCTGACAGCATTTCTGTCTTTCCTCTTCCAAGGGGTTGGTGCTCGTGGTGGCCCAGATTGACAACAATGGAGCCACAAAGTGGGCACATGTGGCCATGGATGTTTGCAGCAGTGAACCAAAACGTAGTTTCTCTGATCAAAGTATGTTTATCTGGCAAGGGCCAACCCAATCAATGTGATGGAGCAAATGTTAACAGCTCATCCTTTCAAAGTGTCTGTAAGGTAAATATCAAGGGCAGGAAACATCTTGTAGACAGTGGAAGCAGCTGAACTTTCCCCACACTACAGAGATTCCTCCCTGTCAAGCCTCTGCTTAGGGCACGTGACGTGTGCTGACTTTCGAGGCGGGCACAGAGACCTGGTCTCAGCCTGGGGTCAGCTTGGGTACCTGCATCTCATTAACCCCGCACCACGTCTGTCCCCAACAGCCCTGCCTGCTGGCTCCCGGCAGCCCAGGGCCTCTGCGGGGCTGCACCTCGTCCCACAGTGCCAGCAGCATATCCCTCAGCTCTGTTAATGCCCATGGGGAACCTGCTCAAGCTGTGCCAGGAGAGAAGCAAATCCTTCTGCTGGCGAGGCTGCCTCTGCCCTCAGGGTCTGCTTTGCCTTGTGAGGGGCAGGATTGCCCCAGGGTTTGTAAAGGCCCCAAAAACAGACCGCTGGGGGAAAACCAGTTTTCTGGTTCAATTCATGTGATTGGAGCTAAAAGGGGGGTGCTCTGAACATGGTCAAACTTGCTGCTGACCCAGGCATCACTTCCCCTGGCTCAGCGCAGCAGCTGGAGGAAGTCAGGGCCAGCAACACACACTGTCCCCATCCGAGCTGCTGGAAAGGCAACCGCATTGCCTCTGGGTTCCCCGGCAGAAAATGCTTTTACATGAAAATGTCTGCCACAGCCTCCCTAATTATGGCACAAGGGGGAAAAAAATATATTAATGGGGGAGGTCTGAGAGTGGTGTTTTCCCTGTATAGATCGCTTTATTCTGAGTTGTTCCAGTAATATAAATGGAGGAAAGGAAGTCAGAGATTGAGCAGCTTCTCAATGCACAGACACGGCTGGAACTTACTTTTTGGATTTATTTTAGAAATGAAGTCTGAAAAATGGAGTCAGGTGAAGTGGGAATAATAGCGGGAGACTTGGGAAGAGAATCTTTATTGAGTTATTTTGTTCTCACTTGGATAGCCTTCCTAATATCGATGAAAGACAGTTGTAACTTGGCTGTTACTTTGTATGACTAAGAACAGTGTTTTGTACAATACAATCTGAAACATTAGAGCAAGCCATTAGCAAACAGTTTATCCAAGCCTAAGGAAAAAAAAAAGAGAAAAAAAAAGAAATAGGAACATGAAATATGTCTTCTAGCAAGTCCTGAAACAGGTCTTGCAGGCTATAGTGCAGATATTTCAAATGTGTCAAGAGTAGGCTGACATTTCTTTAAGTCAAAAGAAAAAAGAAATGGCTATCACGGAAATTGAGCTGCAACACTTGCTTCTTCATCACCCTGATGTACAGCAGAAGGCTGAGGCTTATTTACTGCAAGCTTGAACTGAAATTGGTAATCTGTGTGTACCTTATTGATGCTTTGCATCTCCAACAGGAGTGAGAACACCAAATTTCTCAACAACAGCCACTGCTCTGTGTGTTACTGAACTGAAAGTTAAGAGGATCCTAAACTGGACCTCCTCCTGTAGCATGCTATTAAACTGATGAGTAATATCAATAGCAATCCTTGGAAAAAATCTTCATAGGTAGGCATCTGCCTGTTTTTAGCAGACGTAGATTAATACACAGCTCCAACCATTCATCATTGATGGTGAACATCTTGATGTAGAGAGTCTCATTTTTGGTGTATTGTGGCAGACCTCATTCACGCAGCCATGCAGAGAACATATTCACTAATCCTGGACTATTAGTATCCAAATTAGACCTGCAACCCCAGCTGAAACACAGGACAGAAATAAAATCAGTTACAGCTGAATTTAGACATACTAATTTTTTCCCACCTGGAAGGTGTTTTAATAGGGAGGGTGGTGCATGCTACAGTCCTCACCCCAGGACGCTCTGGGAAGTGTAAGGGTGGCTCAGAGACAGGGAAGGGCGTATGCCCTGGGGGCTGCTGAGTGGAATGGAGCCACAACCACCAGGTCAGGAAGCTTTTCAGGCATTGGCCCCTGAGAAAAGTAAAGCCAAGGGAAGAGTCACTGAAACGTTCCCTTCGTCTGACATCTCTCCCCTACCCATGGGCTCAGGGCCCTGACAGAGAGATCTTTGGTCTGAGCTGCTGATGCTGTTCTTACGTACACAGAGGTGTCTTGTCCTGAGAGTTAATTCTGTAATTGGGATAAGAAGCAATTTTGATAATCTGTTTCATGAAGGGTTTCTTTTATTTCTTCTGCTCTTTAGGACACCCATATCCTCTTTTCCAGCAACAGTTTCTTTGTCACTCAGGCAGGGCAGAAGACCAAAATGAACATGATCTTGGCTGAGTAATAGGGATACACGCTAAGTGCTTTTGCTTTCCTTCTCCTTTCCTCCTCTTCCTCTTTCTTTCTTTCTCTCCAAAGACTTAGGTTGCAAATTTTGAAGCCGACATGTGGGTCAACTAAAATGATAGGGATCAGACAGCATTGAAACTTCCCTGTTGCTGAGCCCCAGTGGTGCACCAACAATCATATGAAAAGAATGAACTGGCTGCTACAAACACTGCTGAGCTCCTGGCTCTCAGCAGAAACACATAAATGCCTGATAGAAAAGATTGCAAAGCACATATGGTGGCCAAGCCTTATTCTTTTGCCTAACAAACATCCTTTTTGCATTTGAACCTCTAAATACAAAGACGTTCTTTATGGATCCAGGATTTCGCTGGGTAGCTCATCCACAGTGTTCCTGAACTTCTTGCTGGGGGAGACTACTTCAGTATGTGGCACTTGCAATCTCTTGGTCTGGTTTTGTACCTGCACATATCAAAGTAACACCAAGAGAAATATAACTTTCTTTTTCAAAGCCATGGGAAGTGAATTGACACAAGGTGCCTTGACAGATGGCTCTCATCATATCAGTGCTAGTAGTGACTTCTTTAAAAAGGAGGGAAACAGCTTTCCCAAAGCCTGTCCTCTAGCTGCAGAAGAAACGGTGGATGGTTGAAGAGCATGGTTGAAGGGCTGATGGGAGCATGTGTAGGTTGCCACGGGAGATCAGCGCTCTCTTCTCTGTTCCCCACCTCTGCCGCTTTCTGCTTCTGGCAGATGATCCTGATGTCTCGGTGGTGTCAGACTGGCACTGCTGCAGACAGGGAGGAGCACCAGATGTTCCAGTCATGGTGGCAGCCTGCAGCATAGAAGGGCTCTGCTCCAGCAGGTGAGATACAAGCTCAGGAAGCTGCAGTGCTTACCCTTCCCATCCCCACGATTTCAGCCTGAATGGAACTAGTGTTGTATCATAGAAGAGATATCAGCTATAAACAAACTTCTTTTGAGAAGTCAGAAAATATTTTAAATCAGCTTTCTCCTGTTTCTGGAAATATCATTTCATTTGCTGCTTTAATTTTCTGCCAAAGTGTTTTAGACTATTGATCTTTGATAAATGGAGCTAGTCGAGGATGGCTGTGCAGTAACATCTGGGCTAACAATCCCTGGGGGGACTGAACTGAGGAGATGTCTGTCCCCAGGGATGGAGGAATATGTCACCAGCTAGAAAGTCACTTCTCAGCTATGCTAGGGTCTGAGTGTTTGCTGCATCAGCTTGCAGAGGAGACCTGTGGAGCTAGGGTAGGAGGGTCACTACAGTTTTTATGCTCGGGCAGCACGCTGGCTAGCTCTGCTCAGACAGCAGGATGACTCGGGCGTGGACCCAAAGCAACTACCCTGCACCTTCCCAGGACAACAGAGAGGATAAGTCAAGAGAGGAGGCAAGACCCAGAGAAGACTTGTGCATAACAGTGTCCTTGGTGCAGTCTACAGTCAGGTGACTTGTTGCCCGTAACCCTTACCTAAACATTTCCAGCATATGTTGGGGCAGAGCAGGACCTGCCCAAACCGACGCTCTGAGTGAGAAATTGCCAGCCGTTTCAGAATAGGTGGAGGAATGCAACTGGGAACTAGATCAGCTCTTGCCAACCTACAGCAGAGTGAGAGGAAGAGCAGTTGTCCTCCCTCCCACAGCAGGATGCTCCCAGCACACAGCGGGCCAGAAATGACGAGTGGTGGAACAAGCCAAATTATGAGTATCATCAGCATCATCTGAGGAGCAGTTGTGGGAGATGACCTGAGCTCTTGCCAACCTCCAGAAAAGCAACAGCAACATCTCGTAAGGTAGTGGGCTTTTCAAAATGCCAGTGTTATTTTTCAGAGTGAAACGGGTTAATGATGTTTAGAATTAGGTCACTGACTGCCTCAGGAACTGTATCTTAACCTTTGATAACCCTCATTCTGGAAAGTAAGTGTCAATTAGGGCTTATTTAAAGGTGGCTGACCTCTTTAACCTGCACTGCTGTGTGGGAGATGCTCTTGATCTACGGAGAACCTAGGGAAATGTTAGGATGTGGAACAAAAATTGCCCCTTGCGTTCTCCGGCAGTTTTATGCATTCATTACACTCATTGTTTCCAGTGGGCATTTAAGCATTCATTTCTGTTATTGCTTTCAGTGGAGTCTGGGCAACTGAAGCACCATTTAGGATCAACTAAGCAGTTTAAAGACATAAATTTAGGGGAGGACAGCTGAACAATTTGCTAAATACTGCTGCACAGCCATGGACTGGAGAGAAATTTTACTGCAGACATGACTTCAGGCTGAGGAAAGCTTTGAAATGGTCTTGTTAATCCCCAGCTTCCACAAGTGAGTCAGGTTCCAGCAAGTAGGGGCTTTGACAGATGTTCTCAGGAGAGCCTCAACAGAGGGGAATCTACACCTCGGCTGCTTCTGTGTATCACAGCTTGAACTCCCAGTGAAGGTGGATTTGAACTGAGAGCTAAGCACACGGATACGTGTCATACTCTGCCATTCCAGTTGTACGTAACAACTTCCCCAGGAAGACTGGAGGGACATTTGGGGACAATTTGGTCTTCAGCTGGCACCACGAGTTGAGAATGAGGAATTGTATTGGACCCCCAAGAGTTCAGGTCCGAAGATCTCTGCATCAAGCCTTGCATCAGAGCAGTGCAGCTGGTGGAGGACGATGTCTCCTCAGAGCTTTTGTCTGCCTGCAGAGGACCACAGCACACATGCTCTGGCAGACCCCATGAAACCCCTTCACTTCCTTGATGGTGCTTGTGGCACACAGAAAACAAGATGTTGGTGTAATTCTCTCTGATGGATGGCTCATAGAGCTGATCTGTTCCAACTTTGGGACAATCGGAGGCTGATCATTGCTTTCACTAGAAGAGCTGCCAGCATGGTTGAACACTGAACGGTAAGGCCTTCTGTCCCCTCTGCCAGGAGCAAGACAGTAAGTCCAAGCAAACAGTGAGGAGCAGAGGCTGATTCGAAGCTGGATATGGTCAGTGAGTGTAAGATTAGATAAGGAGTGAAAGAAAGCCGTCATTTTTGATATGCAGCTCCTTTGTAACTTCATAAAGAGGAATAGCAAAAAGATATGTATATATAATGTATATACATATATATACATGATACATTTTCTGTCTAAAGAGAAACCTGGAGCAAAGCTGTCCACAAGGTACACAGAAGTAGCTATTTTGAAAGCAGAGATGCTTTTATGACCTTCCCCAAGGTGTGTAAGTGAACAGTGTACTCNAAAGAGGAATAGCAAAAAGGTATGTATATATAATGTATATACATATATATACATGATACATTTTCTGTCTAAAGAGAAACCTGGAGCAAAGCTGTCCACAAGGTACACAGAAGTAGCTATTTTGAAAGCAGAGATGCTTTTATGACCTTCCCCAAGGTGTGTAAGTGAACAGTGTACTCTGAGAAAGCACCTGAGGTCTTTCTGTTTGGTGATGGCCTCAGACAGGGAGGAAGATGTCAGGATTGGCAGTCAGAGTGAGTCTGTCACATACTTTTCCTTTTGAAGTAACTTGGTTGTCACCTTTCTCTTGTTACTGACAGGTAAAAGTAGAAGAGAAGGAAAATTCTGAGAAACAGCTGAGAAGTTCTGTTGCTGCAAGAAGAGCAGAGATTGTGGTGTCCATGGAGCTGCTTTCCAGGATCAAGTTCTCAGCTGGGCTAAGACACCATCACTCCTCCAGCTGCCGCTATTAAGCAAAGGTCTATTTTCTGATGTAAATCAAAAAGTTTCAATTATCTTTCAGAAAACTGGGTTTTATCTTTCTTATGTTCTAGTATATGCCTGTACGCTTTTATTCACATGTAGATGTATGTGTCTGCACACACACAAACACATGCACACTTCTGTTATCTATGTATAGACATCTTTGGTTTCGAACAGATAAAATGGGCATCATCCCCAGCTGGAAAAAAAGCAGTGCAGACCTGTGAACTGTCACAGAGAGAGACCTTGAGGCCAGTTGAGAAAGCATGCCATTTCATGTCCTTTCATTTAATTTTGTTTCATTTCCTATTAAATCTTAGTTAAGGAAACCTAAATGAACAAAAGCAGATGCCCTCAGGATTTAAGGTACTCTGTTCAAATTGATGGCTGAAATCCACAGCTCGTGTTCATTTACTAGCTTAAAAGCCATTCAGTCACATATGTATTTCTTGGTTCAAGATACCTTCTTATTTTGCAATTTGTACAGCTTCTCACACAAGGGCTAGTTTGAGTTTCTTTGCGTGTGGCTCATACAGACCTAAAACAACAGTTCTGAAAGTATTTAGTTCTCTGTTTTGTGGCTTAGATTGAGGAGCCTACGCTGCTCTGATCTGCAGAACCAAACATGGAGAGACAGACTTAAAATCCCTCCTGGGTGCAAATATCCGTTAGTTTTGATATAAGAAATGACCCCAAACTAGAAGTGATTCCATATTACCTGATGCCCATCTCCCAGTTTTATAGGACTGTAGGGTCAACGCTTTAAATATTTTATGTTGTTTTCTGCGGAACTTCAGTTTTCTAAGTATGCCATCACTTAGATGGTGAATACTCACTCCACCACACAGGGAGTTACCCTGCTTTTACCAGGAGAGATCGCTGCGCAGATGAATTTTTTTCCGGTCTTGCAGTTCTACAGTTTGTAGCAGACTTCACATTTAATCCTGCTTGTCACTTCAGCATGCAGTCTGGAAAGAATGGAGCTAATATGCCTTCCCAAAGCCAGAGCAGACTTGCAAAGACAAAAGCCCCCCTGGCTGTGAAGGTCTCTCACAGTGGAGAGATAGAGGTAGAAGGAAGATCCTCAGCACAAATCCAAGCTGGTGGCAACAGGAATGCTCACCTTGGTTCCCAAGCAGAGAGTCAGCCATCACATTTAGTCAAGTCAATTCCTCTGCCTCTTTCTGGTAAATAATTCTTCAGTACTGTGCAGAATAATGTGTCTTATTTATATCTTAGTTCTGCATTAAATGAATTTATTGTACCTGCAGCTTTCGCTCTGTCTTCTGAGACGCATCCCTTGTCCATTGCCTAGTCATGGTCAGGAGGAATCCTTAGAGCACCCCAAAGTGGAAAACATTCCTTCCCCAAAATAATAATAGGGGCTAAAGGGTGTAAGATACTATCTCAGGGCTGACCTATGGGAAACATTTGCTGTAGCTGCAAGGACTGGCAGAAAACAGCTTCTGAGGCTGGGATAACTCATGCTGGGTATACAGAGACCAAAATGTCATACCACTGGCATGAAGAGATCCTCATGAATTAGCATTGGCCAAAGTGTTCAAAAAGATGTCCCCAGCTTCCTTTGCAGAGCATCCCACAGCTGGGTGGTAATAGGGAGCTGGGGGGAAAAGCCGTGAGTGTTTCTAATTTTTGCTTTTCAACTATCTCATTTAACATTCACATATTGCTACATGCAAAATATGAATTGCGATGTCAGTCTCTTATCCATTAGGGGTTAAACAGTCTAAGAGTTGTCATGAAATAGTCACACTGAGCATTTCTAATCTGACACACTTTCCATGTAACAGCTGACGTCCTCACAGACCTGAAGCAAATCTAACCAAGCTCAAATGATTTGAATCCCTTCACCCTGCGTCTTCGGTACGGTCACACACCCTTGATCCAGACCGAGCTCTGGGCGAGCACAGTACCTCAGGTGGCTAATCTGAATCCAGTAGAGACACCTGTGATCCTTTACCTGCACAGTTGCCCCATCCTTCTCCCTCTCCTCTGCAAGCCTGCATGTTATCGTTGCTTATCCACAGACGCAGCATTATTGTTGGTGCCAGGTACGTGGCAGTCGAAGTCGTGGGGATCCTTTCCATGGTGGGCTCCAGGTCCTCCCTGTTGAGGCGCTGAGGACCTTCGTCTCAGTGATCAGCTCAAACTGCCCCAGGAGGTGGAGATCACTGGGGTGAACATGTGGAAGCACACACAGCTACGGGTGTCCAGAGCAGCCGTGCGGCTTGTCCCATCCCTCCTGGAGTGGCAAGACTGGGGTGAAAGCTGGTGTCTTGAGTGCTGCTTGCTGGGCCACAGCTTTGGCGGTATCCCTGGCCCTGCAGTGTGGCCACCACTGCCTGTTGCAAGCACTGCAGGCATCGCGCTCCTCGCTGTGGGGACCAGCCGCAAGCCGGTCCATCACGCTAACGGTGACTGATGGGCAGGGGTCCCACGGGTCTCCGGGGGTCCCGGGTATCTCTGGAGCCTGCCATGGGATGGTGTTCCCACCGTGCCCCCACAGCTGGGAACACGGCAGCAGCTGCTGCAGCCGGCACAGGCCACCCCCGGGCATTGCTGGCAGCGTGTCTCGGGCAGGGTGGGTGCCAAGGTGGCTGCCATGTCCCACAGCAGGGTATGCAGGTGGATGCCAAGGACCACGTGGCGGTGAATGAGTACCAGAGCACCACCAGGAGAGGGGTTTAACGCCATCGGGAACGTCTGCAGGAGAGCCCTTGGGTCGGACGGGTGAGGTGAGGAGGGACGCTGGGCATGGCCGGGGGGCTCTGGCCCGCTCCCGCTCTGACCCTGTGATGTTCGAGCTCCGGGGCTGCCGGCCTGAGAGCAGCAAG
>VZSC01008944.1:331550-404489 GCA_013398225.1 Steatornis caripensis
GAAGAAACATTTCCAAAATATCCCCCTCCAAATGTAATAACCTTTAAACTGGAGGGCACCGGAAAATCCGAAATTAATTTCTTCGTGGGGCACAGGTGTCCTTAGCCGTCCCAGGGACATGGGACAGAGACATCGGATGCTCTGTGCCTTGCATGGCTGCCCTGGCCCCTGAACTCAGTGCTGCGGCAGAAGTTTTCCCACTTTGAATGCCCTCAGCTCCCCAGATCAGCCTTTGGGTCCAGTGCAATGTGGGCACAGCACCTGGTGCGCAGGCGAGTGGACGGGGAGGGGATTCCGCTGCCTGTTTACATCGCTGGCTCTGTCTCGCCAGGTGGTTTCCCATCCGTTTGGCTGTGCACATGTATATACCGCCAAACACCGGGTGCCAGTGAAAATCACGGCTTGGCACAGCCCGCGTCCTCACAGGCCATGGGTGCCTGAAGTTTTCATTGAACATAAATAGAGTTACAGGCAAAAAGTCAGGCCAAGGGCGGAGGAAGGAGCTCACTCCTTGGCATGAGACATTTCTTCCGCTTGGCAAACGCACGGGAGTTTTCTGCCTTTTCTGGGGTGACACAAGCCTACTTCCCCAGGGGAAAAAATGTTCCCGGGGAACACCCACTCCCTCCGAGCAGCCACAGGGCTGGATACCTGCTCTGTGGGGCAGTGAGCTTCCCCTGCCCTCTGACACGTGGAAGCATCACCTGGGGATCCTGCCGTTCCCATGGGCACTATCGGTGGCTGGCAGCTGGATACAGTGGCAAAAAGCTGTTTCTGAGGCTGTTTCCTTGCCTGTGTTTCTACTGCCTGCCTCTGCCACGGCTGCAACCTCTCCCAAGCAGGAACCATCCATGCTTACATAAAGCAGCCTTGCTCTTCATTTAAAAAGGCCAGNTCTACTGCCTGCCTCTGCCATGGCTGCAACCTCTCCCAAGCAGGAACCATCCATGCTTACATAAAGCAGCCTTGCTCTTCATTTAAAAAGGCCAGGCAACTCCCGTTCTACCAATAATAATTACTAGTAACACTAAGCAGTGGTGAGTGAACCCATCTTGAGTGCTTTCCACCCTAAGAAATAAGCTTGTAGAAAAATAATCTGAGATCCTTTAGCTAACCCCATAATCCTGCCACCACCTTGGAGGAAAAGCAATGAGAATTTGTTAATTTCTTGCCTTGATATCTGGCAGGTAAATTGAGCAATGCAACTTATAGCAGAGTTCTCCTCAGCTGGTCAGGGCAAAACATGGGGCTAGTGTTTCGTGGGACTATTTGCAAAGTTTTATGAAAAGGCAGTCTTACAAAAAAACTCTGGGTTTTCCAGCTCCTGTCCCCTCTGCTGCCAGGAAGCCTCCACGGTAGGGATGCTCTGGCATTACCTACCTGCCATGGGGCTTTCAGCACTGGGGGCTTTTTTGGATGATGTGTGCTTTGCCTTATGATATTTTTCTGTTCCTTTTGCACCCCCTTGTGTTTCCCACTCTGTAAAAGCCCCTGCCAGCGGCAGACAAGGAAAGCCACCTGCATGCATGCTTGCATTCACCAGTGAGGAGGAATCATCTAGCGTTGCTTCCAAGCAACGCAGAGGTGCCCAAAACCGCTGCAGTCGACACTGCAGTGGTGCAAGAAGATGGGGTGAAGAGGGCTAGAAGCTGCAAAACCTCTTCAATATTTCCCCAGCCTTGCAAGGATTGCTCCAGCACAAATGCAAATGCTGCTAATGCCTCCTCCTGCTCCGCTGACATTTCCCGAGCAGAGCTCTCTTCTTTGACCTCCCTCTGTAAACATTGACATTGCATTCACATGGATAATAGATTTCTGTCTGCTTTTACTGCAGCTGAATGTTTCCACCGGGACTGTTATTACTTCTTATGGCTGGAAATGCACCTGCACCAGCTGTGAGGCTCAGCATAAAAACCCCACCGACTCAAATCCCCCAGTCTCTTAACAGACCGCCGCTGCAGCATCGCTGCAAAGCCCCTATTTGTCTTGAGACAGTGGGGAAGAAACATTCTTCTGNTCCCCCAGTCTCTTGACAGACCGCCGCTGCAGCATCGCTGCAAAGCCCCTTTTTGTCTTGAGACAGTGGGGAAGAAACATTCTTCTGACCCTTCCTCTTCCATGGGAAAAAGGAAAAACTCCCAAATTTGCCTGCCTTCCTCTTAAATCGCTTCCTCTTTCTGAAGCACATTGTCCCAAGACAAGTACCTAGCCTGAAAAATAACTTGCCTGCCACACACAACCCACATGGCCCTCCCAAAATAACCCCACGGTGATGCCTGAGCCTTCCAAAGGCTTTGGTTTTCCAGTAACAATCTAGCTGTTTATAGCTATTTGTCCCCAAAATGAGATCATCCCCCATCCCCATCACCCAGGGATGAGCCTCAGCGCTTGCTTTAGTGCTTTGCCTCCAGCAAAGCTTCTCTGCAAAGCATCGCCCTCCTCTTTCTGCTCAGTGCAGTCATCTCTCTTACTGTAACAGACGGCCTCCCTTAAAAACAAGATGGTTCAGTGAAGCTTAAAAGGAGCTTCCCAAGTCTCTGCTTTCCTTAGTATGAACATTTTGCAGGCTCTTGGAGAGTGGTTCAAGGCAGGGCTTCTGAGAGCCAGTGCTGACAAACATGCAAGCACTGAGCAGTTCACCTGATAAAGAGTACCCAGGAGCTGGTTTTGCACGAATAAATACCTGATTTTCTCAGTTGCCTCAGCCACTTTGCTGTCATATTCAGCCTTCTTTTCCCTCTCTCTCCTGCTGTCTGTAAGCCGCCAGAGGAAGGCCAGCTATTGCCTGGCCAGCATGCATGGGGCACTGCTTGCCCTGCGATGTCAAGGGGCTGCTGTTCCACTTTCTAAAGACACCTTAATATTCCCTAATGGCCATATTATATCCTCCAAGTCTAGACCACGCAGTATCAACTCACTCCCTTTGCACACACCACTTGGGCCATGGCCGCGAGGAAAAGGCAAGTATCTTTAACAGCATCTGAACGGCTCCCTAAATGCATCCCATCGTGACACAGCCATTGCTTTTCACAGGGTCGATGCAGCACACTCACGAGAGGTTTGGTGTTCAACGCGAACGTGGCTGTGTGAGCAAGGCAATTCCCCCTGCTTTCCCTCGCTCCAAGCTCCCGCACAGAGGCGGTGCGTTATGGGGGTGCCAGGAGCATCCTTCCCTTGTTGCAGGCTCTGGATCTGCACAGTGGAATAATCAGTGGCAAAGAACATCCTCCTCTTTTAAAGACATCTGGCATGCACTGGGCAGGAAAAACATGGCAAGCTGGAATTTCCCTCTTTGGGAGAAGCGCATGATGTTATTTGGGCCAAATCTAAAGTTTCTCACTTATGATTTTTGCATATGAATGGGAATTCAGGCTTGGTCCCTGGTGGGACTGTCATTATATGCATTACCAGACAGCTGGGCTTTAGAAAAAAGAGGAAAGCAGAAAGAAAATGGGTGTTTTTTCTGTAGTTAGGCAAATTCACAGGAGGGGAATCATCTCCCATTCTTGCCATTGCAAACACTTTGCTCTCTATAGGCTCTGAATGCATTCACTCATCAAGGCGTATTGAGTAGCTGCTTATTAGCACAAGTTCGGCTCCCTTTCTGCATTGCTTAGATACACACACAAATACAAGTCCTCAGCATGGCAGGCCTGAAGAGATTATTTTGCATTCCTTTGTTTGGGGGAAGCATAAGATCATGTTTCTAGAGCTTTAACTTTGATTCAATAAAGGGTCTTTAATATATATATATATATATATATATATATATATGTTATAGTTTTGTATTTATTTTATTTTTTATATATATATATATATATTTATATTCTCTTATGTATTTTTACTACCTTCCTCCATATCATCACTTGTCAAATCTGAGGCAGTTGCAGTGCCCTATGGTAAACCTTCCTGGGGAATATAAAAGGACTTTGCCAAGGGTCAGCTTCAAATGAACCTCAAATAAAATCCAATCACGGGGCTCAGGGAACAAAAAAAAAAGAACCCATTTTTCCATTCGACTCCTGATTTATCAGCTCCTACAAACTCATCGCTTCACCAGTGGTATGCTTCCACAGCGTAGAAAAATAACCTGGAGTACAGCTACCGTCCTGTTCATCTTTCTTTTAGAAATTAAGACACCTCCTCACTTGCACAGGTGAATAAGATCATCAAAAAAAGAGCTTACATCAGGATAACTATCCCCTGCCATCCTCCAGGGACCAGGTGCCTGGAGATGATCGCTGATGGAGGCATTTCAGCTTGCTGCTCATCTTCCTGGTGCTTTTTCTCCAAGAAAATAGGCCTTTTGCTTTTCTTGTCTGCTTTGGAGTTTTTTTTTGGGGGGTGTTTTTTGGCTCAAAGGAAGCCCAGTTTCTAAGGGAGCCTGGCCATGTTGCACAGCTTCCTGCTGCATGGAAGGGGCCACAACCTGGTCCTCCCATTCCCAAAACTGAGCTGTACTCAGGCTTTCCAAATTTACAGGGATGGAGGGGTCACCAGCATGATTAGCTGGTTTTATTAGTCTTATGTTTACACCCCAATTGGCTGTAAGCCATCAGGCTCTCCCCCTTTTTCTTCTCCTTTTCATCAGTTTTGGGGTGTGCCGAGCCCCAGTCAGCAGCTTGTAAAACCTCAGACCCTTAAATCCCCCCCGTCGCAAACCCCAGCAGCAACACTCACAAAGGCACCCGCAGTAAGTTGATTTTTTGAAGGGGAAGGTCTGGCTTTAAACGACTGGGATGTGGTGCTGAGAGGACCTGCAGCATCCCTGCCTGGTACCCGGGGGTCTCGGACACTCGTTACAGGGATGCTACTGTCGCTGGAGAAGCCGGGCTTCTTATCAGCCGCTTATTGGCTATGGCCATGAGGATCACTGAAGCGTGGATGATAAACTAGCAGGAGGCAGGGCTCTTTTCTGCCTCCATACCCGCTGCATCTAAAGTCCGCATCTGAACATGCTCTCTTGCTGTAATTTATTTCTCCATTACATTTCTGACCTGGGCCCTGGCTTCGCCGCTATCCTTGTCGGCCTTTTGCCCCTCTAATTATGCTAACAGCAGCACCCGAATGCTAATTGCCTTCCCTGATGAATCACCGGATTTGGGGAGCCTTAGGGAGGGGCGGATAGTGTGTGAGGGCTTTGCCCCTGGCTGGGCCCCCTCATGGGATGCAAAGCGCGGGCGCCAAGGGTTCGGTGTCTCTCTGGCTGCTGCATAAAATGGGAGGACAGCACAATGACCCACAGGTCTTAGTTAGGGCTCGGAGAGGAATTAAGTTATCGCAGGGCTGTTTTTTGTGCCCTGAAGCAACTATTCACATTGATTTGCCCCTCCTGAGGGGCATCCCAACCTTGCTTCTGCCCAAGCCACAAGCCTTTCCCCACACAGATTTACAATTATATTATTTTATTTTATTTTCATTAATTAATTAGTTTATTTTTATTTCTGCTTAAATAGGAGTAGTTGCTGCTACTAAAAGAAGACCTGTGATTTTGGCTCTGCAGCCCTGCTCTCCAAACTCTGGGTTTCAAAGGAGTGAAGGCACCTGTCATGCTTCCCTTACCTCTTCCCAGGCCAAGGGAAGGACCCGTGCAGGCATGTTCAGGGCCTAAAATAACCCAAAATCAGGTTTTAGCAGGTGCTGAGCGAGACAGTCCCTGTGCAGGCCTCGGTGTGCACCCAGCTGCTCACAAACCCTGGCTGCGAAGGCCTGCTTTTCCACCATAAAACACTAAAAACCCCCAAAACAGCCATTGCTTCCAAGCCAAAGAAACTATTCCTTGCTCACTTGGGCACCAGGGATCAACCTTTAGATCTATGAGTGACTTCCAAGCCCAAAAGCTGCAGCCAAGACAGGATGAAAGACGTACCCATGGCTCCTCTCTGCCGAATTTCTCCTAATTTCTTGCTAAATGCGTGTTCCTGGCCACTTTATGCCCATTCAGTCCTCTCTTTCCCTCTTCAGCAGCTGGCAGCTGCCTGGTGGGATTGATCTTGGTCCCTTCTGTGGCTGCCCCAGCATCACCTCTCTCCCAGCCACCGCCTCAGGATCACGAACTGAGGCCAAATCCTTCCCAGTGCCAAATCTTGATGCCCCCCATTTATCCTCCCCGCCTGTCCCCAAAACACCTCTTTTCAGCTGGAGCCAGTCTCACTCCCATGCGATTTGCTGCCATTCACCATTTATCATTTGTGCCCTAATCCTTGTCTTAATTAAGTTTATCCCATCGTGCTTCTGCATGCATGTGCATACATAGCCATCCATCCATATCCATCCATACACATCCATCCTTACACACATCTTCTTTTCCCTCCTCCTACACATCTGGGTCCAGTCATCAATTTTATCCCATTTGAATTGATATCAGCAAGCTCAGCGATCCTGAGCTCCTACATATCTCATGGAAAGGGACTGCAAGATGTCATTTCACTGGGATTTTTTCCACTGGATGGGAGAGGCTGTTCGCTATCTTCTTCTTTAAGTGAACATATCATTTCCCTATCTTCTTTTTTTTTCCCCAATGAAATACCATTTTTACCTTGCACGCCCTTTCGCTCAGCAGCTCCACACACTGTATTTCTTGAGGAGTAAATGATTAAACTTTGGAGCCCAGAGTTTCATGTTTAAATGTCAAGCTTGAAACACAGTGCCTCAGAAGAGAAATCGATAGGATTTCAATTTTCTTGTAATAAATATAGCCTTTATTGGGAGCAAACCAAGAAAATGGCTGGCAGCCTTTCTCACAGTTTTGCTGCTTTTTTTAAGCTCAGAAGATATTTTTCTTTTGGTTTCATCGTTACAAAAATAAGCTTTGAGGGAAGTAAGTCATCTTCACCGGCACAAATGTGTCCGTCAGCTGCTTCTGGGGGAGCTCAAAGAATTTTGTGCTCAAAAAAATCCCGGTTAGAGCTGCTAACAGGTTATCAAAGCAGCACGTCAGTGTAAGAAAGCATCTTCTTTCTTTTATTTTACTTTATTTGCTGACTATTACTAATAGCAGATGCTACAAATAGCTGAGCTGACCCCAGCCAGAGGTGAGGAAATGATGAGGTAAGAAAATCACCTATGTGGGCACCTTGTGCTCCTCCATGGCCGGCTCATAGACCTTTCCAGGGGGAAAACAATGAGCCATAGGTTAACGGGTTATCAAAGGTCACTGTAAGGCAGGAGTCTGCAGCCACCAAAATCCAGTGGGTCCCAAAGGACTGGCCCCAAATGCTCCAAATGGAAGTCCTGTTATGGAGACAAAGTATATCTTCAGTCAGCATCACTCCCTCCCCCGGCAATTTCTCCAAGGGTTTTTCCCCAGAGACCCTATGGTGCGCAATAACTGCCAGCATGCCCTTGTTTGCTGTCAGGGTGCAAAATGACCAAAGCCTTTTGCTGGCCATGCTGCTCCGGCTCCTGTTTCCTACCCAATCTCAGCCTGAGTACCTATCTTCATGTATATGAAGTTTGAGCTCTTGCAGCGGACACGTTATTAATAANAACTGCCAGCATGCCCTTGTTTGCTGTCAGGGTGCAAAATGACCAAAGCCTTTTGCTGGCCATGCTGCTCCGGCTCCTGTTTCCTACCCAATCTCAGCCTGAGTACCTATCTTCATGTATATGAAGTTTGAGCTCTTGCAGCGGACGCGTTATTAATAATGCACACTTGGAAGCACATGGGCACCTGCTGAGGGGACTGCCATGGGAAACGCCACCTTTGCAGCACTTCCCCCTGCATCCCTGCATTGAGTTTTCCAGTGTAGCCATTTTTTTTTTCTGCCTTACCCTGTTTTGAGCTGCTTCTGCAATGCCTCAATGCCAGTTCTCTTTCTGCACCAACCTGGCCGCTGGTGCAATAGTTTCTCCTAGCATCTCCCAAAGTCCCACACTGCACCCTAGGCATCGTGGATGAGGTGGTCTTTCCCCTCCCAGCCATCCATTCTGCCAAGCAGGTACGATGTGTGCCCTTCTCCAGTCCTCCCTCCTTGTGTCAGCAAAGATGAATCACCCCACGATGAGGCCATGCTGTTTCAGCTGCTTCTTAATGCACTCGAGGGTGACTTTCATCAGGCCCTGTTGACTTGAATAAATCTATCTCATTCTTTCATCTCTTCTTCTGCTTGACGGTCCCTTTTTTTGTGGAAGTATCCGGTCACAGTTTGTGCATTGCATGCTATTTATGCAGTTCAGCCCATGAAAAATACATGAAGAGTCCCTTGCTCTTTCTCCCCACAGCTTCATAAATCTTGCATTGCTTTCTGCATGGCAGCTCAGCTTCACGGGGTGATGGGGAGCAGCCTCCCCACTGCTCCTGCCCTGGGGCTGCAGCGTCCTCTGAGGATGCCAGCACTACAGGCTCGAATCTTGCTGGGCTGGCTGAGGAGGGGGGGAGATTCAGAGCCACCCCAGCCCCATTTTTAGGTTATTGGATAGGAAAAATAAGACAGAGGTGCTGTTTTTCTGCCCTGCAATGTCGTCAGCACCGGGGTCATCTTGCGTTGCAGTTTGTTTTGGGTTTACTGAAAACAAGAGTGATGCAGAGAATAATATTACCTTGTTCACGGCTTGTTAAGCATCCTTGAGAGTTGGCTTTTGCAACTGGAGATGCAGCTGTACGTTTATTGCAGGAACTGGCTGGAGGCTGTGCAGAAGAACCACCCGGAAACATAAGGCAGGCACATGTTTAAGGACCTGCTTTGCAGATAAAGCACCTTACCTTTCTGAGCAGGTAGATTTATTAGTCAGCGGCCACAGAGCCCAAGTGCCTCTTCTCACACTGAACCCAGTGGTGCAGAATAGTAAGTAAATCCTGTCTCGAGATTTGTGTAAGGGCTGGTCCCAAAGTAAGGTGGACACAATGGCTCAAGGAAATTGCCTAATTAATTCCTTAGTTCTTGCTTAAAATGAAGCGTTACAGAAGTCCGCAGCCAGCTCTCATTTTTACTGGTAGCAGTAGGAAGTTTTTTCCTAATTCCCTTCTCCCTCCCGCTCATGTCTGCTGAGGAACAGGGACAGGAGGCAGCTGCTTTCATGGATATGTCTTTGTGAGGGCACCATCCCTATTTCTACGGCAGCTGAAATCAAGGAGACCTTGTTATACACCCTTCTTCCTCAAAATTTTCACATGCTGCCTTGTTTTTTTGCGTTGAATCTGCCAGAGGTGGCGAATCTTCCCATTTTCCCCATGAGCCCAGCCTCAGCTCTCCAATGCCTCCCCATCACTTGCAAAGCTATTTCGCTTTCAGCTTCTTTAAAGAAGCTTCCCCATTTTTGTCTTTTCTGCTTAGCAGGCTCTCTGCCTCCGTGAAGCTATCAAGGATGCTGTCTGCATGGGGCAAGTTAATATTATTTTTTCCCCTGTTCTCAGAGCCCCCCTGATCCCAGCCCACATCTGTCGCCATCATGGTCCAGCAGCAGACAACCCTGGGCTGAATAAGAAAACTCTGCGTGGGGACTGGCATGTCAATCCAGAGAGATTTTATGTGAGTTGCTGATACCCTCAGTTTCCTAACCAATTGACCTTGTGCTCCCTTCAGTATATAAAGCAGCATTCCTCTGCTGTTCCAGCCTCCCATGCCTTTCCTAGCCAGGGTACGCGCACACCACCCGTCGTCTGTCACGGCTTCCCAGGATGTCGGGAGAACCAGCATCCTCACCTGCAGCTCTCCCCTTTGTTCTCCAGCAGGGGTCATCTTGCAGGAGCCAGAAGATGTTGGCTGCCCACCACCGCCTCCATTAGACCTTTCCCAGGCCGATCTTTTCCCCTTCACTTCTTGGGCTTTCCCACCCATGGCCCCTTTGCAGCATGAGGATGCCCCCAAATCCATGGGGCAGAGGATGTGGTGGCAGGCGCTCCAGCCAGCCATAGGCCTGCTGTGGTCCCTCCTCCTCTTCAAAAAAAAAAAAAAAAAAAAAACAAACCCCAGAGAAAATCAGTTCTTGGGGGTGAAAAAAATCACAAAAAATTGTTATTTCTGAGCGACAGGGGAATGGTGTGGCCAGGGGCTGCTCTGGGGCTTCATTGGTTTGGCAGGTGTTTTGTCCCACAAATCAGACTAAAAAGCAGATTTTCCCACAAAAATAAAAACAGAGGAAAGAGGGAACAGCCTCGAACAAGGTAGGATGCCTTCACATGGGGTCTACACGTGTCCCTCACCCGTGAGGCCGTCTTTCCTTCACGGACCACAAGATTAGCGCTAAGCCTGTGTTTAAAAGAGAAAAAATAAAGAGGACTTATTTCCTTTACAAGGGGGAAAACCCTGATGCTTTGTGGAAAGCCGAGGGGGCACGCGTGTGTCTGATCCACAACTGGATGTCACTGTTAGTCAAAGGTTTTTATTTTTATGAAAAAATAGAGAATTTCATATCTTACACTACAAAAAAACCCCCATGTACACAAACAAAATGCACAGAGAGCATCCAAAGAGGAGGGGGGGGGGGGGGAAGGGGAGGAATAAATACAGCAGTGCTACAGTCTCCTATGAGTTAAAACGCTGATGCGAGGAGCTGAGACGGATGCTGCGGCTCTGGCAGCACTGGGTGCACCGGCTCCCGCCCTACCTGCCCTAAGGAATTACAATAAAGGATTGGAAACTAAGCGTTACTCTTAAGACTCCTACTGATGTATCTTACGCACGCCTTAATGACTAATTTCAAGACCACAGCAGTCCAAGGAGTCACAATTTCTTGACCACTGGGACTTTCTACATTATATTCAACACTGAACAGATAAAAAAAAAAAAATTTACCTTCATTTTTTGTTCTTCTCGCCATTAACACATAGAAGGAATAAATACAATTTTAAACTGATTTTTTTTTTCTTTTAAACCAGTCTTCATTTTATGGTCAGGTAATTTTTCCAAATGGTAGCTACACAATGACAGAGGGTCAGTCTACACAAGCCATGCTCGGCAACACTTCCCAAAATGAAAAACTATATCAAAAAGAGCATTTTCTCCTCCCAGATCCTTTGAAATGTCTTCCTCACAATTAGCATCAAAATATACTGGGGAAAAAGTATTTGTTGGACCAGCCCCAAAAGCGAGCTGGACAGGCAAAGCACTCAGACTTGCCATAGGCAGGAAATCCACCTACAGACCTTACAAAGAGCATAACCAGTGAAATATTACCGTCACGTCCTTCTGATGCACCCTAATATATACAATCATGCACAAAATACAGAGTACTCATAGTTCTTGGATGGGAACCAAAAACCTCTGTTGCCTCCGGAATTTGCTTGTGGACAGAGAAGCTGTAAATTTTGGACCCTACTCGTTAAAACACCATTTTTATTTTATTTTTAGCTCCAAGACAAAGCCTATTATACAGAGATCTGTAGTGAGAACAGCTCTTGAAATAAATAGAAAAGGTTATTTATTCATTTATTGAAGGAACCGAGAAGAGGCGTCCTATTTACAAACACAGTCTGGCTTAAGAACAGCTTGCTTTCCACTAGTTCATCATTTTGAAGGTTACTCCAGCACCTGGTATGCATCCCAGCCATACCGCATATGCCTTTAAAACCCCACAAATGGTGAAAAGGTGATTTTGCTGTTAAAAGTCCATTAAAAAAGACCAAACCCAACTCCTCCCCCAGAGCCAACAGGTAAGGAATGAGTGAAGATGATGGGCACAAAGTGCTGCATATTTCCTAATAGCATCTCTCTCAGTGCGGCCAACGGATGCAGGCGGCAACCCAACGATTTCTCCTGATGAAACGAGTTATTTCTGTCTTCCTACGGGTTATTTTCCCAAGCGCTGCAGGCAGGGAGGTACAAATAATCCCAAGACTGTTCTGCTGACAGCTCTAATAATCTTATTTATTGTATGACAAATCTCTTTTCCGTGTCAAAATTGTTATGTCTTGATTCCCCCCTCCTCTTTTGTAGTCCGGTGGCTGCCAAAATGAAACAATAGGATGAGAAATCACACCATCAAGATTTGTCAGACCCTGCCACAGTTCCTCTCTCTCCTGTTTCTCCCAGTTCCTAAGGAGCTCAGCAGCAGCTCGTGGAGGAGGAGGAGGAGACCGTTTCAGAACAGGCAAATACTGCCTGCAGAAGTCCTGCTGAAAGCAAGTAAAGCCCTGCTGCTAAGAAAAAAACCCCACCCAACCCTCTCCTCCTAGATCTTTCCCTTTTCTTTAGAAACAGTTCTTTGTAGCAAATCTCATCCAAAGGCTTGGGGGAAATGGAAGAAAGACCTTTGAAACAGCTGAAGGCGGCATTCAACACCTGCTTCTGCAAGACAGGAAGGACACAGACCTCCTTTTGGCACTGGATGAGCTCCTCAGGCTCAGCTCTGCAGCACTGGGGATGAATGGAGCTGTGGCAAGTCAATATGTTGATGTTATCACCAAGTAAGGATGCTACAAGATGCTACTCAACCTCTAGGGAAGCAGTTTATCTACAGAAACAGCAAACGCTAGCCATCTGCTGAGCCATTTTTAAATCCTTATCTTTACCAAAGCCTTCACAACCCCCGCCCCCCCAAACCTATGAATACCAAATTAACTGCATTGATTAATCCTATCTACAACAAAAGGACGAGGACAGCCCCAAACTGCTTCTTGGTGGGATTCCCAGGGGATCGGGTTACCATCACGTCCCTCTGAAAACAGCTGCCGTGAGGTTTAATGGCCACATTGAACCCCAGCTACAAACAAGTGCTGACCTGAGCTGTGCCAGCCCCAGCTGGATGGGACCTTCTCGCCCATGGGACGCCACTGCTGTGACCACGCTGGGCTGCTCTGCTCTTCCCTCCTCTCTGTGCTCTGCCCCAAAGTGGCCAGGTCCATACTCAAACTGAAAGGCCCAGAGAGAACCTGGAACCGCACAGTTCCCAAAATAATCCCACCATCACCGCAATTTAGGGGGAAATACTGAAAAAACTCCATGTTGGATGACCACGGGCTCACATCCACACTGCACTGTAGGACTTAACCCTCGTAAGGAGAAGAGGAACAGCAAAATCCCTTCCTTCCAGCTAAAACCACCTTGTGGTTTTGCTCCAGGGACGGGGCAAAGGCTGTACTGGGTGATGGCTACTGGGCTGAAACGCTGGTGCGGAGGCAATCCCACGCTATCTTTGGGTGGGACGCATACACACGAAAATCGATGCCGCGTTGTCACTGGAGGCCACCAAGAACAAGATGTTTTACTTTTCTTCTGAATGTCTCCAGCCCATGGTGGAAAGGAAGAGGTGGTGATGTCTTTTATTTAAGCAGTCTCTTTCTACCTCATATATGTAATCAAAACTCCTGAAGGCTTTACATGTTGCTGAAACCAAACAGCACCAAAAATACAAAGCATGGTGGTAATACAAAAGGGAGACAAAACAAAGCAAAAGAGGGAGAAAAAAAAAAAGAACAAATCAAGGAAAGAGCCCCAATCTTGTACCTGACGCATAGCAAACTGTACAGTATATACACCTTCATCATGTATTATCCTCCCAGAAGAGCAAACGAAAAGAACTTGGTAACATAGAGGGAGGAAAAAAAATATACACCCTGTATTGTATTTGCCATGGAGCAAGCAACATGTTTATACACTAGTCTCTATAACTTAATGCTGTGTAACAGCATTTTCTTTTCTTTAAATTTACAAAACAAAATATCTATCGAGAAATAATCTAATCATATTGCTCTTCAATACACTTCTGTAGACAAGTAAGACTTGAAGTTAAACTTCAGTAAACCGCAGCTTTTGGGAGCCCACGAATGGCTATAAAACTCCTCCCCTCACGTCAGTCCTTGGAAGTATTACCATGTGCTGCCGTAATTCAGTATATAAAGGTGCACTATATATATATATATATATATATATATATATATATATATATATATATATATATTTTCCATGTACAGACAACGTGTGGTGGGAAGGCTTGTTGTCGTCGTCACTGAAGCTTAAGAGACGGGTTAACCTCACATACAGCAGATTCATTTCCATGTTCCATGCATCTTACATTTACTTCATGAGAATGAGGACACAAACAGGAAGAAAAGGAAAACTTTAGTAAAGCTCTGCTTTAGAAATGCTGCGGCAGAGGCCAATGTCCTTCAGGTATAGAAACTGCTGAATTTCCCTTTTTATCTTTTCTTTTTTTTTTTAGTCAAAATAAATCTCAGGTCTAGTGTACAAAGTGCAGGACCGACCCACTTGAGGAAGCGACTTTAAAACCAAGTTACAATGGCACCATCCCATTCACCAACTGGACCTTCATCTCTTGAAGGCTGTTCATTATCTTCTTCTGGTGACCAACAAGTGTCACTCCCAGCCGCCTCAAATCCCTGTGGGAGAAAGCAGACGTTGGTTCCAGGGACTGCTCAGGCACACACCGCCGCACACACCACGCGCCACACACACCAATGATGCTACCAGTGCCTACCCCTTACCATTGGTGGCTCCTGAAGCCAAGTTTAGTTGACAAGTTTAAGTTTCCTCTCTTATTTTTAAATTTTTTTTAATGGCTGACAGCATCTTGGAGAGGTGACATGATTTGACAGGGATCACCTCGCTGGCCAAGGAGAAAAGCCGGACAGCAAAGTGTCAGCATCACCTTTGGCCAAGGACTCTGCTAGGTGTTAAAATTCCTGTTTCCGAGAACAAAGCCATGGAAGAAAGCCTGTGTTGTAGTTTCCTCTTCTCCTGGGAGAGGCTGGTATTTGATCTCAGATACGAGCAATGAGGAGTGAGGTCAATCCATGCTTCCTTCTGCTTCAGGCGAGGCAAAGCCAATGACACACAGACTGCAATCATACAGAGAGAGCTGAATGGCAAAAGCCTCGAGCATGGCCACCACCCTGACGACCCTTTAATGTCAACAGGAATTGGGAATGCAGCTCCCCTCTGGGCCTTTGCAAATTTTCCCATAAACCCACATTTGACTTTTTTGGGGGTGAATTCTACAAGCCAAAGGTATTTGTGTTGAGTCTGTCTACTGCGCTGCCATTACAGGAAAACTGTAAAATAAGATAGTTTATGTGAAATGCAGGATTAGGAGAAAAGACTGTTTCCTCAGACACTCAGCCCTCTAAAATTTAGGCATATAGATGAAAGCAATCACGAAGGTTCATGTTGACGGCATGGAAGAGGCACCTCCAGGGGACGCTTTATCCCATCCAGAGACAGGAGTGGGACAAGTCATTCCCTGGAGATACTACGGCAGAACCTTGAGTGATCAGATTCAATGACACATCTAAAACCAGGTAAGGCCATGGGTTATGGCAGAGTGTAATTGTAGGGATTTCTTTCTCAGGGGAAAAGTGTTAACAAAAGCATCGTAAGGATAAAAGCTTGGAAGAAACATCAAGACAGGTGCATCCATGTTTCCAAGACAAGACACAGAGACTGTTAGAGGTGAAGTTCAACTTAGAGGAGATGTGATGTTTTGTCTGAAGATTTCCACTAGAGAAGTATCAGTCCCTCACTTTCTACCTCGAGGCTGGACTGAATAAAGGATGTCTTCAAGGTAGGGCTCTACGATCTTGCCAACACACGTGTGAATCCCAGAGCTGCTGACACTCTGCGTGCAAGTCTTTTAGGAGAAAGCTCTCCATTGAAAGCCAGTGGGATGTGACCTCCTCAAACACGTAGGTTCTTTTTGGAAAACACACTGACGGGGCTGGCGCGTGCAAGGGCTGGGAACACCTGGGAGCCCAACCATCACCTGCGACATGTTGCAAACCTGGCCTACAGCTCATGGCACAGCTGCATGTTGGACTGCAGGTGAACACGTGCAATGACCACCAAAAGACTTTAATGTAACTTTATGTGAGCTACCCATGGAGGTGTACCTCTCTCAGCAGCTTCAAGTTCTGGACAGAGACTCCCCTGTGAATACAACCAACCACCCATGTCCAAAAATTACATAGATGATCATTGCTTTCAATAAGAAGCAATCCTGAGTGAAGCTTGATACGTTAACACGTAAGCTGGTTGAAGCCAAAAGCTAGATCTGTTGCTCTCCAAGGATTGTCACACTTTCAGCCTTTTGAATTGGAAAATACCAGGTTTTCTGCTCCAGGCTAAATGCTTCATTTCATTATCATACCCTATTTCGGCGGTGCATCTCACCGATGCATAGGGGAAATCACAACGTAAGGGGCACGGAGCAAGGGAGGTCGATGAGACACATTAGCAGTGCTCCTCACCTGCCAGAGAAAAGGCTGCAGCACCTGCAAAAGGTGTCTACCTTCTCAGGGGGACATGCTTTCATTTCTGACTCCACTGAATAGTGAAACTAGATCAGCAAGCCTTCTTAATAATGAAGGAAGATGTACTAATGCTATTGTTACATGCAATTTATTTTAGGTACACAGCACAGTTGGAAGTTCATACCAAAGATCAAAAAAAACCCAAACCTTGAAAACAATGCAGTATAGGACCTGATTTTTAAAAGAGCCAAGATCCATCTTGCCCTTGCTGAGTACTACTCTGCCGGCACTTTTTGAAAATTCAACTTCTTTTTTTTCCAGGTATCTAAAGTGCAAGCTGAACCCTTTTGAAAATCCAGCACCAGATATTTCATAGATGTATAATTCCTGATACTGTTGCATGTTATGCAGAAAAAACAGCCTGAAACTATGAGAAAGGCATGTACGTCTTCGCATTTCACACGCAGGTCCATAAGTCTAATAAAAAAAAAAAACCCTACTGACTACACAGCTTTTTTTTTTTCCGCTTATAGTATCCTCTTAATTCAACATCCTTGAGGAGTGCCTCATTGATTTACAAGAGAGAAAGAAGAAAAAGGGGTTTCTGGTTTCAATCCATTAGCTGCTCACCAGGGGATCCAGTCTATTTTTTTTGAATATCAAATATTCTCCAACGTAGAGCCACCGGCCAAAAGCGCAGGGACTCCTCAGAGAGGAGACAAAAACTATCGTGGGGTCTTTCACCTCTGCAAAGACAGGCCAGAAGAGAACACCTCCTGAGCCAGATGCTCACCTAGTATAAAATCAGTAGCTTCATTCAAAAGCCATCTTGCACGTTGCAAAGGCAGCAACAAAACTTTCCAAAACCCACCTAGAGAACGCAGGAGCTTCAATTCTCATTTTTCAAGCACACTGCACGCTCCCATGCATCCAGTGCTGAAGGACTTAAAGCGGCGTAAGGCAGAAGCCAATTTTAAATAAAATTGAGTGTGCAAACCAGCTGGTTTTGGGACCAAAAATTCAACTTTTGTGCCAAAGGGCTGCAAAACAACTGTTCTTAGGCTCCAGTCCAGAGCTGCCTGGCTCACGTTTCCACAGCCAACTGGTAATTTCACTCACCTCCACAGAGGAGATGTGTGTGGGTATTTACTGGAGCTTTGTAATAGAAATGTGCAGTTCCCCACAAGAAAAGGCACAACTAAGACCTGGGGGTAAACGACACTTGCGAGCAGGACCCAGGTTGCACCTTGTCATGCAAGTGACAGGAGCCCCAGTGCTGGGTTTTGCATTCGCCGCTGCAGCAGCAGCACAGGCGCACCCTGAGGCCATGGAGATATGTGCACCCGTGTGCTGTGGGGTCTCCCTGGTTCAAAATACTTGACACCACCCCCACCCCCAGCAATGAGACAACTTTTATTCTTGTTTCAGGGAGAAGTCTCCCCTTTTCACTTCTCTTTCATTCACATAGGGCTGAAAATGGAAACAGGCAGGAAGTCAAATCACTTGTCAACACAGTACTGAGAGGCTGACCTAAGCTGACCAAAAAGCCAAGGAAATAAAGGGGAAAATTGGTGTCAGCTCACCCTAAAAAGGCTGTATACAGCTGCACGCATGCTGCTCTCTTACCACCGCCTTGCACAAAAGCCCAGCTGCAACATGCCAGGGACAACATGGTATCCCCTTCCCTACAATACTGTCCATTTGCAAGGGTTGAATTCACGGTCTCCACATTGTAAGAAATATATTTAAAACATTTTATTTACAAACAGAACTACTTATACACCATGGACCAGTTTGTCAAACACAGTGTAGACTAGGACTGGATTGTCACATAAAATACAACCGTCCTCACCAGCCAGTGAGTCATGCAAGCAAAAGGGCCAGGTTCGTGAAAGATCTCTGTGGCTGGCAGCCATCAACCTACCACAGACACTTTTTATCCTCCATCCAGGCCAGATTTCACCACTCTTCTTCACGTGGTGTAACTCTACAATTGCCCATGCAGACTGGGACTACTCACGGAGTTAATTAGTTGTCAGTTTGAATGAGAGCAAAGAAGAAGAACCTCAAAGACCTTCAGAAGACGCTAAAGAGAGAGGAATCCATTTGATAGGGACTTTTGCATGAAATGAGAACTTAAAAACCATTTGTTTTTAAGAGTTCATCTGCTCTTATTCATTATTCCCGTCCTACTTGATTCTGAGATGAGAATTGGTTTGTTCAGAAGCAGACGCAGTATCACAATCTCAGGACTGAGATTTCATGTTAAGAATAAACATCTAGAGCAGGTGAACTCTTAAACGCTCTTCAGCCAGTATAACTTTTAATAAATAATTTATTTTATTTTAGAAGAAAATAAAAATATACAAGGCAAAGCAACACAGCACATATTACAAATATTCAGAGCTCTTCATCTAATAACAAACAACAGGGTGTCCTGAGATTCAGTGTGTACAGATCTTTCAAAAGGTGGAAGTATGTAGTCCACATGGTTAGTAATTGGTCCAGTCAGGGGTCAGACTGAAACTCATGTCATGGATCTATCTATTCTTGAGTATTGTCCTGGTAAAGTTATTCTTGCAGTGGATTGAAAGAGCTCCAGACACACTCAATGTCACTAGGTGGTCCACAAGTTTAAAGAGCAGGTCTGGTCCACTGGAAAGGTTGCCTTCAAGTCTGATATCCAGTTGGAAAGAGGGGGTGGAGGGTGAGGCTCCACTTTTCACAAGGTGATTCATCCCTTTGCAAGAATTAGAGCTAAATGTAGAAATCACTCTTTGTTTGAACACATACATTTTTCAGGTCTTTGCTTAAGCAGGCAGAGCTCGGGACTTGGGGCGATATTCACCAGTTTTAGCTTTTTAACATTTTGCTTTCAGAAATTTGTTACTACTCTTTTCTGGAATAAAAGCATCAAGCCATCAGTTTGAAAGAAGTAGGACGGTAATCAGGATTTGGCTTTGCATGCCATGCCATGGTGGGGGGGATTTAAAAAAAATGCTGAACATGTACCATCTCAACCAGGTCCTGTAAAAAGGCCACAAGCTGGGCGCCCACAGTCACCAGTCCTGTCAGCATTATGGTCGACCTCTCCTACAGCGGTAGTAATTTTTTTTCAGTAGATTTTAGGAATTCTTTACATTCATTTTTTTTTCCCTCTGCCTTTTCTGGCAGTTCTCTTTTCTCTATCTAATTTCCACATCTGTCTCCTACACAGTTTGAATTTGGGGAAGACCGTTTTGGATGGTATTTGAAGGCAACCTCTTAAATTGTAAAGAATGTTTTACTGATGTCATTTGGGGAAAGCAAGCTACTTTCAGAAGTTCAGATCATCTTTTCACCGAATCCCCCCAAGTCCCAGCTCTGGAATATACTGAACAGTTGCCTCTATTAAAAATGACAAGGAACATTTAACCTGAACTCTCCTTTACAGAGTACAAAATGTTTTGTTGTTCCCTTTTACGGGGTAAGAAAAATGAAAACCTTCAGAAAACCAAACCCCCTGCTATATTAACCTTTAAAGGACTTTGCTTGTTCCAGTGTTTATTTTCCAAGGAACCCATAAGGGTCTCAGCTAAGCCCACCCAGGAGCCATTTCTTTCCCTTACTTTGTTGATTTTAAGGGCAATCTGCCAGTTTACATCAGCCTGAGCACGTGGTTCAGGTCTTCAACATGGGACACCTTTCCTCTTAAGCCACTATGATGGTTTCTCCTTTTTTAACAGCTGAGAATCTGACCTTTTGGGTTTTTTTTACTATATCTGAAAGGGATGAGAGGAGTCTTTATTTGGATGGCGTTTTGGCTTTTTACTGAACCTTCCACAGTTTTCCCAAAAAATAGACCCAAGTGGGGTCAAGCCTTCCTGCTAAGCCACCACTGCAACACAAACGTTCAAGAACTAAGCCTCACTTATGTAAGCATCTCTGTCCGAGGCATCTGAGGGGGTGGAAATTATTTGCTGGCATGGATAACTAACTAGTTTGAGTTAGTTTCAACCTTTTTTTCAGTTTTAATTGAAATGTGGGATGGATTCATGAAGCTTAAAAAATACCAAACCAACCCAGAAGCTCCCCAGGCTGCTAGGCATCAGCTCCACTGTACTACTCTGCTGCTGTAAAAGCCCAGAAGAAAGCTGAAGCTGAGCAGCTCAGACACGTTGTCTCCACTGGGGCCAGTAAAGCACCAGAGTAGGATGACATTTGTGCTATAGAGAACATACTGGGGTCTGGTGGAGGGGGCCTTAGAGGCAGTTTGCAGCTCATGAGGGTCAGGGCATCTCTGGCAGCTATAATCTTAGTTAAATGCTTTTAAACCAACTTGCCTTTCTAGCTAGAACTGTACAGATAATGGATTTCTTGTTTAACTGCCAATCAGAAAAAACGTTTTGAAGTACTTTTTGAGTAGCCTGAAAAGATTTTGGGGGATACTTCTGAAATTTCTGGAATATCAAAGAGTAAATATAGGGAAGTATTTACATTTTTAAGTCAAATTAAGGAGAAAAGTTCACAATCTGAAATGTTGCACTCAAGAAAATATGAGGTTCAGAATAGTTTTGTCAGCGGGATGGGATGCTAAGACTGTGTCAGCACAGAGGGATGCTAAGACTGTTTAAAGTGACCTGAGTAAGCGAACTTCTAATTTACGGTCAAAACCAATTTGGGCTCAAACTCAACATTTTCTCTGACCCAAACCAAAACATTTCACTTCTGAGCATTCCTTTTAAAGCTCTTGAAATTGCATAAAATTCTAAAGCGGAACAAACCGGAAGATTTTGTGAAGCCTAATTTTCTTCTTTGATATGACTAATTCAGCCAAACAGCAACAAGTCTATGATGTATTTTAGACGATCTGCATTTTCTACCAGAACTTGTTCTGGTTACAAGATTGAGGTAGCATAGTAGAGGAGAATGCTCCAACATTTTCCTTTTCTCTTAAATTACTGCCTCATCCTATTCCTCCTGTTCCCACTCACCCTCTGGCTAGGTCTTTCTGCCATGTGGACTCTGACCACCCTGGGGATGGACCTCTTCCTTGGTCAACATTTGTAGATCATCAGTCTAAATGGAGCCCCTAAGCCTGGTGCTTCTGGGCACTGCCGTATCACAGATGAGTATGTAAGGAAATGTGGAGTCCTCAAAAGCCAAAGTAACATGGCACTTAATTGCAGGACTAGGCTGGGAAAACAATGTAAGACTCTCAGGCACTCAAAAAAAGGATCTAGATAGAAATCCATGCACCTTGACTCCCTAGACAGTTGCTAGAGAGGATTTAATCCTTAAGTCTGGGTTTTCATGAGAATGCCTAAAGATAGACTGGATGAGTCTAGGTGTAAGGGACAAATGTTAGTGATGTAAGTGGAGCAAATAAAATGTGAGTGAGAGCAGATACGCTCCTGCACTCCCTCCACGCATGTAATGCAAAACTGAACTCCATGATGGAGACGTTACCGACCTGCATCATGTGCAAAGGACCTCCTACCCTGTACGGTGAGCTCCACAGCAAGCCCTGTGGCAGGCAGGAGAAATGCTGTAGTTATGTGGAGTGTGGCGATTTTTCTTGTTTTATTCCTAATCCTCAGCAATGATTCTGTATGTGCACTGGCAATCTGCACGTGGTTGGAGGAGCCATGACCTTCTCCAAAGCAGCATGGAGCATAACTCTTCCCATTCTGCCTTAACGCCTGCAGTAAACTAAGCTCAAATTAACCCAGCCAGAAAGGCAGGCTTTGGGGTGAGTTTGAATGAGTGGCAGGAGGAAAGTATAGACATAATTACACAAGCAAGGCAGGCAATTAAAGGTGGAGCTTAAGAAATCAGCAGCCCCAAGGCATTTACCAAATCATTTGAGTGCTGTCACCCCAGCTGCAGTCATGCCCACGCGCAAAAACCAAGGGCACATTCAGAAGGAAGAGTCTGTCCAGGGAGCCTGTCTGCTAGAGCTGTGGGTTTGCTGATGCTTTTCTGTTGGCATCGGCTGTATCTGTTCTTATTCCTGTTGATGCTGAATACTGTTTCGACACCTTACTAGGCTTAACTGTCCACCTGGTTATGTCCAGATCAACTGTGAAATGAGCTAATCCGGTGTAAAGCCAGTATACTTCAGCAGGGACTCTAGTTCCTATACATTTACTAGTAGGGTAGGGTTTTTTATTTGTCAGTAACCCCAAATAATCAACCGCTATTATGTTGGGAGGACAGTCTGGCAATTATTCAAACTCAAGCATTAATTTCTGTGAGTAAAGAAGCCAAAATACCGACTGCCAATGTAGTGACCGTAAGTTTTAGTCTTCCCTGCACTTGTTATCGTCAATACAGACGCTAGAAGAGAAACTGCTGACTGCAATGAATGGTAATGGTTTTCCTTTCTGCAGACTCATCCTTACACATTTTTGAATTGTCTTCCCCCTCTCTGCAATTCTAATAAATTAGGTGAAAATTATCTGGGCACTACTCACTCGAGGGTCACCTGAGCCACAGCATCCATCGAACTGTATCCGTTTTCCATGAAGATCTCTGTGTATCGGCCCATTTTGATGGCTTCCAGCCACTCACCCACTGACCTGTAGGCACTGCTCCCAACTGGACTGTGCTCTACCAACAGATTTGATACTCTAAAGACAAGCAAAAACAGAGAAGCAAACAGAATCAGTATTGAGATGCTACCAACACGACTCAGTTGCTCACATTTTTATATGGTAAAGAGATGATTCTTTTGTTGTGTTTTCAGTGATTGCTGCAGCCTAAATTCTCCCAGCAGGCTTGATACGCAATGTATTAAACATACCACTTCATCTGTAACATCACTGAGTTTTGAGTTAGTTCCTGCCATTTCTGGCCCTCACTGCAAGCACAAAGAGGAGGAGAGGCCTAGCATCCATCCCTGTTACCTCTCACCCACAAGCAGGCTCCTCTTCTATCAGGGTCCCCCAGTCACTCTTACTTCAGAGTCTCCAGTTTCACTCCTCCCTCTCTGTTTTCTTCCTCCTCCCTTAAAGCTCACAATTAACTTAAGATGGCCCAGAGCCTGGAAGCCAAAACCCAAATTACATTTCCCAGCAGCAGCCATCAATGGCAGGCTGCTGTTAACACTTCAGGGGCTGCTTCCACAGAGTCGGGTGGGGATTTTGGATGCGGGCAGCATCCGGCAGGCCCTGCAGAGAGCAGCAATGCTCCAGCCATGCTCCAGCCCTGAAACAAGAGGTAGATTCCTGCTCTGGCACCCTTGCTCAAGACCTCACCGCAGCAACTGCAACCTGCTCGGTTATGCCATGCACGGAAGAAGCAATTCAGGCAAATAATAACCCTTCACTGCAGCAGAAACACCCATACAGTCTCTGGCACAAGTGACCCATGCCACGTACAGTTCCACCACCCTACTAATGATGTGCAGCGAGCAAAGGGGGCTTGTCCGAGGTCAGGTAAGAAAGAAACTAGATTTGTCCCCTGCTTTGTAAACCAGGACGTACAGCTAACATAAAGATTATTATCCACAGGTAAAAAAACGTTTTCTGGGTCAGCCTCTGACAGTGAGAATTACACTTAAAAGACTTTCAACTGGAAGGGGAGCTGGGATATTATATTATTACAGCACTTCAGGAATCTTCATATATTTTATGAGCACATTAGTATTATTTGTTTATTTAATAGCAATGCTGAAGGGACCAATAAAATGTGAATACTTGCAGTACCAAGAACGTAATGGCTTCCCATAACATTTTATACACATGAGGAATTCAAAACTCCTAAGTAATCATAACGAGACATGGATTTTCATCACTAATGTCAGAAGGTACCTACTGATATGCAGACGCTGTAATGTAGAGAGTGACTTCCTCCCTTATTTGCATTAATGAGAATTTCCATAAAGAATACATTACACATATAAAAAAATCCTTTACAGCTGCTGTATGTTGAAATTATGATTCATCTGAAATTACTACGGTCTGGGTACAGCAATCTATAATTATAGAAACACAGTCTCAAAGCCTGGCTGTTCAGGTGCTCCATCCACATAGAAAATACCCACAGCAGCTCTGAAAAGGAGAGGTTTGGAATTGCGTGGACCTGTTCATGGAATAAAACATCAGCAAAATGCTTAACTGCTCAAGGAGATGGTTTGCTGCCTAATTTCCTATTTTCCAGCATAATAGTTTGGCATAAAAGAGTGCATGAACCACCGCATAAGAGATCTGGAAAATGATTGTTCTGAACTGAAAATAAAAGAAACATCACATATTTTGAGCTATTATAAACCTTTTCCTGCAGTTTTGCTGAGACTGACATTACATCTAATTGCTAATAAGAGTAATTTCTTCTTCAGATGGTAAATGATGCATGTAAAATAGCCTGGGGAATCAGACCTATCTTGTATTTAAAAATTAACAGAGATTTCATGTCTCTCCTCTTCCAGTGCATGACGTGTCATGTGCGGGGACATGCCAGCATGGTGGTGTGAGGTGAGATGGACCACATGCAGCTGTGCAAGACTCACTCAGAAAGCGCAGAGATGGAGGGTCTAAGCTCACAATAGTACATCTGCTTTGGTCCATGCCACCGGTCTAACCGCATCTTGCATCCGTCATTTTTGTCCAAGGAAAATGATGCATCTTTTTTTTTTCCCTCCTCTGAGAATAAGCTTTTCCGAAAGGCCTCTTCCAGTGTTAATCAGGGGAACTTCACTGCCATCAGTGAAGCAGTGATGATTTATACTCATCACTCCTTCATGACCTTGCAAGGGATCAAGTGATCAGCAACACAATTGGCTCAGAAATAATACTTGTGTGCTTACAGTGAAAAAACAAAAAGTATCTCCAAGACAGTAGTATGGTGGAGAACCCAATACTAAAACTCATTAAAAAATATTCATCTATTTTCCCCCGAGTGCAGCTTTATTTCTCAACACATTTACCTTACCTGTAGCCGTGTAGCTATTCAGATTCATGTTTAATTGCCCATCAGCTGCTCTATTCACTTAATGCGGTTTTAGCAAACAGTTTGTGTACAGCTCTTTGGAAACCACAGAGATCCTCTCATGATTACCAAGACTGTCAGAACTGGTGGTGGTGGCTAGCACGCCTGGGAATAGTTGTGGGAGGGTGCACTTGGACATCCGTGAGCTTTGCACATCCTAAGACTTTCCCCAAGAGACGCTCTTCATTTGTATTACCAAGTCAACAGGCAGATAATTTGAGCATTTAACCATCTACTTCATGCACTCAGGTCTCGCTTTCTTTAACCTTGGCGTAGAGCACAGGTAGCTTTATCATAGACCTATCAATACTGCTAAAACTCCCGTTTCTGAATGACAGGCCACAGTAATTTTCACTGTGGCAGCAGCACTGCATTTATAGAGTAACTGAATTGCTCATCTGCCTGCCAATTTCAACAGAAAAAGCTGATTTGGGAAAACTCCCCTGGACATAATGAAGCTGGAGGAACATCGACCCACGCACATGTGCAGGCTGAATAATAAGTGGTAATTCAAACCCAGCAGTGGGTATTCAGACAAGGATCTTGCTCTGAGAAATGGCTCAGGCCCGAGTTTGTACCTGCTCGATGCATTAACCAACGTCTTCAAGCTGCTTGGGTTACGGATGAGCTTGTCCAACATGCTGACAATTTCGTCAAACTTGGGCCTGCTGTTGCGGTCTTTCTGCCAGCAGTCGAGCATTAGCTGGTAGAGAGCAGCAGGGCAGTCCATGGGACTTGGCAGGCGATAGCCTTCCTCCACGGCTTTAATCACCTACGGGAGACAAAACATGAGGCTGATGGGCTGCTTCTCTTCCTCTCACCTTTTTCCCAAATGCAAATTGACTTAAACAGAGAACTTTGGGAACCGCAATATACTCACATAAAATCCCACCACCCCTCAACTCTGTACACAAGAGGCAAACCCAGCAAACTCCACTATCTTTCATATTTTCTATGGGATGAGTTGAATAACTTCATTTTTGGTCACTGCAAAATGAGTCTAGAAAGCCAAGACACTGCTGCAACCAAGCCACCAGATTGCCAGGTTGCACTTGTTTAAAGCTCAGCTGAGGTCTGTAGGTTATATCCTAGGAATCTCCTGGAGTCTACCCTAACTCCCCAAAAAGCAGCCTACAGGGCTTTCTGGCATCTTCTTGGAGTGCAGTGATTTTGTTTATTCAGATGTTGGCTTCTCTTTAAATGAAAAGGCATGTGCTAGACCACAAATTTGTATTACAGTAATAAAAGTCTGACTGTATTTCAAAAGAGACTTTGAATGCTAATTGATGGATGGATTCAAGGCGGAGGCAGAACAACCATCTCATATATCATTCAATACTGTCTGGGTCTAGTCATTTCTTAGTGTGGCCACATTACTGCCAGGAATTGAAAATGTCAGCCCAAGAGTATGTAAATTAAAACCAGGGGAGGGTTGTTGCACTGATTTCAAATACAAATCATCTGTAGTTCTATGTCTAAAACAAGTAGCATGCACATGTGCTGCTTGCCCTCTTGAAAGGCAGAAATGAATAAATGAGGTCAGAATTGAACACAGCAACTTGTTTTCCCCAGTTTGGGGCAGATTTACAGCAGGACTCTAAGCCCAGCAGTTCCCACTTTGAACCATTACAATTTTCAGGAGATCGCAGCTTGCGTTTCAAGCCACAACGGTCTCTGACTGTGCCAAGAGAGTCTTGGCGGCCCGTCTTCACACCCTCCACTCCCAAGACTCCTTGACCAAAAGGAACTGGAAGTAGCTGTTTGCTATGTGGAAAACCACAGCGCTTGACTGTTGGACTCCAAGGACTGCCTCAGATGCCATTCATTCTAGGCACCGTCCCACAATTTTAAAACATCCTGTGTTTAAAAAGAAGGCTCTGTGGTTAGCACAGAAGTTGTTTTCTTGATCTTTAGTTCCTATACAAGCAGTACAGGAAGCGCCGTGTCAGGCTGGCATTGCATTTCAGAAGGCTCTGAAATTCAGGACTGGATGGATTGCTTTCAAGTTGTCCTCCACCACAGGGCTTTTTGCCCAGTGGAAGAGTTCCAGGCATGAGCCAGACTGGCTGAGCAGCAGTAGTGGGAACATCAAACTCCCTAAAGACGTGCAAAGTAGAGAAGTTAGGCACGGCTTTGTAATCTTCCCCAAGGGTAGTGAGCACGTCTGAAGACCTATCCCACAAGACCTGCAGCCCTTTTGTGCCCATCTAAGATTTCATCTGCCAGTGGAGCAGTTGCACCGCTCTCCACCCAACCTGTGCTTGCAAAGCAATCTCTTCTATGACGTGGCTTTTGCTCACAGCATCAAAAACGAGATCCACCACACTACGCTATCTGCACTGTCTGTTCTTCATATAATGCTTTTCAGCTGGTCCCTGATACCAAATTGCTGCCCTATAAAAGATGTCCCAGTGTGGCACAGTCACGAGAACATTATTTGCTGTGTCCGCGTCTGTATTTATAAAAATAATGGATCATGCTCCAGCTGTAGCAGAAAGAAAATGATAGCAAGACGGTGAGCAGACCATCTGGCACCAGCTCAGAATATCTGAACTACATCTGCAATGGGGTTATGCATGTTTGATATTCCTGGCAGTAACATCACAATCAATAGAGTTAACTCAATTTACAGGATGTCATTCGTTCTGGCGATACAACGCAAATGGTATCAAAACACTGCGAGGAGCTAGGACGCTGATATACACTCTTGCACCTGAAGGTGCCTTGGGTGTCTGGCAATAAGAGAAGCAAAAGAATGAAAGAACAAAGACAAAGTAGCTTGTAGTCACCACAATACTTAGAAAATAGGAAAAGGCACATTTGCTGTTCGGTTCATTGGCGCGTACTGCTTTGTAAGACTTGAAGAGCTAAAATTTGCACCTATAAGGAGGCATTTTTGTCCCTGTTCCTCTTCTAGATAAGCGCTACTCCCTTATGGATTGGGGTGTCTGAACTGGATGTTTGGGAGAGGACAATTTGGGATAGTCTATTCCAGTAAACCAAAGCAACAGTTTTAGGACTGTGTTTTCATAAAACCAGCATTCTGAAGACTAAAAAGCAACCGCTGTGATCATACAGCTTGGCAACCTGTGCAACATAGGCGCCAAGATTCCTCTCAACAATTCCCGCACCACAGCCTTATCCTGTGGTTGAGTCAAAGCATATTTTCAGAAGGCCATCCAGAAACCAGCATGACTTTAAAAACGTGGTTGGTAGCCTTTGCAGTTACAACGTTGCCTGCGCTACAGCACTGCACCTCCTTTAAAGCAATCCAGCTGTAACAGTGAGAATCGTTTTGCTCATCAGTGACTGTGCTTGCAAACAATGTGCTTTAATTACAAGCCATGCAACAAGAAACTCTTGTGCAATTGAGACTGAAAATGACGTGAGCAGAGTCCCCCGGTCCTCTGCACGAAAGCCAATGCTGTATCTAACACCACTGATTCTTCTGCCAACAGAAGCAGGGGACGAAAGAAGAAGAGGCAGCCTCCAGAAGATGAAGGAGGAAGGCATAAATCACATGAGAAACAAACCACAGCACTGAATTAAGTTTCCTAGGCTACCACCATGCAGGCACTTGCCCCCTGCACAGAGGCAGAGGTTACCCAAGTAAAGCCTGAGCAAGAACTGATGTTCATAAACGTCTCATCAGTCCTCTACCTTCTGCTGCTAAAGAAACTAGTCTCCCATTTGCTTCTTCTCAGGTAAGTGTGAAATTCACCCTGTGCCCCACAGTGTATGGAGGCATTTGGGCTTTTTGGAACAGTTCTGCAAAGTGCGGATGTTCATAGTATTACGATACAGACAAGGGACTTCCCTGGCCACGGAGCATTATTTCACTGGCACCAGCCTGAATCTTAGCCTGGCATTTACTGAACAACATCTGTGCTATGCCAGTGCATCAGTATTAAAGATAGTTACAGTGCTCAGTGTGACTGAAAAAGCTTGGCTCTCAATTGCTGCATTCTCTGCACAGGCTATGGAAGAAAGTTTCTGTATCTGATTGAGATAAATCCCTGTGTAGATACATGTTGCTTTACCAAACTCCGTTCAAACGTGACAGCCTCAGCAATGCAGAAGCGGTGGGGGATTCATGCCAAACAACATGCTCGTCTCCCTTGCAAGAAGCACGGCGTGACCGTCTCAAAGGTACCGCTTGTTTCCATGCCTGGACTCAGAGAGACATGAGGCAGCAGCTCGATGTGACAGGTAGTAACATCCACTGATGGCAAAGGCACGCAGACAAAACACAGGAGAAACAGAAGGCTCAGCCAGAGCCTTTGCTGCCAGTGAAATGGCAGAAAGTCACAGGGACAGGGACGCTGCTCAAAAAAGAAAAACATGATGAAACATCAGGTGTTGCGACCAGAGGAAACCCACGGCAGAGCAAGGACCTGCTTACTTTGCCTAGCTGGCAGCAGCATCTCTGCAGGCAGCAGCACTGCAGAGATGAAGTGGGAGGGATGAGGAACGACTCCGTTTGCCACAGGCAGAGTGGTGTGTTCCACCTCCCATCACAGAGCTTCTTTGGGGGCCTCACATGCCTCATGGCGACCCTGACTTCATGCATTAGCTGGCATACTCAGAGACCTCCACATGACATGGTTCTCAGAGATATGAAGAGGAAGGAGCGGCCTAGAAAATCTGGCAAACCCAGGCTTAAATTTTTTTAGCCTTAGACAAGGACAGATGTTTGTGGTGAGCTCAGGGTAGAAGGTAGCCCTGCAGTAGGATCCTTACACACGCTAGGATCAGAGCTACGGTCAGCAGGGGGACAGTGTCTCCAGGCATCTCCCTGTTTGGAGATGCTTCAGAGGGTGGCCTTGAGGTCAGAGGCTCAGCAGGGCACTGGGCCCCAGGAGCAAGGGGACACAACTCGAAGGGTGCTGTGCAAACGAACCACAAGAGCTTCTGTTAGCACAGACTTGCAAGCTGTTCACAACATGAGCAAAACTATGCTCTCAAGATCAGCAATGCAATGGAAACTGAGACGCAGCTCTCTGGACTGCTGTCACTAGATCAAATCACCCAGCTTTTGTGCGGGGAAACAAAACCCTTACCATGACTCTCTCGAATTTCTGCTTTACATGGCAGCAGGGGTTTGAACACACTATTGAAATGCTGCCAGCTATCAGCATCTATCCCCTGGCAGACCTTTGTCATTAAGGAGAGGAGGGACAGGCTCAAGCTCTAACAGCATTAGTGCAGCTCCAGCAGTCTTCTGGGGGAAGCAGGCTTGCCTCTGTGCAGACACATTTCCCTCTGTGCACAGCCTATTTCGGGCTGCTGCTGCAAAAAAGAGCATCAAATTGGAGGAGTATTTTTGTCAGGCATGGAGGAGCAAAGCCATTTTTACAGCAGCTCTCCTCCTCTTGTCCCCACCCCGCCTCTCTGATTGCAGATTGAATGTCGAGCCCTCAAAGTCCCATCACACGGCAGCCCTCGCACGTGCTTACGTCTTGGTTTGTCATCTCCCAGTAAGGCCTCTCGCCGTAGGACATCACCTCCCACATCACGATGCCGTAGCTCCAGACGTCACTGGCCGATGTGAATTTGCGGAAGGCGATTGCTTCGGGTGCTGTCCATCGGATGGGGATCTTCCCTCCCTAGAAGGAAAAGGAAAGAAAAAAAAAACCCAAACCAGATTGCAGAGGAGGGCAGAGAACATGCAAAAGAGGAGGAAACAGCACTTCTTAGAGCACTGAGGGATGTTATTTTCTCTCTGGAAAGAGACATCGAATTTTAAAGTAAATCTGTTTGACAGCATGGGGCCCCTTTCCACATTATCTCATCCCATAAGCATTTGTAGGCTGCCTACTAATTGGCTGTCCTGAAGGTTTGTTGTTTGAATGCTGTTTGAATGCTGGGACATGTATAGGATCAACATTTCAATTATGTTGCATGAGTTGGTTGGGGAATACAGTTCCTCCATTTCTGAGAGCGAGCGGGGGAGGAACAGACAGCTCTGAAAGCAAGGAAGACTTTGATCTAGCGAGGGCTTCATGCAAATTGCTGTGGAAGTAATGTCCTTTTTTTCTTTCTTTTTTTTTTTAATGTGGTCCTAATCCTGCAGAGAGATCTATACAGCGTGCACAGAAGTCTGTGTGTGCAACAACCAGCCTACCTGACCTCTGCTGTGGGACTGAAAATGATGCCACAGCTGTCAAATGTGCTTTGCTGTTTCCTTTTCCCCTTTCTACCATTTTAGAAACCAAACTTCAGACCAGTTCTGAGAAGGAAGAGGGGAGGGAAAGGGGAGTTTGGATTAAGGAATACTTTTCTCATTGGGTTTAAAGAGTTGTCTCCCTTGATTTATATCAAAATATATTTTACTGTGAAGTCCTTTCCTCTCAGTGTTGAGCTAAATACTGGAAGGTCATCCTGAATGCCCCCTAACAGTGTTGGTTATTGGAAAAACCTAGAATTTGGAACACAGTTTCAAAGCAAATTTTTAAAAGTCCCTTCTTCCAATAATTATTTATTCACAAGCTTATCAGCACATGCCTTAAGTGAGGGGTCAGATTTTCAGCAGTGCCAATTAGCACATGGCAGCCTATTGCAGCCACAGCAGGGCTGGCTGAGAGCCCTCCAGTCTGCAGGGAGGCTTCGGTCCAGCCGTGCACTGAGTCCCGTCGCAGGGCCATGACTGCCAAGAGCTGAAAGGCTTTTCCCAGATCTCCGCAGGAACTGGGAATGTGACCCAGAGAGCTCCCACCACCCACAAAACCATACCCTTGGAAAAAACATGCTAATAGGATACGTCCAGGTGTGCTAATCACTGCCATGAATATTGGAGGCTCTCTCTGCTGCTGAGGAGGAGTCCTGTCCATCCTGTCTCTGCAGCACTGGGGCCACATTGCCTCACGCTGGAATGGGTGGGCTAATGCCCTGAAAGGACAGATCAAGGATGGAAAGGGGCACTTTCCATCCAGCACTGAGGCTGGAGCAGCTCTTTCTCAGGTTGGGGGAAATCACCCTCAACAGCGAAATGTTGAGGGTAATGTGTGTCATTTGCGACAGGCTCTACATGCTTACCAATGTTTTAAAGGAATCAAATTGCCCAGAAGACCATGGCTTACATCAATGCATGAGTGCCTAAGCAAAGCTTTTGCTCTGGCTCTTTCCTCCCTTTGATATTCACCAAAGAGGACAGAATAGAGCTAGTAATGCGGCACCTTTGCAAAGTTTGCTATTTGACCCAGGTGCCCAGCATGAACTTAAAAGTTATTAGTTACGTTCTGCCTTATTTAGCCATCCCCACTACAAAGTTACAGGCATTTGCAAAGTTAATCTGATAACGATTAACTTGTAACACCTGGCCAAACCCTCATGTACAGTTTAGAGGCTCTGGATTTGTAGAAATCTCTTTGCTAGAGAGCCTAGCAAAGAACACCAAAATGTGGCAGGGAATACATTTTTGTTCAGCTCAATCATTTTGGTATCCTCATAACTTACCCTGGTTGTGTATGCTGCTTCGGGGTCATCTTCTAGGACTCTGGAGAGGCCAAAATCTGACACTTTGCAGACTAAGTTACTGTTGATTAGGATATTCCTGGCGGCCAGATCTCTGTGTACGTAACCCATGTCAGACAGGTACTTCATTCCTGATGCAATGCCTCGCAGCATCCCGACCAGCTGAATGACCGTGAACTGCCCATCGTTCTTCTGCAAAACAAAGCAGGCATCTTATCAGTTGAGAGTCTCTGCACCCTCAGCATTGCGTGTGCATGAGTAAAAATGCAACGGCAAGTCTCCAGGGAAGAAAAACAGGGAAATTAATAATTAATTACCCTCACGCTCTGACTATGAAGCTTTCCAAAGTTTCACTGTTTGGATTAGGATCTCTAGAGACAAAGCTAAGGAAATGTAGTTCTTTCAACTGGAGATCAAGGAGAGAACTATTTCCACCAGTGACTGATAAAAAAGACTGAGACTGGGTGTGAACACATGTAGATATGGGTAAAAACGCAGCAGGGTGGGCTGTCTCCGAGTCAGCCAACTGAATGGCACCAAGTTGCATGGAAATCCTATCTGCAGAGGTCCACATGTGAATATTCAGGGGTAGTGGCTCTTCCTCATGTTGCTACATCACATTTCTAACCACTTCCCCTAGTCTCCCTTCCCTAGCTCTTACATTTCATGGAAAACCTCTGAAAAGTCTGGAATTTGCCATGATGCACTGTGAATGTGCTCTTGAAACACATCAAATTTTGCAGGATCAGTTAATAATTTCCACGCAGTAAAGTGCCTTCTAAAATAAACATAATATCCTCCAAATTATTCTTATCTGTATGTATCAAGGCACAAACCAGGTCCTCTGTGATGCTCTCTTAAATATAGATCAAACAGACAACTGAGCTACTCCTGCCTCCAGACAGCATCAACAGCTGGACCAGCACCCTGCACACATTTTCATTGTTATTAACCATCTGCAAAGAACCCAAACTTTAACAAAGGTCCGCCTGCAAAAATGATCTAAGTATTACCTTTAAAAAGGTATCCAAAGAACCGTTCTCCATGTATTCAGTCACTATCATTACTGGCTTGCCTGGGAAAAAAAGTGCATGAGTTAGCAATTTATTTAACAAACATGAACAATAATAAAGTCTTTTCATAATATGTCTGAATGTTAATATACAGACATGCAACAGTAAATCTACATTAAGAAATTGCTGTCCCAGCAGGATGACAACAGTTTTTACCAGAATATATGTAGAAATAGGGGAATCGAGGAGGAGTGGATTGTCCGTGACAGGGATGGAAAAGTAATCCTCTATTACGGGTGTGGTACCAAGCCCTAGAGTGTTTAGATGACGTTTGAGGAAGACGTTGCAAGCTGAACCCAGGCAACCTATGCACAAACTTCTTCTCATCTCTGTGAACAAGGTGAAAGCTTGCAGAGGCCAAATGGCAGTCAGCAACCTCTTTGGACTCTTCCTTATAGCTTCAACACTCTGAAGTAGCAACGGGAGCTCAACAGGAACAACCAGGATGATCGGAAGTTCTATCTGAGCTTGGTAGCCACCAAAACCAAGACCAGGAAATGACGGGATTACATCCCTTGTAATTCAAGTAATCCTATGTGACTACCCCTGTAAACACATCTGGAAGCAGGAAAAGGAATATTTATGTTGCAGAACAAAAGCAAGTCAAGTATGGAATGAGTGCAAGAGGAAATCAAAATAAAAGTTCTGAAAAGATCTGGTCTCCTATTGTTGACAGGAATAATAATGTTTTTCCAAATCTATTTGATTAATTTTCATGCCCGAGTCATTTTAATGGTAATTATATATAGTTTTTGCTCAGTTTTCATATGTAATTTCTCGCTAGCTTGCCACAATGACATAGCAATAATTAACGTCGTGTGCTCCAGCCCTTGTAAATTCAATGAAATCTTATAAGAACATGTAAATTATTTTTTATTTAAATCAATTTCCATTAGCTAGCATGAAGCACAGACGAAAGAGGAATTGTCAATTATTTGTAAAGTGCATTATAAATGTCTTTCATAGAAATGATCAACGAGAGCTACTGCATGTTATAACGTGCATGAAGGTAAATGCCCCTAAAAAGTGGCGCATGTTCTACCATTTAGATTGATCTTAATCTTCCCACTTTTCCGTTATCTTAACTATTTGTCTAATTTACTGTTTAATTATCTACATAATAAAAGGAATTGTGAACTTGTCAATCAAAACACTCATTGCTGTGCAGATACTACCTTTGCAACGTGAAGGACTTGTGCTGCTTCAATTCTTTTAAGTTAATATCACAGCTACTGCCTGAGCTCAAAGCTTGCCAAAAGTATTACTTTTGATATGAGAAATGCACTTCAGGGCCATGAAAAATATTGTTGAGTCCCAAACAAAATAATGGACTCCATCTTCAAGGATGACAGCCATCTGTCTACGCACAACGTGGGCTGTGTGCAGGAGGGAGGAGAGATCTCAGATGACACTGCTATAGGTTGGCAAACATGTCGGTGGCTACGCAGGGAAGGAAAATCCCAGGTCTGTCTCAATTTTAATTTTGTTTTGTTTTGTTTTTAAAAACTAAACTCCCAACTGTAGCATGGGGTCCCTTATCTCTGACACTTCAAAGCAGCATTGCAGCAAGACTGACATCTTGTTACACCACCACCCTGGGGGACTTCCTTCAGACTCCCGCCTTTGGTTGCCATCAGAGAAAAGAAAATAAGATTTCTGCACTTATGTTTCATTATCTGACTGCTGCAGGTTGACTGTAATCATGGAATAAATTAGCCCCATATCCAAGAGCATGGAAATAAAGACACAAATGGAGTAACTTTCAACAAAGTAAATTAAAAGTAAACATCAGCCCTTCTAAAGCGCCGAGCTGATTCTCCATGTCAGCAGGGCTCCCTCCCGCTGGCATTATGGGGCCATAAAATCTGTGTAGATGCCATTCATATCAACGTATTAATGCAAAGTGCACACCGTCAGCGCAACCAAACGGGATGTGAATGAAAACAGGACCATCATTACCTTTGCAAAGCAGAAATAGCTAAGGGCTTGTCTGCACAGGGACAATGAAGACAATTAATCCAAATTAACTAAGGTGTGCATTTGAACTAGATTAGTTAAAAGGTATTAAGCCCCTGTGCAGATATTCTCATTCAGAATTAAAAATGGCCTAATTCAATTTAACTTAATTTACTTGCAGAGTAAATAATGATGGAGCAAAGACATTTTACCTTCCAGATCTGAATCTATGAGAGACCAATGACTAAAATGCTGAAGGCAAAAAGAAGTTAAACAATATTTTGAGATATAAGCATAGTCTGGGATTCATAAAAGGTTGTTTTGGTCCACTTAAGAGAAAAGAAAATAGCTGGAAAGATGGTCCAGATGCCCAATGGAAAAAAATTTGAGTGTAGGAAACAAGAATTTACTGAGCTAATGAGGAGCTCTGGGTGCATGTAGCCCCATGCATCCAAGCTCCAGTCACTCCCAGTCCAATTCAGAAGCAAAGCTCCCAGTGTTTCCACAGCCTTTGGAGCAGACGGCCACTTTATATTAAAGGCAGCTCACTAGGGAGGCACATCCTCTCTAGAAGTGGGATTCCCACCCATCCGCTGAGGCCCCGGCAGCCAGAAAGACTTAAGCCTGCGCAACAGCATCTCTTACGGATGTATAATCATCACTCACTTCCTGCCCAATATCCCACATCCCTGCAGGGATAGGAATGGGAGCTTTTATGTATTAAGGGCTCACACAAGGTGACCCTGAGAGATTTTTATATTTATTAAATTTTGGGGAGAAATCTATCTTCTTTTTTTTTTTTTATTTTCTTAAAAGTTTAAGGAAATGCAATTTCAAGGAAAAACGCAAGAAAAGGCCATTGATTGAAAAACAGCATTGATTTTGAGTAGGTTGTAAGGATACAAACAGGAAAAACAGCTAGTGTCTCTGTACCTTCTCTATTGCAGGTCTGACAAAGAACTAATGTTGGAGATGTAGCCTCTGATGAATGACACGTGGTAGTAACAGCAGGCACATGGCCCCTAATGCTGGCATTTGAACCGTAGTAGCTGAACTCTGGCATTACCAATCATGAAGACAAGAGGGAAGACAGCCATACACATTGTGATCCTGGTGCTTCTTCAGCTAGCATGAACTTCCCAAACCACTTAAAATATATCTTCAAATAAAGGAGTCGTCGTTTTCAACAAAAAAATCCTTGATGCAAATAATGTAGATCCTCCAATGCTTTAAAATGGAAGAGTAACAGCACCTCTCCACCCTTCCTACAGCCTCAGCACAGCACCAACAGCTGGAGAGGCTCGGGCTGGGCACATTCCAATGTGCCATCCCTTCCTCTGCCCTTCTCTTTAGTGCACACAGTAATTTGAAGAACTGGCTGAGGAAAGTTATACAAGGTTATTTTGTGAGGCGAGCAGCCAGACCTCAGTAACTCTGGTGCTGTGATGTTTTGCCAGCCATTTCACATTTTTTCTAAGCCCTCAACCCCTCTCATAATCTATATGCCAGCCCCAGGGGCAACTGCTACCATGGGCATCAGTAGCACATCACAGAGGAGCTTGCCTTAATCGTGGTTTTACACAGACCTATCATCTTCAGCTACACTCTCGTTCTTCTTCCCTGCTTCTGGAAAGCAAAACTTTAGCTAACTTCTGTCCTTGCTCACATCCCATGTGAGTCATCACAAGGCTCAGCACTACCCTCATGTGGGCTTTGCTTCAGTGGTTTCTCAAAATATAATGGCTGGAAATCATCAGGGATTGTGGTTGGTTTTTTTGTTTTGGTTTTTTTTTTTTTTTCCTCCAGACTCTTGGTAGCAAAACCCCTCACATTTCCCTGCCAGGGAAATCGCTTCCCACTTCTTGGCACATTTTTGATCACCCTGGGGCTCATGTGGTTTCAAAAGTAAACAAATAAAGGCAGGAATAAGAAGCTAGCCTGCTCAAAAAACTTAGCGGGTGGCTTGGCGTCTCTGCGTTCAAAATGCTCTTGCATTTTGCAGGCAGTAGGTGCTGCTGAACCACTTGCAAGGCAGAAGTCAGGCAGTACACTCCACCGGCACTCAGACATCCCAGGCTTACTGCTGTCTTCATCGCCCACCCACTGCCTGAGGCTGGTCAGGTGTATCATCTCCTACATCTGTCTCATTAAATTTTGGGCCTTTGAAGAGAGTTCTTCTCTTAGCCCATGTATGTTATGCCCAGATGAGGCAAGGTTTGCAGAGGGAGTTAATGTTTTTTACCATTTTAGCCATTATCTATTCATTCTAGCTGGAAGAACACTGAAATCATTCAGGCACCAACACCCTTTACAGTGTTGGGGTATCTGTTCCTGGCTGGACCTACAAAGTGTGACATTTCGGGCAAAGGGAGTTCACTGGTTTATGAGAAATTATGAAAAGCGCAGTCAAAACCCAAGTTACTCAAGTCTTCCTCCCCTAACCAACTATCCCACCAGCCAGAGTTCAAGGACAGCAGTCCACACCAACTTGTACCTACTTTTTGTGACGACACCTTCAAGGTGGATGATGTTCGGGTGGTCGAACTGCCCCATGATGCTTGCTTCTCCCAAGAAATCTCGCCTCTGTTTCTCCGTGTAGCCTACCTTCAGGGTTTTGATAGCCACTGGAAACTCACGCTTTCCCTGCAGCTTCAGTCGCCCGCTGCAGACTTCTCCAAATTCACCTTCAGAGAAAAATCAGAAAGAACAGGATCACAGCACGTCAAAGGAACACACGGTACGCACCCATCTACAGCGTGCAGCCCAGCCCCTGCCAATAGCTGATGAAAAGCACGCAGGGCTGTCCTGTATTCATGGATGTGGAAAGCTGAACATCACAGCAATCATCATCTCAAACCGCCAGCATACCATAAGCACAAGAAAACTAGGAAGAAAAATGTAATTTTCCTATATTTAAAGAGCTATGCTCTATATTCCATTGGGCTTTTTCCTCATTTCATGTTTTTGCCTACTAGATGAAAGAATCCTGTCACATCCTATATCACCACCCTGTGTAGATAGCTGTAAAACACAAGCCACTTGGTTCTTAACCTTCCTTTGGTAAATTAAATAGATGGAATGCTGCTAGCCTTTCTCAGCAACGTATATTTTTATAGACTATAAACTCCGATTTTATGACCATCTTTTTTAAAAAAGTAACCCAAATGGATTTTTTTTTCTTTTTCTGGTGAATAGTAAATTACCTCCAAAAACACAATTTCAGAGGATAGAAAATATTCCTAAAGCTGGATGCAAGTCCAAAGAGCTTAACTGGTAAGAAAATGGGAGTTTCTTCTTTTAACCAAGGAAGTTAAAAGCTTTGGTTTGTGGGGTTTTTTTTCTCTTCCAGATTACTTCTTATTCTTAATTTTTGCTTTGAGGCTGACCTTAATGGGGAGGACAAAAAGGTTAAAATGGTGAAAAGAACCTGAAAATTAAGTGACTCATCTCCCTTAGCATCCATTGAAATAACAGCTTGGTCCAAACGTGACCATTTTCTGCCGTTTTCTGTTCAGTCCCTGAATTTCAAAACCACACACAATGACAGGTTTGCCCCAAACTTCAGCTGCAACATACTCCCCATCACTTGCAGGGTACCTAACAGCACAAATATTTCATTGCCCTTCCCAGATCTCTTATGCTAAGAAAGCCAACACTCCACACTGCTAAGGGTCATGAAATGCATTTCCATACCAGCTCCGATCACTCTTTCAATGGTTATGCACGAAGCTTCAATTTCCTTAGCAAACTCATGGACAGCTTGATTAGGGTCCTCGTAGGTGTGGGGGTCAATGTAGGTCCTCACTCCAGGCAGCTTAACTGCAAACACAAATTAAGAGCATTAACGGCACATGGCATGACAGAAGACAGGCAATGCACATTCTTGTTCCTTGCACACTGCTTTGCTGGAAAACATTGCTGCAGAGAAACCTGTTTCTAAGGGGGAAAATGAACAACATTCTTGGAAAATGACATCTAGTACATAAGCGACACACATGACACTTCATTGTATTCAGAAAAGCACACAATAGTGCTCAGCTGGAACCATGAGCAGCTAAAAATCCCTCTCGGTGCTGTGTAACCGGGTGGTCCAGGATCTGGTGCAAAAGGATCCTTTTCAGGATCTGGAAATGGTACACCAGGAAAGAAAAGTACAAAAAGCAAAATGTTAAGGGAACAACTTGCAAAGCAAGTCGGATTGATGGGGGTTGATGGAGAGCTGCAATAAATTATGCTCTACCAGTCACATATTAGCTAATCAATCGGCCGCATTATTTCAAATGGAGTTACTGAGATTTAAATGAACTGAATATTTGCAGTACAAAGCCTGTGGGTTGTACCAGTATAAACATAATCAATAGCAGGCTTTTTCTCCAAGACTTGAGAGGGGAAAAAGTATTTTCATTATCCATATTATAAGTTTGTTTTGACAATCATTAAGGCTGCTCATATGAAGAACTGCTCATCGGTCTGATAACACAGCTACATTGCACTGTGGCTCTTAATTGATTTGTTTCCTGCTGCCTTCATTACATAGCACTAATGGAAATTTGACTTTCACTCAAGATGCGTTTGCCTTTTCCACCCCAAAAGGCACCTCGCTGTTACCCATCCCCAGATCCCACAGCCCTTGACAAAGGATGGCTTTTCAAACACTGGCTTTGGATGTACGCATGTACAGTAACCATGATACGTACTTTCTAGCATCACTGCAGAGGTTTTCTGTATATAAGGGCATTAACACAACATTTCTGAAAGCTTCCTAAGAGGAAGAAGTAGGCATTCTTCCTCACGCCTCTGCAGAGGCACCCAAGGCAAAGAGTAGCTAAGGGCTTGGTCCTCATGGCTGGCTGGGGTGGCGCAGGGGTTTCTAACAGGTGTTCTGGACTGACGCGTCCAGACCACAAAAATGTAGATTTGTTACGCGCTGATCAGACAAAATTAATAGCACCTTCAGTCACATGGCAAAGACACAGAAACAGAATAAAATGGCTCACTAGCGAGATTTGCCGCAAACGTACAAGCGTGAATAGCTGGGCACACATAAGGACTGTTCAAACATCTAGTTCTCTATGTGGCTTAGAGCACAGGCAGGCGGGGACTTACTGAATAACAGAACAAACAATTCTTTTGCGAATTACTAGCAAAATCAGAAATTTTTTTTCTTTTAAAAAAACTCCCTCAGTTGTATTTCTCATTACCACAGACAGCCAAAACCACATTATACAGTTTGATTTTTACTCACTGTGGCCATTATGAAAATGCATCTTTTCTTCTTCTGGATCTTGTTTAGCCTTGCTATAGCCACATCGCCTGGGAAAAAAAGAAACAAAACAGAAGAGTGTTTTTATCTCTGGTATGGCAGAATCCCGCTCTTTACTTCAAATCACACAAAGCACAAAAACCCAGAGCAGTGATGAACCCAACCTCTCTAGTGGCTATATTGCTGCTGTCCCAGTTTTAGCTCATCAAACTACTTGCAATTTCCCTTAAGGGATTCAGGGCCCAAGGCCCACTGATTTTCAATTGGACTTGTTTCCAAATCCCACAGGTACTTCTGACCAACTCCACTCTACCATACATATAATTCAGCTATTATTATTAAGGAGGAAAAAAAAAAAGGCAAGAAAAGGAAGGACAATGGAAGGGGAATGGGATGAAACACTAGAATCGCAGAAGCAAGATCTCCTGGATTGCAGAGCTTTCGCAGGCACCACGTTGTATGTATTGCATGCTCCCCTTCATCCACTGAGCATTTGCATAGAACTTTAAATTTTGATACCTTAGAAAACAGCCTTGTGTAACCATTAACATCTTATACACTTGCAAAATAATGGCTTACAAAACCCAAAACCTGTTGCCTCATTGCTTTCAAGGGTCTCTCCTATGTATTCCTGCCTCTGATGGGGTTTCCTGCACATCTCCTGTCTTTATGCAGTGGAGCTACCATTCCTGCAATCCCCTCTGCCCAGCAGCAAGAAAGATGGAAGGCGGCACAGAGTCAGTGCCTGACCTGTCTTGCTCCCATGTTAGCACCAGGCAGTGCAAGGATGCCAGTGAATCCCACCATGGAGTTGCAACCACAGCCATATGGGAGTCACATCCCCAGAGCATCCTTCTATTACTCTTTGGCTGCTCTTCCCTGACTCATCTCTCACTCTTCTCGCTGGTTCTCTAGGTGATGTTATTTCCTTAGCATTAACTGGCTGCTTTGGTGGCATTTCTGAGACCTGCTTCACTTAGACAACCATGTAGGAAGCCACAGGGTAACTACATAGGCAAGGAGAACTGCTACATACACACATATATATACATTTAAAAACACGGGATGAGGTATTATGGTGCACATACAGTCTTTCCAAGAACCTGATATGAGAATTGGATACATGTACTGGATCATCTTTAAAGCAAACTGCATGGACAAGAGACAGAGGGACCTTGCTTGCTAGAGCGAAAAACCTGCAACAGACACCTGCAAGCCAGCCAGCACGCAGTGGGATCGCTAGCTGACACACCTTAAAGAAAGCCTCAGGTTACCAAGAAGTCACTTAAATCTAAGAAACTTGGAGTCTTCTCTTCCATTGCCTGAGATTTTTGAGCTATGGGGATGCAAGCACTCCAGCAGCACTAGCAGCAAGGCGTACAATTAGCAGAAACAAAACTGCAATTAGGAGAAGGCACTAATAGGCATCTGCATGAAACGCCCTCAGCATGAAGTCCTATTACAGGGAACTGCCGTCTGCCTGGATGCAAGGGTCCAAGCAGCCTTTTGGCTATAGTATTTGGCATTGGATTTGAGAACTGATCACAATTACAAACAAAAGCCCCAACACGACGAGACGCACGCACTGCTGCTGAGCTGGCCTCAGAAGAGCCGGACACTGGAAGGTCAAGGAAGGGAAAAGAGCTCCTGGGATTACTCCAGCGAAGGGGAGCAGGCATGCGAGCTTACCTTGGGGAGAACAGGAGACCTGTGCCAAGTGGAGAGGAGCCAAAAACAGACTGCAAAAGTTGTGCAAGTGCAGGGGAACAGATCGAAACAAGGTGCAGAAGACAAGGGGGAGGCTGACAGGCAGTCTGGGGGCACAGGCAGGGAGAAAAACAGGTCGCGCTTGATAAAACAGCCAGGCTATCCATGCAGGGCATGATTTCAGCAACAGCGACCAACCTGAGACCATCACATTCTGAATGCAAACCCCACAAGAGCGGTAATGAGGTACCCAGAGACATGGCTCAGTTATCCGCATGTCAGTGCTCACTGCCTTGCTCCAGCAACAGCGGTGCCATTTCCTGAGATGGGGTCCTCCCTAACTAACTAAAAAACTAAGCAGCAGGTATATGCGGAGACCCTGGGAGTAAGGGTCATTTCAGAGCACGTTTTGGTGTTCAAAATCCTCAGGTGAAAATGGATTCTTCTTCTTCATCGTACTACCTCCCTCTTTAAATATACAAACCAGAGATACGAGTATCAGTATCAATTTCTACTTCTGGCAACTCCATTTTTTTTCTGCTGCAAGTTGCAAAAAGTTACATCAGCTTTCTGCAGAAGTAATTTTCTGGATTGAGGTGTATAACTTAATTTTCCTCTTAAAAACACACAAACGTTTCGAGTCATCCTTCTACCAAATGCACATATAAAGAAGATTTCTTTTTGTCTTTTAGGGCAAATGCTTCCATCTCTTCCTCTGGTTTGGAGTACTTCACCTATAAACAAGCTTTCTAGCATTACCCTTTTTACTACCCACATCTCTTGATTCCTTGACCATAAAGAGGGAGGAGCCAGAAATGGGGAACATGCCATCGCCTGCATCCAGTGATCTAAGCACACCTTGATGCACAACAGTCCATGTTTTATTGCCCAGGGACACATTCAAAGGGCCAATGCAAACCAGTTGGCTCCGGCAGTCCCCCTTTCTCGAGCTGAGGAACACATACAGCAGCATTAGCATACGAACGTCACATTAGCATACAAAACCAGGCTCTGGGATGCCCAAAGCATCGTTAAAACAAGCCTCAACAAGACAAGTGAAATGGCAGCTAGTGGACTGCAACTGTTAAGCAACAGTTGGGAACCACTAACAAAGCTTGCTGCAAAAACCGCCCTTTGGGCACTCGCTTTCTTAAACTACCCAGAGAAACGAGACAAGAACACTCTGACTGGGGCTAAACCGCACTTCTTCCCTTCTTGACTTTCAGATGCTTTAAATAACACACAACCATTTTTTTCTCCTTTCTTCCACAACTAAATCCCATAAAAATCTGGTATTTCAGGTTAACAGTGCTGATTCACTACGTGAATCTTACTGACAGATAAAAGTATCTAAACGTTCTGGCTTTGCAATGTATTTGGGGGGAACAAAAAGCTCCCACTTGTTTCTGAAATAATCCATTTCTGCATGTGCATTTGCTCTTAATACTTATTGGAAAAGCTCCAAGTCAAAAGCCTCCTGACGGAAGACTAATTCCCTAGTTTATTGTCATTGTACAAACCATAGATTTCTTATATTTTTCTGTATCACGTACAGCAAAAGCATACAGATCCTGATGCTTGCTTCATCTCCCACTGAGCTGGAGACACTCGGCCAAAGAGTTAACGTAATTCAGCAGCAGACCTCAATCTCAACTCATTTGCTCCTGTTGTGGATTTGTCCCAGTTTCTGTATCTAGATCGCAGATGTCTTCCTTGCACAGCTCTGTGTTTTTCAATAAAAGTATCAGAGGAAAAAAACCTGAGACTTTAAATATTCTTAAGGCATCATGTCTTATTTAAAAACTACTTGCAGATTGGCAGCCAGCTCGTAAAATATTTATGGGGTAGATTATAAAAGTGAAGTTGTAAAATGATCCCTATATAGGTTTATAAAATATAAAACGGACAGGTAGAAGATGAAGAATCCAGCTGGGAAACCAATGCCCACTGCCTAGCATGGTAGAAGCCAATTCACAGAGAAAAATCCTTCAAGAAATGAGGCAGGAAGATGCTTGCTCTCCCTGGACCAATGGAGATACTTTGCATCTGACCCTGTGCTTCAGGGTGCCCTTGCTGGGTGGTGTGTGGCCCATCGGCCACCCAACGCATCCCCCAAAACTAAAGAACGCCCAAGAGAAGGAGTTTCCATCTCCCTAGCTGGGGCCACCGCTCTGGTCACAACCCAGGCAGGACACAGTCAGGGGACTGTGGACATCAAAGCCCTAGGCAGTGATGTCGGAGAGTCTTTATATACCTTTTTTTATAGGCATTTCAGCACACAGACAAGGCATTACTGGAAATGCACATGGGGACAGCATTTAGACAACCCCAATGAGGAAGGGGACTTCACCTTGCTAGGTGCAGTCAGTGCCGTTGAATGGCTTGTGCCCTAAAGCAGCATGCAAACTCCTGTTCTGGTACTGCAGAGATTAATTTGTACTTAATCTCTTGAGATAAATGAACTCTGTGCGCTTCACTGAAACAGACAAAACGCCACTTGCTTTTCAGGGGTGAGACCGTCACTCAGAAGCATATCTTTAACAATAAATCAACTTTGAGGAATGCATCCAACCCATCTCGAGCTGTCGTTTTACAGGAGGTTTGCAAGGATTGCAAGGTGGTTGGTTACAAGGGGTTAGTGCTCACTTCAGACTAGTTAGTCCAAGAAGTTAAAGCAATAAGGCTGCATATGTGTTGCAGGGCAGGACTGTGTTCCACTCAGAGGAACAAACAAACATGGATCTGTCCATCTGGCCAAGATCCTGTTGTCTCAGCTCATGTGTGGAGGCAATAACTTGTTCAGCAAATAGTTTTATCCTGGATAAACACATACACTGAGAGCCACAGGCAAAAGTCTACCTCTAGCGACATTGGTCCCATGTTCAGCATTCGCCTCTGCTGCTTGGAAATCTAGAATATATTCAGTATCACAGAACTAGGGAATACTCAAGGGACTGGTGTAAAACAAACAGCTTTTATACTGGAAGCTCTTTCCCATTTTTCTGTTCACTTTCCTCCTGCTTTTTTGATGTCTCTAATGAGTTACTTCCATCGCACTGGACCAAATTTCCACCTGGAGTAACTTGGAGCAGCTCATGCCGGCTGGGAATCTGACTCGCTCAACTCCTCTACCTACTCTCAAAGTCCTATAATTCAAAGAATGGGATCAAAAGAGCAGTAAAAGCTCTTGAGATAACAAACTAAGACCTTTGTCTCAGTTCAAAAATGCACTAGACAACTGCCCTGAGAGGAACCAGGGCAGGTTCCCTTCCTAAGGGCTGCAGGCTCACCATCCTCAGCTGCTTTCCCAGCCACTGCTGTCCCCCTCTACACGGTGCGACCCTGCCTTTGACCTCTGATTAACTTGGATGCCTTACAAAGGAAGTTTCACAATTCCAGTGGCGGTATTTTTAGCCTTTAGTCTTTCCCTGCCGTTGCACTGAATGAGTCCCTGCTTTTCTAAACCACTGCCAGAACAACTAAAAATAATTTAAACAAGGTACCATTTCCCCCTCTCGCAGGAAGCTCCCTCTGAAGTGATGTCCATAAATCTCTCTAAAGAGGTTGTCATGCCTTCCCATAGCGCAGCTGACAGTATCCGTGTGTTGAAGTCACTTTTCCCATTTCCCCCTCCCAGCTTGCTGCCACATTAGTCTCTACACAGCTTAGGAGGAAATTTGCAGAGGGTGTTTTCCAGGTCAGCCAAGTTTTCCCTAAGTGTCTCTCTTCTTTGTAGCCATCCAGTTCATTCCCGGTGTCCTCTGATAAGTATTTTCCATTGCTGTCACTCTCTGGTTGGGGGCCTTGCTGATGACATTTGATGTATGACCCCCAGCGAGGCACTTCTCATGCACTGGTGGGACAGGCACGACAGACAACAGAAGTACCGGGAGGTTTTCTTTTTGTGCAATCATTGCCATATTGATGGCTTGCAGGAATGACCACATGTACCAGAAGAATGTTTTGCAGCCAAACACTTTGAGCTGAGCAGCTGTGCTTGCTAAAGCTGCTCTTAAGCCCTCAAAAGTCACAAAAAATCAATTTGAAAATGCTCCCACAGGAAGAAAAAAACCCGCCTGCTTTAGTGCCTTTGGGATTCACATTTGCAGATTTCTCCCTCGTTCAGGCCCCTTGTGAGAGCCAAAATGCAACACCAGAGGCCCCCAAAATGGTCAGCCTTGGTGACTGTGGTGCCCCACAGCCAGGGACCGCACCACGACCCAGCTACTACCATGCAAAGCCTCAGCATCCCCCAGGAAACACAGTAGAAGAGTTTCACACCTCTCGCCCAGCCATGCTGCAAAATCTTCCCAGTTTAAGAACACGCGTGGGACATCTCAGAGCTCCTATGGTCTCAAGCAGCTATCTGAAGGGGATGGTGATTTCATGAGTCTCCTAGGAGACTTAGGGGGATCTCTGTCTGCACAGATTATAGCCGATTCAGAGGCCTAAAACACATTGCCTTCAGGGAGCAACTCAACTCTCGTCCAGTCAAAACAACAGAAATTAAAATCACCCTTCCTTTTATTAGTTAGAAAAGAGGGGAGCGTACAAGAGAGCAGAAACTGGTGAGGCAGCCCAGATGGCAGCAGAACGGAGCAGCATGCAGCATGGACACATAGCTCTCGACGCTCGCAGAGATATGTCCAACGCTGCTGGAGCATATCACTGGCAAACAGCATCATGTCATTGCCGTGTATGTCATACATTGATGTGTATGTCAATGACACACAGTTTGTTTCACTGACATGCATGATACATGCCACTAAATACCTTTCCACTCCTGCCTGCCCCCTGCTTCCTTTCTGGGGGTAAATTACCTCCCCCGTCCTCTTTTGGTGACAAGAAGCAGAATTTGATGAAGTGTCCAGCATACATGATGTTTTATTATGACACATGACATTGCTGGTGCGGTGCCTGGATTAATCGTGGCGTAACATATCATGTTTTTTTTTCCTCTAGGACCCCTGCTCTCGCTGGAGACACACTCTGCTTCGGGTCATGCTATTTCCAGTTGTTGAGATAGACCAGCTGGGCGCGAGATCGGATGAGAAAGCGATTTCCAGGCCAATACAAGAAAGGGAGGGAGAGGCAGACTGTGTACAGAAAACATGGAGGGAGGACACAAAATAGGAGCCAGCACAGGTGGGAACACTGACCATGTTAGGCTCGGATAGGCAACAGCACGTAGAGAAGAAGCCCACCCACAGCCATGATCGCAGCAACTGAAAAGCAAACAAAAAGGCCCAGGATAAGGAATAATCCCACTGCCCTGGCAAGGTGCAAATACATTCGTAACATTTCTATATGCACTTCTTCTTATTTCAATTATTATTTGGACCTTAACACCCTGGGCTGCAAGGATTTCATGGCACATGCTACCATTGGGGAAAAACGCCTTGGGGAGATCATATAGATCTTGGTCTTGCAGAGCAATTAATCACACGTTTCCTGTACTCGAGTACCACCGTTAGGATTAATGGGGCCACCCATGTGCTTAAACTTAAGCCCCTTCCTTGGAGCAGGTAAAGTGACTTTTTCCACAGGCGTGTGTGCAGTACAGTTACAATTTCCTTTAAAAAAAAGCACTGGATGAATGTGAGCCCTGCTTTTGCAGACCCTTATGCATATACTCAACTCACACAGCCCTTTCTGGGTCTCCTTGTATGGGTGAAGCTTTGCACGCACATTATGTATCTGCAGAACCAGGACCTTATGAGTTGTGTGAGAGCATTCACCCTAAACAAACTCAAAATATGGTGAGTTGAAATGCACTGCACGCGCCCACAGCTTGCTTTTGAAGGCTGCCGAGCCATTACTCTAGTCTAAACAGAGTATGGGTTCACCTGGCATCAGTCCATAACCCAAGGCTGGCTGCACCTCAGTAATTGCCCTTTAACCTTGTCAGAGAACTTGCATGGACAACTTTTTCTGTTACAAATCTATTAAGGGAATTCATCCTGAAAAAGAACATAGTGCAGAAGAAACAACAGGAAGAACTTCAGTACAATATACAAGCAGGAGCTCAATGGTGCAGACATGCTCCAGTTAAAGTCAGCTGAAGATCTCATTCATCATTTCTCCTCAAATCGTCATAACATGTCGTTCTTGAAAAAAATTGTGCCCATCAGATTTTTATAAAGTATAACTTACAGTGCCTAAACATATTAAAATAGCCTATTTAGACAAAATTAGCATTTTGCAACTGCACCACCTTAAATTATGATGTAGAATAACTTCAGGCATGCAATGATTTACAAAATTATATAGTGGATTATGTACTTACTTAAATTAGAACTGGTAAAGAATGTCTCTCTAAGCTCCTTTTGCATCAGCAAAACAACTTGCTAACATTTTCTAAACAGCGAGACTAAATTTTTTTACTATGAGTGACAACATTTTGTACTTTCATGATGTCCCAGCTTGTGCAGTTACACTAACAAGGCAGCAGCTCAGCCTTCACTAAACCTCTCCACTGATCAAAGATAACACTGGAGGTCCAAAACCCAAAAGCACACAAAGGGAGCCCCAACATTGTCTATTTTGAGTCGATTTTGCCATTTTTTGGGTTTAGCCTCACAGGATTTGAGTGCAGGGAACTGGTATGTCTCCAGAAGATCACTGTGACTGCGATGACTTAGCTTACATTTTAGCTAGGAGGCCCTTTCCCCTGAGGCATTTTATAAGAGTTGCTGCCACCACACCTTCCCACACTGCTCAGCATGCAAAGTCAAGGTTTTTGAAGCAACAGTTCAATTAACCTGAAAAGCAATCACCTCCTTAAAATGAAAAAGAGTTCACCATTTTCTTAAACAAAGAGAACTCTTTGAGCACCTTATCAGCAACTGGGCTGCTCTGAGACAAAATCAGTTCCCTACGCTGAAAGCAGAGCCCCTCAGATCTCACTTGCTCCCTTTTATGGGGAGGAACAAAATGTTCAAGTGCAAGGGAGATATGCCTCACTCCTGCACACTCCTCACATAACGCAGTGCGCTTACGGTCAAAGTACTCTGAGGTGTGACATTAGGGGAAATCTAAAGCTCTTAGAAACAAACTAAACTGGATTACTAGACCATAAAAATCACTTTCCAGTCACAGGAGCGCTTGGATATGTAAGCAAATGGATAACTTGGCCTGAAGAGTTAGGACAAAGGAAGATTTATTACTGCCTGTGTTAAAAGGATGGCTTGATTTGGCAGATAAACTTCAGAATATAAAAAACCTGAGGCAAATAAAACTGGATGTTAAACTCACAACAGCAAACCTGATGTGTCCTCACAGCCACCGCATTTGGGTGCTGATGGTTTCTAGGAGGGGCAGAGTTTCCTCCATGCAGGGGAGGTCTAGAAACTGAGGAGCTGAAGGCAAACATTTTCCAGATGACAGCAAATGCTGTGGCAGGGTAAGAGATCACCACTCAATGAAGTACACCCGTACCTCTCCGGGGCTTGAAGATCTTTAGTCTGCAAGATGACCTGTACTGGGGAGCTATCAGAGTTGAGCCGAGCACTGTATACATCAAACTTATCTGCAAAGTCTCCTCCAGCCTCTCTGAATCAACCAGCAGACTAGGAGAAGAGCTTGTGGGGGCCGCCTCTGGCTCCAGTGGGCAGTCAGAAGCCCCTCCGATCTGCTGCAGGTTAACAGATGACATGTCCACATAATGACGGAGGTTATTGAGAAAACTTCTGCAGTGTTAAATCCCCTTTGCTGGGAAAGAACAAGGCACTGAGGAAGCAGTGCCTCCAAAAGCCAAGCTGACTTGAAACAAGGTGTGACTTCTGCTTCGAGCCCTGGCTTCAAGGAAAGGGCTGCAGATGGACAGAGACAACGTAGAGGAACCTGGAGCTGCAGCAGCACCTCCTGGACCTCCATGGCCTGCTGGCACTGCCCCGCTTCTTGGCTAGACCAACGCTACCACTTTTGGTTATCTCAGGCACACAAAGCCAACACTCCTCTGGTTCTAGCAAAGGTGACCCCTGCAATGCCTGTGTGGTTTGCAAACTGAACTGTCCAGAGAGCAAACTTTTATAAACCTGTGCTAGGAGGACCTATCAAAACCACGGAATCGTTTCAAACCCTTGGCTACATGCTTTTTTAATGAAATGTATATACATGATGGGCCCCAACAATTGTGCCTGCAATCAATGTAATTAATTTACCACAAGTCTGCAGATGACCGAGAGAGCACTCAGAATTAAACTACATTTCTAGTGGCTCTGCTGTATATAGCTGTGGCTTTTAAGAGTTGTAAGTTGAAGACTTGCAGTCATGATACATGAAAGCCTCGTTTGTTGCTTTTAATAAGCTGCTCTAATGGGATGTTCTTCAGAGGCTTGCAGTTAGAGACTGAAATACTTGAGGGTGCCTGGGAAGATTTTTCTAATCCTTCAAGCAGCCTTGAGCAATGGCAATTATTGCTTCCTGCATCTCCAGGTCAGGAGGCCAGCACTACACCTAGCACCCAGTGAGTCAACATGCTTGCTTCAAACATCAGAGGAACGGCATTACACACCGTGAGCTGCTAGGAATATATTCCCACTTTGCCGAGAACTATATGAATGTTTAAGGAGTCATCTTCTCTTCCTGCTGAGCTATACCTAGTTCACACACTAAAGCAAGTCTCTGCACTGTTCGAAAATAACTGAGAATGCAAAAGCCCAAGCAAACGATTTCTATGCAATCACTATGTGGAAGGAGAGCAATGCTTCCAGGGAAAGGAATTGCACTTGGAAAGACCTCTAGCATTATACTTTGCTATGTCTAAGCTGTAAGAAAGTACGAATAACCTTTTCTCAAGGTAAGAGGCCGAGTGCCGCAACATGACCTGCCCCGAGGAGAGGTCACGCTTCCTCTTTCTAGCATCCAAAGCAAGGTGAAACATCCATATATACAGAATTGCAGAGGGACGACAGTCTGATTTTCATCTTCCTCCTCTACCCACTCCACGGTCAAGAGAAGACACTGTAAAACCCCACTTTAAAACACTATGCGTGCATGGGGCTTTCACCAGTGCTCAGCAGGAGCCTGGAGCTGCTACCACTGAAGTCAGGCTCCATTTTCAGCTGGAAGGGCAGTCCAGTCCCCTTCTCAAAGTAAAAACAGCACTTGCAGAATGCCATCAAATGCATCACCTCAATGAAGGTGAGGAGTTTCCATCGCTGACTGCTCTACCGCCCCACATTTTCCCTGCGCGGACAAAGCTTACGCCAGCTGCTTATCTGTTCACAACGGTCCTCCTGCCCCGTTCCCTTGGCTGCTGCCAGAATAACTCAGAAACGATGCTTTCAAGGGCAATGCCTCACGGGCTTAGAGCTTAATTACAGATTTGGTCAACTCTCACCTCCTGTCTGGGCCAAAGTCATCTGAAGGCTGATTAGTCTAGGTCCCTAAACTCTCCTCGAAACTGCAGCAGCTGAGACTGGCTTGCGGAGCCCGATGTGTTTGCAGAGAAGTACTAAGACAAAAAGTGTTTAGAATAAAAAAGAAAAAACATGTTGGAGCAGCCAAATCTGCCAAGCTGATCTAGGCAGGATGCTAGAGATGGGGACTACAGGCAGCAGATTTCCACATCGGCCCTGGGAAGGCATCACGCGGTGCAGACGGGTGCACTGGAGCACTTCTTTTTTCAGACAGGGATCATGTATACCAATGCCGTTAATGCTCCTCTCTGGGAAGACGTACCACCAAAGAGTAAAGAGGCTGTTCACATGACAGAGTTAGTGAAAACCTTGACCCGAACAGAAGCAGGANCGGGTGCGCTGGAGCACTTTTTTTTTCAGACAGGGATCATGTATACCAATGCCGTTAATGCTCCTCTCTGGGAAGACGTACCACCAAAGAGTAAAGAGGCTGTTCACATGACAGAGTTAGTGAAAACCTTGACCCGAACAGAAGCAGGACGAGACCCTGCCTGTTCGTGGTGGATGGGAATTTTGACTTGGCAGAGCAATAACTTCTCCAACAAAATCCTTCCTCTTGTCAGGTGAATTGCGGGGAATATTTGGCAGCAGGCAACATCATAAAGTGGCTATAAATCATGGGAGACAATGTCCTGTAGGAAGAAGGAAGAGCAGGCAAGAATGTAGAGATAAAAACTCTTTAAAAAATCACAACTAACAAAAATTGTGACTCATGCTGGAAAAATTCTCTCTATGAAAAAAGTTATCTACAAACTGTCTCCCGTTTCCTACGGAAATATCAAAAAAGCAAACTATTTTAAGCCCTGACACATCTTGGAAAATAGGATAGGGGAGGTTGTGGAAAAATTCATCCATTTTGACCTTCCATATCACGGAAGGTTGCAAACGCTGGCTCAGGACCTAGGATATGTATATGCTTTCACCGTCTCTACTCCCTGAAAGTCACTTTTTAACAAGATGCACATATTTGTGTCCAGAAAGTAGCCCTCTGCCACCACAGGAGCTGATATTTAAAAGTCTAAATCAGCTAAGGTCAAGGATGGATACTCTGGTGCAGAAGCCTCTAATTGCCAATACTCAGGTGGCAAGATTTGTCTTTGCTTTGTTTTTTGAAGGCTAGTTCCTGGCCAGAAGGAGACTTTCTGTATATGCACAACACAGGGTGAGGGGCAGTTTTTTGTTGCTTCAAATCTATTTTTTTACTAAGTCCTATAAAAAGCTCCCTCCGGTTCTTTGGAAGATCACTTGAGATGGAAAGGTCATCCATAATGGGTAGTTGGCTATAAATGCATATACACAGTACACTTCTTAGTTATTTTGAGCAGCTTTTGCAAACATGCGCAGCATTGACCTAATAGCATCTCCATTTTATGCTGTAAAAGCCCATGCCTTTGTTTAGTGCTACAAAGCCCGAATGCTTGGGGGACCAGAGGGACCAGTAGCCTTTTAATATTCACCCTAAGACCCCGTCAGTTTTGCAAACAGGGCTTGGTTTGAAGGACAAAAGAGGAGGAACTGCTCTGGAGCAGTGGGTCTTCTAGGCTGATGCAAACCTGGCTTCCTACCTCAATTTGTAGGGAGAAAGGGGCTGATGCGACAACGATGACTGCAGCACCTCATTGCTCCTTGCAAGATGGAGCGCAAAGATCTTTGTGACTGGCATTATCTAACACAGACTGTAAAACAAAAGTCTGTAATGATTTTAGATTAATACACACTTCAATCAGGAACAACGATGCCAAGCAGCATCTAATTCAAGCATTGCTAGGAAAGCAAAATTTATATCCTTGTTCTATCTGTAAAATGCATTGTGCTTTTGAGAAGAACGCATAATCCTAACAAAACAAAGATAATAACAATTCTGTATTGTTTAATTCAATGCTTGTAGCTGGTTTAATAATAGATTTTCAATCCACTTCTCTATTTTTGCTGAGACAACTACAGTCTGATTTAGTGAATCTCTTTGATTTGTAATCCTGATCGTTATATTATTAATATGCCCTTGATGCAGAGCGGGATAACTTAAAAAAGTGATAAGCTATTTTGCTTGGCATTTATGACCTTGGTCAGAGGATTCATTATTTACAGGAAGAGTTTTCTGGAGCACCTGCAAGTAAACCAGCTCTGAGACCCAACTTAACTGTTTAGCGCATTTAGTTTCAAACTCCCAGGAACCTCCAGCTTCAGACACAAAGTGTGTTTCCACAGACGGATGCTGGCATGTGGAAATGCCACCGTGACTACTGCTTAGCTGACCTTTGGTTTAGGGCCAGCTGCCAACAGGAAATGCCAAGCTGTTACTCACATTTTCGCAAAAGACATGAGAAAACTGCAGAGACACTTGAAAGCAAAAAAAAAAAAAAATAAAAAAAGAAAGAGGTGTGGAACCTTCTGCCTCCAGAGACCTAGCAGAAAATAAAAAGCCTGCAGAGCCCAGCAAACTCTTGAGTCCTACGGCTGGGAAACTACTTTGCAAGAGCAGGAGGACATCCCCGTCTCACCACAGGACTGCTCTCAAGCCCCTGTTCACTTGGGACGACAGCTGGGAAGAGATGTTATACAGCATTCTAGGGAGGAATATCCTAACTCTGATGTGCCCAGGCCTCCCAGGGAGCCTAGGAGCAGCGCGGAGCCAACAACAAGGAGCCTGTCTGCAGGAGCTGGCCAGGCTACATCCTCAGTGCTGCAAAGTAAGAGGGTTTTTCTCCCTAGCTTTGCTGCTGGGCAGTACCTGCTCTCCTACATTAGCAGAAAAGACAGAGCTTGGGTTTTGCACAGCTTGCTCAGCATGGAAAGCAGTGGTGATTCCAGCTGGAGCAACTCCTGGAGTTCAAAATGTCTGTTTTTCTAAAATCAAGTACAGGAAAGAATTAGGAAAGGAAATTTAACCCCCTGGAACCAGGCACTCAAACAACATAACCACTCCAAAGATACAGGAAAACATATTCCAGAAACAGGTTAACAGCTTCAGAAAGGGATTATCTGAATGAGCTGGAATGCGTTTATCATCCCCACAGTGTCGCAGCAGGAGAGTCACTCCATGAATTGTCTCAAAATCATAGCCAAGGCAAAGCAGCATGAGTGACACATTTCAGCAGCATCTTTGCTTCTTCCAAACAGGAGCAATTTTTTTGTTTTGCTTTGTTTAATTTCAAATTGGCTGTCAGCTTTCTGGGCTTTTGGGGTTTATTTTTGTATTTTCATGAGTCACTCAATGCACTGGATGGGTTTTTAAAATTCACAGGAACTCAAAGCGGCTGGAAAGCTCTGTGGTTTTGAAGCCAATTCTCTAATGATGGAGCAAACCTTGGCTCTGGAGGCTTCTCCACCACCTCCAGCTGACTGACTCGGTTCTTCCCAGTTTAGAGGAAGGGTTGAACAGATAAAAATGGACAAAGAGCCGAGTTCCCTGTGCTTGCCCCTTCCCATACGTCCAGCATCGCATCCTGGGAACCTGCAGCTGCCCTGGGATCCACGGAGAGAGGTGTGAGTACAAGGCAGGGCAATTAAGGCAGCAGCAGAGGTGGCAATAAAACTCTAGCCAAAAGAGACAAGGACTTTTATAAACATGCAAAGAGACAGAGCCAAGAGGAAGCACATCCTGGAAAGCCCATTAGGGCAAAGGACAGAAAGACATAACTAACGAGAATTGCTGACAAAAGGCTCACGCTTTGCAATTGCTTGCTTGGACCAGAGCGAGTAGCAGCAAAAAAGGAGACCTGCAAGGGCACACCCTCCCCAAAGGGGTCCCGAGCGCTTGCCAGTGACTGTGAGAAGAGTGAGAGCTGCTGGTTGCCACACAGTTGTGATTCCTTATGGCCACACAGGGATATACGTGACCTCAACTGCGATTCACCCGCCCAGACGCCTGCTTGCAGAGGTGTCGGGCTACATCTGTAGCTTCCCTACGCGCATGCGTGCATCCTCCTGTTTGCATTGATACAGGCATGCATTCAGGCTGGGGGAGGCCAAGGTCCACATCCCCCTAACTCTGTTCGAGGAGGGATTTGAGTCAAAACCTCCAGCCTTTAAGGAGAGATTTGAACTACAAGAGCATACAGTGTTCAGAGCCAAGTCTTTTTGGCTACAGCTTTCCCGTAGCCCCTGGTGTGAATCACCTGTAGCCATTCACCCCCCTTCACGCTGCTGCATGCTTCTCATGCAAACAGAAGCATTTACTTTCCCATTTTTAAGCCCAACAAGTCACTCAAAGCAGATGACAAGAGCTCGAATGGCTGAGCTGGAAGAAACTGTCAGTCTCTGACCTTGAATAGAGATGAGTCTGGCAGCTCACTTACCTTTTAAGACAGGAAATAACTGTGCCCTTCCATGGATGCCTTATTCTTGGGGACAGAGCTGCTCAGCCTGACTGGATTTCACAGCACCGTGTTCACAGACTGATACCCTACCACCTCTGGGAAATAAGACCCTCAGCCAGTACATTCAGTATCAGCACAGTTCCTCTGCAAGTATCTTGTAACTACTCTTAACACTTACAATGTCCTGTAATTTACAGCCACCTTGCTCTACCCCAGCTTAAGACAGACCTGTATCATGAAAGCAATAGCGGGCTGATGGGTACCTTAGAAGCATAAAGGTTTGCTTTGAACTGAAAAAAAATGCAGCCTCATCAATAGATGTACCTCACATTGCTTTGCATGAAGGATGTTGCATTGTTTGATTACTGCCACTAAAAAAATGCACTAATACACAAGTAGTATATGAAAAAGCACCTTGTGTCCTGGCTGCTACACAAATTCAGTGCCGTAGTACAAACTGATCCTGATGCAAGCCAGATTTCCCCCCAATACCACAATATCTTGTTCGCCAACAAGTTCCATCAACTTCCATTAGAGTTGTCAGCGATGGTATAGCACAGGCTTTCATCACTTGCCTATGTTTAAGCACATGAAAAATCAATGGGATCACTTGATGGTTTGAAGCTGAGCATCTCCCTCCGTGCGGGGAGCTCTCTGTGTAACTCACCAGCACGTGGAGAACACATTAGTGCCCTACACATGAAAAATGAAATCCAGACCTGACCAAAACTTTGGGGGTTTGGCCATTCAGCTGGGTTTCTTCTCTGTTTCTTTGCAAATGTTTCCCTGAAGTCAAGTTTTCTCTGTGAGCAAAGCCCGTTGTGAGCTCTGAGTGCAAATATAAGGGCTTCAGGACATTCTACCTGTAATAACATGTACTGCTTATTTTTAAAGGAATGTGAAAACACTCCTGTGAGAATCAAGTCGAATAATCAGGGCCAGTCTATATAGAGATGAAAATCACTGGGAAGTGAACTACATCTGTGAGCGAGCCTTTGCCATTCCTGCCTGTCCAAACAGATCAATCAGCCCACCCTCGTGCTGTTTTACAGTGCTACCGCTCAACAGCTTCGTTCACATGCTGCTTTCACCTAAATTGTGCTAATCAGCTGGTCAGATAAAAGTTATTACAAAAGTTGGAGAAGTATAAAATACACAGCTTCTTCTCTTACCTTCCACTGAGAAGGAAACCGATAACAACAGCCAGCAGAATGACTCCCACTGTTACAGACACAACAATTATAGGAATCTGGCTCTGGTCGCTGGATGCAGCTACTGCTGAGATGAGAAACAGAAAATGGAGATTAAAGTTAAAATGATAGCAGCACTCACATCAGTCTTTCTAGTGAGGCTGCCAGCGAGGTTTCAAGTCTTACCAGCGTGTTTCTTCTTTTACAGTTTATGTTTTCTCCCTTTGCTCTCTGTTTCTAGTTTGGAAAGGAAATGGGTGGAAAGAAACCAAAAACATATGCAAAACCAAGCCAAAAACCCAAGAAAATCGCATCTCATAGCTGAATTCAGAAAGCAAAGAATTGTAGAACACAGCCTTTGATTTTAGCAACTCAGGCTTGTTTTCCTGGGTTAGTTGCATTAAAAAGCACAGAGCTAAAAGATGAAACCCCAACAGATTCCCATTTGCAGAGACAACATTTATGGAATGTTATTTTTAAGATCTCCAAGATAAACAGCATTACCTGCACTTCAAGAAGCTATCAACAATTTAAAACTAACTGCGTGTCGTGTCTACATCACATGGCCAGAAGACGCACTCTGTAAAACAGGAATTTGCTAAGACACATACACTGGCTGGTATTTTTATGGGCCAAGGGAAGCAGAACTCCCCCAGTCCATACCTTGTAAAGAGCCCTCCTGCCAAAAGACAAGTCCTGTGATAAAGATGCCAGCAGAAAGGTCAGGAAAGTTGTTTGAGAACTGAGTTTTGCCACAGGTTAGGCCCAGGTAAGCAAGCTCCTGCAGCCTGTAAAATGGAAATGCTAACACCACTTGTATCTTGTTTATCTGCCTTGCACTGCAGGGGAAGGAGCCCAACTCTCCCCAGAGGTCTGCACATGGGGTTCCCCAAGCAGAAACGAAAGCCTCTTCCACCCTGCCTTCTTTGCTGCCAGTTATTTAGCTGCATATATTTAACCACCCCGGGGTACAAACCTGGCTTCCTGCCCACAAAACCAGCTCGCCGGTATAGGTGCTGCTGCTGTGTGGGGAAAAATCTCATTGCTCCTACCCTCATGCCAGCCCCGGATGAAGCTTCACCCACGCCAGGGAGCAGCAGGAATCAATTGTGCACTGAAGAAGCCTTTAACTAAATGATTGAAGTAAAAAAGGGGTCCTTAGCACAGGATTAACTTTATGGAGGCTATAAAATAACTGAATATAGTCCCATATTAATTGTTAAAAGAAAAGAAAGACAAAAAGGTATGGCATTAAACATTGATCCGCAATGAGTTTCAAGTAGGTCTTTGTACGTGAGCTCTCTGGCGCTCAATGGTGAGCGGCATGGACCTGCTACAGCAATGTAAATGATTTCAGAAGGATTGGACGCAATACATTAAATATTTAATGTTAACTGCTCCAAACCCGTACCATCATCCAGAGATTTTATTAGCCTCACGAATTTATGGAGGCTTCTTAAGATGATGTTTTATTGCTTTCTTGACAAAATAATTAAAAAGAAAAACATTTATAGGAGAACATTAAGCTGTGACTGGTGTTTTTTTGCACAGCTCGAGGGATGGGAAAATGAGATAAATCCTGCTGTGTTCTATGGAAGCTAAAAAGCCTGAATCTATAAGCCGAGTTGGGACCTTGCTGCCATTTAAAGCTCGTGGGGGGGACCTGCATTACTCCTCCTCCACTTGGTGACATGTTCCCACTCTCGCCTGGCTGATCAGCTGTATTAGCTCACCAATCCAGCCGAAAACCAGTTTTTGGCAAGGTTAATTTTACCAGGGCTAGATGAGCTTGGCCGCATTTGGAGAGGAGGACAGCAGCAAGTGGATACACCCTGCAACAGCTTCCACTCAAATAAAAAACTTTTGCTAAAAAATGCATCCCTGGCTGCATCGCGGCGCTTTGCAGAACTGCACATGCAGGCAGCAGTATGTAAAAAAACTCTAAAATTTGGAAAAAGAGAAAAGTCCAAAACAAGTTACGTCTTCCTCCCCCCGCCCATTGCATTTCTCAGGTTGTTTCAGATTTCTTCCAAGTGTATTAAAAATAACTTTACAGAAACCTTGCGAACTGGAAACAAAGCCTGTTGTTCAGTCCAAACTATTTTGGAGGCTGTTTTTGACAACAATCACTGAAAGGTTTTCATTTGTTCTTGAACCAAAATAATTTGTTTTGGCTACAATAAGAGATTCAGATCTGAACTCCGATGTAGCAGTTAGATTTCAATCTGTGATTGCTTTCAGATTCTCTGGGACATTCAAAAAAGCAGTGGGAGTCTAGTCACACTCCCGGCACTAATGTTGACTTTATATAGAGCCTTGGAAAAAAAAATAATTGCTTTTTAAAAGGTTTTAAATGTCAAACAGAGCTGCATTTTGCAAGATACTGAGGCTTACGCTGCATTTCAATTCTACCAAGTCTTTAAACATCTGGTTAAGTCCTGCTCAGCCAGAGCTCAAATCCAACAGAGGAACAGTTCTCGGCTCCCAGTCTGGGGACCTAGGTATTCCTCCAACCATATATGCCAGCAGCTGCTTAGTATCAGATCAGAGACGTACCTACTCCTCTGCCTTTAAAATGCTAAAAAGACTGGGGTGCAGGTGTGACTAAATGACTCACAGGGTTTAAAGTGTTTAAAGATATTACCACATGATGTCCTTGAAAAATCCTGATTAACACAGATACTTACACAATGGGCTTTATGGAAGTGCCATTATTTTTGGACCATGATCATAGGTACCAACGGCACTGGATCAAACGTGCATGTATTTCATATATTACATATTAATAGTCTGGAACACTATTACTCAAATGTTTCTAAACTAGAAACCTTAGAACTGCAAGCAAAATTTCCTTAGTATAACACAGAATAATTTTTGGCATAACATGATTTTTTTTCTACTTATAGGGCACAATTAATGGTTAATACAATAGAAATACATTAAATAGACCATTCTTAGTGCATTAATGCTTGCATCGTGATGCAATTTGCACTGTATTAGTTCAATCACTGGCTCCACAGTTACATCTGCACATGTATAACGACTCCTTTAAAATCTATTATGGCTTCAATGGTAGCATGCATTGAAAAGACAACTTGGCATCTTCTTCTCAAAGATGATGAATTTTAAATGAACTGGAGTAACAGCAATCAAAGTATTGACAAATTTAAATTTCCAAGGAAAACATACAGAAAATAGGCTCTTTCCCACAGGAATGAACAGAGTATTTCCACCTCAAAATTTATCTTCCATGCAAACACTATAAAAAATTAATAAATTACGGCTGTACAAACTGAAATAGATAGGACATATTTTCTGATGGAGAAAACTATCTTTGACAACTATGCAAAATTTGGTAATGGGGACAAAAAGAATTTCCCTGCAGCTGTGCCTGAACACAGGGGAAAGAGCAGTTGAGCCTCTGCATGCCTCAGGAGTTCACCCTGCCACAGAATCTGATCCAGAATCCAGACCTAGATGATCAGATTCCTTTTAAAAAAAAATATTCAAACCCCACAAATTTGTAACAGACCAAGCAAAAGTCCTGTGCCTGCAGTGCACATTTTTCCTATTTCTGATCACATGCCAAATTCCTTTCCTCGAGGCTGTGGCATTGGCAGCCAACAGAAACCATCTTTTAATTTGACAGGAACTTACACCAAAAGACACTAAAACTGGTTCAATTCTCCCCCTTGCACAGAGGCACCATTTCACGGTCTGTTCTCTGGATGCAGATATTTAAGAGAGCTCAGCACCCTCTGCAGACAGCCATAAAGACGTGTGGAGGAGCAGGTCTCATCCTCTCTGTCCCTCCTGAGAGGAGAGCCCTTGTCCTCTCTTGCACCAGCTCCCGTAAATATAGGATTTTTCTAAGCAGAGAATGCTATAAATTTCTGGAGCCTGAAGACCTCCTGACTCCACCTCCCGTCTCACCATGTGAGTCAAGGAAGCAAGGACAGATGTGCTAGGCTGTCTAGTGTATGGTCATGATGTGCCTGATGTTTCTGAAGTCAAGGGATGAGGCCAGGACAAAGAAGAGCTCTCTGCAAAGGTATCAGTCTGCTGACTTGTTTCTGGTACCTGTTCCAGAGACACAGGCTGACAGTAATTAAAAAGACTTACACACTGGGCTGGTTTCAAATTCAAATCTTCGGCTGAAGCCACCGTAGCCTGCAGCTGTCCGAGCTCGGATCTGGAAGACATACGCTGAGCCTGGTTTCAAGCCATCTGCCATAACTGTCGTCTCTTTGGATTTGATGATGGTGTAGCTCGTCTCCTGGTCCTTTCCCCAATCCCCCCAAAAAAACCACAAAGTTCAAACAAACAAATAGTGGCTCTCGGAGAAGATAAACTCTTAACAACCCCCACAACAACATTACAAAGGATGACTGAAATACATATTTTTGAGGATGTCTTCCTCAAACCCCAGTACACCCCCTGAAGGCCCTTTCTGCAGTACAAAATGTGAGATCTGATTTTCTCTTTTATAATTAATGACTCTAGGAGATATGAAACAGAGCAGAGGGACTTTCTACCCATAAATGACAATACAGGGACCAAACTGACATCTGCAGTAGGAGCAGCTTTCCATTGCTTGGGGTGTACACGGCCTGGGGCACTGGAAAGGTTCATCCTACAAAGATCAACCCCAAGGCATGGGGAAGAGGAAAAAAGTTCCATTGCCTTAGAAAGGGATTTTCATTTATACCAAAATGACTTCCCAATAATGTAATTAGGCCTGTAAGAGAACAATACATCATACACTGGACAACTTTATGCTGGCATTTCTAGAACCACGAATTAGACTTTGGAAAGGGAATAATAAACCAAAACTCCAGGAAAATACCTAATTTCGCATTGTTCTTCTGAAGCAATGAACTTGAAAAACATTTGCTGAAATAAATCTTCATTTACATCATTTTCTACTGCAAGAGAGTTTCAGTTCTTTGATTAAAATTTCACTCAAATGCTTGGTAATTACTCTTAGAATTATTTACTGTAACACATAATCTAGACAAGAGCTCATAAATTAAGGTCTACAAACTTGAAAACTGCTTCTTATTCACCATATCCTCTCAGATCCAAATTATTATGAGGTAAACAGGAGTTTTAGTAATTCCCTACGAAGATTTCTGCATAGCTCTTAGGATCTGAACCAATCTTTCTTTTTTCTTTTTAATTTAATGGGCAACTTCCCATAGACAGTAATCTGCCTGAATAAGGCTCTGGGAATCTCCAAATGTAGGATTACAGATTTTCTCATTGAAGTGTGTAGCTACACAAGACTGTTTTGGAGAAATGTGTGTGTGTGTATATGCCTTTTTTTTTTTCTTGTTAAGGAGTGATTTCTCTTAAAGGAATGTGATCTGACAAAACTCAATTTTCCAAAATATTTAGTATACATCATTCTCATCCCTTGGAAATCAACGCTGCAAATTTACCCTTAATTTACCTTGGCTGAAAACCAAGAGAATGTAAGTGACAGTAGCAACACACAAGAAGGATTAAGGATGACATTGCAAATCTAACTCAATGACTGGTTAAAAAGCAATAAGTGAATATTAGGTCACATCTTTGCCTGTATGTCAGCCCAATTAGGTTTTCAATACTCTGTTGGCTTCTGTAAACATTTAAACACTTGAACTTTCCTAGGGAAAACACTAAGCTTCGCTATCAGCCTGAAAGAAAGAAATCCAGACAGCATAAATGTGGACTGGCTGTACCTACCTCCCCATGAAGGACTTGCACTTGAAAAACCATCTCCTGAAGTTATTCGAGACTAGTTCTGGACCACAAATACAATGTTTTAAGCCCCTCCTCCCCAGGATTTGTTTGAAAACAAAGAAATAATGAAATTTTTTGCTCTAATTATTTGCTCATCATCAAGGTTTCTACAGGCTAATCTTCCCAGGCCACTTCATGGTAAGGATTCAATGTGCCACAACAGTCATTCAAACAAGTTAATAAAAGAATCAGTAACGGATGATTTCCAGCAATAGCATATCCTGACTCTTGCTTTGTGCTTTAATCTTTTTGAAAACTTCAGCCCTACTTAAGCCACTCATGCATCTTGTGCCCCTGCCCAAGCTCCCTCATCTGCAAAAATAATGTTGATTTTATCCCTATTTCTGAAGATTTCTGAAATTCTTTCCCTTGTTTGCACGGGCTGCTTGAGCAGGTCCCTCCCATGGTCAGAGAAAGAAGAGAGGAGGAGTAAGGACCCAGTCTTGGTTCACGTTGAGTGGTTTCACCCGAGTCACAGACAGAACTAATGGAAGATCTAACTTAAAGTAGAAATTCAACAGCCCAAAAAAGTGAACTGTGACTCAATTTCATGCTTTTCCTTGTATTTTCATGTAGAAAGCTTGGCTGTTTCAGAAGAAAAAAAGAACACCTTACAATCTCAACTAAAGCAAGAAACTGCTATTCAGTCAGCTCTTGCGGACTTGATTTGTTGAAATCTAAGATTTCCGAAGATCTAAGGCTGCATCGCTCAAGAGATGCTATTTAGACAAAGTGCATTTATTAACATTTTCACTTAAACTGTATTAATTTTGCAGGAAGAGAACAAGTCCCCGTTTGAAATGAAGACTAGGAGAGGTAAGTTTTGTAGGAATAGAGAGCATTTTCCATTAGAACAAGAGCACGAGCTGGAAAACCCAGGCAAGCTTTAAGTCAGGATGCCCTTTTTCACGTCAGAGCAGATACAATCTCTCCGCAAAACCCTTCTCCTCTCCTTACGCTGTGGATGCAAAATCAAGTGAGAAACTGAAATACTAAAGGTAAGGGATAACCTGATGTTTCCGGGAAGAGATACATGCTCGATTACCAACCCCTCCTACTTTTAACAAATGAGCAGGCTCTATCTTAATGTGATAAGGCCCGAGAGGAATCTGACACGCAGATTTAATGTATTTGTTCAACAGAAGTGACACACTAATGGAAAACAACACCCTCATTTCAAGTCTTCCTAATCATTTACTGCAAAATCAATCTGACATTGATTTATGCATAAAATCACTCCATTCTCTTCCACGACTCAAATAATTATAACTAAAAGAATAGGACAGTAAAGAAAAGGTACTTGGGATGCTCAGCAATCAGTCCGTCACACCTTTTCAAAATATTTGATTTCGTATTCCAGGATGATGCCGTTGGGTCGATCTGGCTCCTGCCAGGAAAGGGAGATGCTATTTTTAGTTATCTTCCCTTTTTTCACACTACTGACCGGAGAAGGTGCTGCAAGACAGGAGAAAAACAGAACAGACAAAAACCATGGTTAGTAAGACGGTCTGCCCCTGCCAAAGTCAAACTCGTCAGCACATCCTCAAACACAAGGCAATCCTTAGCTACTGCAGATCAGCGGGGTCTTTTCACCTTGGTGGTACTAGCCCATTTTTAACAACTGGACTCACACAGATTTTCAGCAGCTGAGGATCTGACCAGCAACAACCACCCGAGCAAAGTAACAATATGAACTACCACCAGCAGCTCACACATCAATCTTGTCTTTTCAAGCACTTTTCAAACACATCAACCCCACACCATGCCTTTCCAATGTGTCAGGGGACTACGTTATCAGAATTACATATTGATTACATATCGCTTTCTTTCAGCTGCTCTGAAGTTACGTATTTTTCAGAAGACCTTAGATTACGTGGGCTCTTTATTTATTTTTTGGCTTCTTGTCCTGGTTTCACTGGGATAGAATCATAGAATCATTTTTCTATTTAGGAAAGTTACATTTTTGAGAAGACTGCAGCACCCGACTCAGTGGGAACAAAGTTGGTAAGACACTTTGTTTTAGTTTGTGGCTGTCCATGGTATGCGGGTTTCCACAGTCATCAAGGTCTTCAGCAGTTTCGAGCTAGCCAGGTACAAAAGCTCAGAGGGGTGAAAGCCAGGGCAGCTGACCCAGGCTGGCCAACAGCAGTATTCCATACAATAAACATCACACTCACTATAAATTCTGAAGTTTGCTGAGGATGGTCTTCCTTCCTCAATGGTCGCCAACCCTGGAGGGTCTTGCCCATCCTGCTCCCCGCTTTGTTGTGACCATTGCGCTTTCACTGCAGCTGTGGTGCTCGCCAGGTCTGACACCTGGCATTCACTGCTGGGAGCGCGCAGCTCGCCACCGCTATACGGGCTGAGCATAACTTCGTGTACTTTGTATTAGTACTGGCGTTAACATTAGTTTGTTATTATTATTTTATTAAATCTGTTTCTACTTCAACCCATGGGTCTCCTCTCATTTTCCCAATTCCCCTCCTTCCCGGGCGGGGAGGGGTCACTGGGTGATAGAACAGCTGGCTAAACGAAGACGCTTGTGCGGTAGTTAAAGCCAAGGCATCTCTTCGCTCCCTCCTTCCAGAAGCAAGGAACGGGGTAGCAAGGCCATAACAACCTTTAGAATTCAATTGCTCTCCATAAATATAGCTGGGGTGTTTCAGTTCGCATAGTGATGCTAATTCCTTGCAAATGGCAACTATAAAGATTTTAATGGAAATTACAGTTCAGAAGTTTGCAGAGTGATCGGGGAAGCCACAGCATGAGAGCAGCTATACCAGCTCTGCTTATTATTTTAAGATGCAGCCCTGAAAGGTTATCTACCCTTTGCAGCACACACGTACATCAGAAACAGGCTCGATCATTTGTTTTTAGCCGATATCTGCAGAGACTTTTCAAGTTGTGGTTGTTACCACCCCTGCCAGCTCCCTAGCAAATGTTGCTATGGGCAATGCAACCCTAACACCTCAGGTATTTCATGCCAGAGATTAGGAAACAACGTTGAGTGAAAAGAAAAGGGGACGGAAGAAATTCATAGTCTCTAATTTACAGGGCCAAGAGCAGCTTCTCCAGAGGAAAAAACAGCCCATGCCTGGCCGAGGGCCTTCAACTCACTCTCCAGACAGGCCAGCTCTTGGCAAGGATTACAGGGGGGCTGGGGAGACGCACAGCGAAGACCTTTGTGGCCACATGGGGAACAGAGTGTAAAGAGCAGTAGGAAGTGATTGCATTTTATCTTCTAAAATGTATTTGGAACTATAAAAAAATAAAAACAGAGTTCTCCTATATGCGGGGCTAGCTAATTATCATAATGTTAAAAAAGCCTAACCCATTAAGTAAAATAAAGACAACAAATAAATTCATTTTGCCAGATCTGATCTTCAGCCGAAAAGAGTAAGAGAAGAGCTCCAGACAATTATCTGTGGACTGAAGGCTAGCAGCGAACCTTCTCTTTTAAAGCAAGCTCCCACATCTCAGACTATTATCAGCCCCAGTTTTTCTCACTCCTGTTTACTAATCTCTCCCCCACCTGGCTCTTGGAGGATTCTGAAAGGTGTTAGCCATTTCCATATTGTTTTCTGCTGGAGAGCTGGCATCGAGCTGCACAGACAACGCTTGCCTTTTAGCTGTGCATCCACCACTGTGCTCACAACTGCTCCACTGAGCAAGTAAAAACCACCTTGATTTGAATGATGATCATGTTATTTATGTAGGCACCGCACAGTGACCGCCAACAATTTTTCATCCGCAAAAGTCACCTTATCCTCGGCTGATGTCCTCCACAATTTTTTGGGCTATATGAAGGTGCATAACGACCTAGACTCAAACTGCTAATCTAGTACAGGAGTTTCCATTGAATAACCCAGGTGCCTAAATAGGTGTTGTGCGTGCACTTGCACAGCAAGGTGAGTTGTGCATGTGAGACACATGGTCTGTGCACATGTGTACAGTCAGATGTGCTAGCCCAGAGAAGACATAGTGAGTAGTGAACTCCATTAAAACAGGATGAACTTCCCTTCTAGTGCAAAGCGAATTACATGGTTTTCAGAGACATCGGAAAACAAATATCAATGTGGGGTGGCAGTGCAAAATAACAGGCGATTCTACAACTCTAGTTAAATAGATGATACTGATCACTTCTTATCATGAGCCGCTCAGATGCTATATATAGGGGATGGAGACACCAAAGTACTCAGAAAAAGGAACCCGTGCTCCTCTTAGTCTGCTCTCCCCGCAATGCCCATCCCAGGCTTACAGAGCTGGCAGCAGAGGTCTGGCAGGATGGAGAAAGTCAGATATGAGCATGAAACCTTTTTAAACTCCTGTTAGCAAAAGTAAACTTGAAAAGTGCAGCAAGGGAAGACCTCAGCCCTCCCTGGTATCAAATGCCTCTCAGGAAGGAGAAAACCACGCAATTCTCAGTGTCAAGATTGCCTGACCAAATAATGGACTTTTCATCCACTTTATTGAGGTTTCCTGAAGTATTCACAGGACAGAGGCCCACAAGTGCTTTAAAACCAAGAGAACAATGCAAGTGCTCCAGAACTCTGCTGCAAAATGTTTCCCTGGGAGGTTCAGGGGAGTTTAGCTCCCCTTCATGCGCATCAGTATAGTACAACACAAAATGCACCACTAGCCATTCAAAAATGCCCGTCAAACTTCCTGCTCCCCTAGAAGAGAGCATCCTCTTTAAAAAGCAGTCTGTAGAAAGCTTGGCTAGTCAACAGCTTCGTGGACTTAAATCTCTTGCCATGCAAGTCTCTAACACGTTCAATCACGGCTCTGTAGAATGCTCTGCTCTACCGGGAAAAGGACGGAAGATAAGAAAATGAGTAACTCAACTCTCAAAGTAAATTAGAAAAGGAGTAACTGGATCCTTTTTGAACCTCCTTCAAAAGAAGCGTTAAAGTGTAACCGTGAGATAAAGGCCAATTAAGTAAATTCAATAAATCCCAGTGGTGCTGGGATGATACAGCAACTACTCTGCATCCTCAACGCATGGAGATTACCATGCTCTGAACTGAAGGAAGGAAGGTATAAGTATTTTAGAGTTTTCTTTGTCAAACAAAATGTAATCCAATCCAGGCAAGCGGGCAAAGTCTGCAATCATTCCATCTTAAAAGCCTGAAACTGGATACTGTGTTATATGATCTCAGGAAAATAAAAGGATTACTTGAGACTTGCTTTTCAAAGGTCACTGCTTCTGCAAGGGCAGCATCCTCATAATAGAAAGATGCCGAGCCACGGAGCACTTCCATTCAGAGTACAACACGTGAAAAAATAAATTCATGTAAGAGTCGAGATATATAAAACTGTATTCTCCCATATTTCTTAGGTAAGCAGGCAAAAGTCTTGTTCAAATGCCTGTCTTGACACTACAAAGGGTGGATGTACATTGTGTATTGTTCACATGTTGCTTTACAAGTAATCTGCACACATGCATTAATTTCTCAGCAAGATACTCAAAATCAAAGAGGGATATTACATCATTTATGTTTATGTTTGCCATTCATGAAAACAGCCATGCATGTGATGAAAGCAAACAGAAGATGTAGCAAGGTGTGAAATTGCTAATGTACATTTCTGCTTTCCTGAGAACAAAATTAATCAGGAAGCAAATAAAAGCACAGAAAACTGATTCTATTTTTTTTTTTTTGTGGTTTCTAACATTTCTTAAGAAGAATAAGGGGACATACCACAAAAGTAAATTAAAGTTTTGCAGAAGATGCATCATTAGTCACATCTGAATAACTACAGGAGATGATTTCATGAGGAATAGACCTTTCAGGACATTCTTCCTCTGCAACCTTTGATAACGACATTAGCCCTGAATTAGCCATCTAGGCACCAAACCCAGTATTTACAACATACTGTGCTGTGTCCCGCTAATGTCTAACATACCGTGATGCTTAGTGGAATAAAATGTTAATTATATTTTAAGAGAAACCAGTGTTATCAGATGAACGACCAGTGCACCAAGATAAAACAAATAATTCAGTTTCTACATCTCCTGGTCTATATAATGCTCTCTCTAGCCCAATTACTTTTGCCTTGGTATTTTTCACTTCAGCAGAAACAACAGCTAATGACTCCCCATGTCACCTTTAGCCCCACAACCAGTGAAGTTTTCCACTTTTGATTACAAAAAAAAACAAAATCAAAAAGCTAAATCCCTTCATACTCAGTGAAAAACCCAAGCCACCAGCCCAGAATCTTCAATCCAGCTTTAACTTCTGCCAGGACAGAGCCTCGCTTGGAGCAACGCAGAAGATGCTTGTTTACGCAGGCAAAGAGGCAGCACCTCTCCTTCCTTTGGCTCTCCAGGCATCTGGGCTTCAGGTCCCTTACCAAAGACAGCTAAGCCATCAAAGAGGAAGATCCTGCTGCTACCATCTCTGTCCTGGCTGTTGTTATAGACATCTATAGCATAGATGTCTGTAGATATAGACATCACATTTTATAGACATCTATGCCATGGTTTTTCACGTGTTTTTCATGCATTTGCAATTTCTTTTACCTTGATTACATTCCTGTATGTGCAAATGTTTAGGATCTAACACTTCAGACCTCACAATGCACTTTGGGGTTCCTCCCTCCATGTGATGCCAAGTTTCTTTTACAGTCTGAATTTAGGCCAGAAGATTTAAAAGTCAAATTCATGCTTGTGATTAAATGAACACCTTCACCTGTCATCATATAACCAAATAGTTATGCTATCATTAATGCACTTACAAAGCCACGTTTAATTGAAGAAAATGAAACCTGTATCAGAAGAGTAACCACAAGACAAGTAATTCTGGTTCCACTTCAAAAGCTTGGTGTACTGCAATTTTCCACTCAGTTTCTAATTAATGACATTACTGAATTTTTTTTTTCAGGCCTTTAGCGACTTCAGAGTTTGGAGCAAGACCTGCATTATTCACCAAGTTATACTAAAGGCATGTGAAACTGCAGGCGGCTTCAAGCAGTAGATTAATTTTAAACAAGACACATACCTTAGTTAAAACAGAAACACTATTTTCAGAAGGAAAAAAAGAAGACTTCACTGTATTATCTCTGCATTTCCGTATAGAAACCATATACTTTTAGAAAAGCTCAACACCCAATGGCTACCCTAAGGGTACTTTTACTGCGGATGTTATACCTGGGTCAGAACTCAGCCTTTAAGTTGACTTTTGTGCTGCAATTTTTAATTGCAAAGAGACCACAGTTTGCCTATTAACGGGTTTCAAATATCTTCATCCCTCGAGGACAAGTCGTTGCAAACCATGCCTGGTGAGTTAGGCAAACAGGCTGGATCCCAACTGGCAGGTGCTTGTAAGTGCTTCTGAAAATTGAGTCCAGGGAATGAAAGGTCCTCAGACTGTGTAGCATTAAACGCCATTTCAATTCTACCTGAGATGTTACATGGGATTTCAATGATGCACAGGCCCTAAATAGTGCAAGGGCTAAATTTTAGCCCCAGGATTAAATCCAAACACCTTGCCAAATACAAGCCCAATCCTAAAACATGGTTCATATTAGAGACCATCTTCTTTCAAATGATTTTTCAATGTATCTCTTGAGTAGATGAGGACTTTGCACTGGTCCTTTTCACATATCAAGTATCAAAACAAGAACACAATCTTCAAATTTCCTTGGCAATGAATATATAGTGTTTCTTCACATGTTCTAACTCCGAAAATGAACATCTGAGGTAAATGGCAGGTCTTAGACCAATTTAGAGTCTCTGTTACCCACTTCCATTTTGAATGCCTCTGAAACCTGAGACCCCTTGATGTGTGCCTTGAAACAAAAGAGGTCACACAAGAAAGAGGAAGACAATTTGAGCAATCAGTGGCGCTGACAGAAGGCAGGACCTAATTTTTGTAGCACAAGTCCACGGCTAACCCAAGCAACCAGATATATCACACATGAAAAGGGGCGATCTTTCAGGTGATTCCCACCCTGGCCTCGAAAATATTAAATGCAGCTCCCTAAGCTTGACGGCAGGATATGACTTGAAGCCCAAGCTGGTCACAGAGTCAAGGTGCTCCCAGACCTTGCTACCTCCCACCTGCACACAAGGTTGAGTTTGTGCAAAGTGAAATCCAAATTGCTGCCTAAATCTCTTGGAGAGCCTGTTCTTTATTTGACAAAGTCTTCTTCAGATAATTTCTCTCTAGACTGCTCATCTTTGGACCTAAGATACCAGAAAAGTACTTTGGTAAAGGCAAAGAGAGCAGGATGGATGCTGTAGTTCTGCGGACACTACTAACCCAATTAATCACCAGCAGCCCCACTACACAGAAGTGCTCATGGTTGGAAGACACAAAAAGAAAAAAAACTTCAATTCATACCCACACTAGACAGACAACAGAAGTAATCTGCATCCAGTTTGGATTAGCACAAGCGTAACTGTTATTCTCCTACTTCAAATCTGTGTAACAGCTCAGGAGATATGCCTGGTTGAGACTCGGACTGCAATGCACCAGTGAGGTATAAGGGTTCAAGATTTACTGTGCCCCAATGCCCTGTTCTTGCTGTAATTCTATGTCTGCACAACTTGATGGAATGAGGGGTGCATGCATGCCTTTTCTCTGAGCATCTCCTGGACGAGGTTGCGACAAGACAAACAGCAAAAAGAAAAAAACAAGGAAAACCATGTAACTTCTCTTTAACAGCGACCAGCTAACATTAACAGATTCACCCATAAGGACCTATTCCTTCTTGCTGCAAATCCTTTGATGAACACTCCATTATATTTAGCTACTCCTATAAAATGGTATTAAAACAACAAATAGCAAGAGAGCAGTATTACTGTGTGTACAAAATCACTACTCAAATCCTCATTACATTAACTTGTATTATAAAAATGCATCTATAAAACAGACTTTGTTAAGACTAATTACTGATTATTGATGCATAAGTTATGAAAACAATAAAATGCATAGCTTTAATGTGTTTGTATACAGTCTTTTCCTCTTAATCAAAATATGGTGTTAATTGTAAGAAAGCATAGCTCAATACATACTCCTCGAAGGACACTGGATGCAGCCAACGCAAGCTTTGCCATTCACAAAACATTTTGCCTTGGCAAAATATTTCTAAGACACACTGAAGCGTCTGTCTTTGTGGCGGCAACCCAGGCAGGCGTAGCAACGTCTCACCTCTGGCATTCCTTTCTGTATGTCTTGCTGCTGAGTGCACAAATGTTTCCAAAAATCACTGCTTTTGCCACAAAAAACCCCAAATAACTCCTAAAGAATTCAGCACAACTAAGCTATGCTGTGACACAGCTATCATACGTGGCAATTGCAACAGGATTACTAGCAGAGCCTACAGACATCACAGGATCTAGGCACTAAGCTATAGAGCCTTTGGGACAAGACTACTTTGTCATTCCTCATGTGCACACCACCCCACATACAAGAGAGCCAGAATATTTAATGGAATCTATTACGTATCAGTGTTCCCCAGGGGTCAGTTCTGGGTCCAGTCCTGTTCAACGTATTCATCAATGACCTGGATGAAGGGACAGAGCGTACCATCAGCAAGTTTGCTGATGATACAAAGCTGGGGGGAGCGGCTGACTCGCGGGAAGGCTGTGCTGCCATTCAGCGTGACCTGGACAGGCTGGAGAGTTGGGCGGAGAG
>VZSC01008944.1:405388-478165 GCA_013398225.1 Steatornis caripensis
CCTTCCAGCCCCTACTGTTCTGTGATTCATCTCTGCCATCTCCAAACACCGCACAATCTTGGGCAAGACTCTTAAAAGAACATGATTTCAACAAAAAAATGGAATTCTTGCCATTTGCCTTCTGTTTACAGAGTTTTACAGACATGCTTTTGGCTCCTGGAAATCATGGATGCGAGACGTGTACTCTTAAAGAGTGGAATCTTCCTGCAGGTTCACATGACTTGCAGGCACACGGCTTTAGGAAAACATGGCCCAATATCACAAGAGAAAATTGCAGGTGATAGGAACACCCGCCCAACAAATTTAAAAGTTGTAAATGATAATAACGGCATTAGCAGTAGTTTATCTCCAGATAGCATGAGCTAACTAGCACAGTCACCATTGGAAATACCTGCTGCTGGGATAGAAATGAGAAATGTCCTGGCACTTCAGTTGTCTAGAAATCCTCCGTACTCTGTTATTTTCATTTCTTTTGTGATTTCTGAAAAGACTTACCATAGAAAATTGTAGAATATTGAGCACACTCCTGTCGAGGGAGTGGAAGTATTACCTCCAGCTTGTTCACTCAACAAACACATTCAATGCCTTATCAGGAACATTGGTGTATGAGAATTTTAAGGACTGTCTATGTAACAAAGGCTACAAAGGGCGCTCTGTAACATCAATCGAGGTAATTTTTTGCCCTTGGGAAACTTTTTTCCAATTGCCAGGCCTAGCATACATTCACTTGTACCTTCAGCCCTGAGTCCTGCACAGGCGGTTCCTGTTGGGCTGTAATTTATCCCAATCCCAGGAGAGGAGTGGGAGACATTAGGGCACATGAGACATTAGGTCTGCACCTGAGGCTGAGGCATACCTGACACAAAGGGTTGCCGGAGCAGGGAAGAGAGGCATGAAGGGGTATCTTCCTATGGGGCGCAGATCCACACAGAATTGCAATATGCGTTTCTATCTTTTCTAGGGCCTCTGGAAATCAAGATACTAAGTTTTTCTCAAAGCTGGGGAACAGTTTGTGGTTAAGACCAGAGCCAGATTCCTTCACACCACAGAAGAGCTGTTATTTCCCTATATTCCATTAGTGGTTTAGTTGTGAAGCCTAAGAATAAATACTATCGACTCACAAGACTTTTATCATAAATTCCCTCCTAGCAAGGTGATAAGGACTCCTGCTCTGATCCATCAAAGTGCTTTGGGAAAATGCTTAACTTTAAGCATGAGTACTACCACTGCTGTCAGCACTTTGCTGGATCATAGACACAGAGCTCAGCATTTTGCAGTAGAATTCTCATTATTGAGCGTATTTATCAGGTTAGTTTCTAGCACATTTACCAGCGCCTCGCCTATCATTAGGAATCTACTACCTTATTTGCATTTAAGCAAAAGCTTCTTTTAAAAACCACACACCATTAAAAAAAACCCAAAACCATAGCTACTGAATAAAATGCATAAAACGTGCATGTTCCTGCTCCCCACTATAACTCACCTTCTTAATTCCTAGATTGGCTCCTTTCTTCACACAAGACTTGCTGTATTCTTCTTCTGGCTGCTATCAAACTCTAAATCCGAGAAACTCATGGACCATTTTTAAACTGCGTGGGAAATTTCCTTCTCTGCCAAGCCTGCCACTCTGTATGATACACCAATCAGTCTTGCTGATGAATTCTAATATTAAAGCCAAATTACTAAACACTCCAGTGAAAACAGAGGCAGCCAAATAAATTCCTTATGTTTCTACTTGAAGAACAGCTACTAAAGAGGTGCAGCAGGTCAGAGGGAAGAATGGGCAAAGTCCTTAACTCCCGTGGTAACTAGTTTTGGTTTTCCTTTGGTACTTGGTCCCTCCAACTACCACTGTGCTTCTCTCATGTCTCATTCATAAATGGGAGAAAAGCATGAGCTCACCACCTTTGACAAGACCCTAAGCTGGCCACAGCTTTGCAGAACCATGGTCCAGACCTTTTCCATAAGCAAGTTTCCCAAGAAAGAACAGAAAGCTGTAAATAAAATTCTTCTTAAAAAAATCAAATATATCAAGCAGGTTATATGAGGACAAAAATCTTGAAGAGCAAAACCTCAAAATGACTAGAGCTGAAATTGAAAGGTTTATATACCTGTGCTTATATATACCTGTGATCTGCAAACGCACTCCCACCCTGTCCTTGGTGGACAGTGGCTTTTCTGGATCAGGGCAAACACTGCCCAGGCTATCATTTTTTTAAGGGAAACGTCAGACAAATAGAGACAAAAATCTACCAGATCTCACCCTTGCCACCAACCCAGACATCCTGCCCTGTTTTTTGGCACTTAAGTGTGACGATGGGTATCGTTTGCCCTAAAATCGCAGGTTCCAAGGACTGAAACGGAGCTAACTAGCAAATTTGGTGCAGATCAAAGTGCACTACAGGTGCTTGGGAAAACATCTCTTGATACTACCAAGGGAAACTTGCGTACCTTCCACTTCCTAAGGTGTAATTTTTGCTGTGTGAAACACGGGAGCGTGCAATGCCCCCTTGGAAGGAAGGAAGAAGAGCTGCAGCTTCAACCCGGGACTTCCCAGGAGGCAAAGAAGTGATTTATGGGGCCCTTGGGGAGAAGGGGAAAGTGCTCGAGGGAGCTGGCGGCTCCACGCTGTGCCCCATTTTGAATGTCGGGAAAAACACAGTACATTTTGAGGGAATCCAAGAGGGAATTGGAGAACAAGCACAAGATGAGAAAGCTACAGAGACCGAAAGAACCAGAGCTGTTCAGTCTCAGGGAAAAAGAGACTGAAAGAGAACATGAGTCTCCAAATAAGTAAAAGGCTGCTGTCTCCGGAGCAAGACAAGCACAGAATTAAATTTAGGAACAGTTTTCTAAGGACAAAAATAATGAAGCACTGGGAAAAATAACTCAGTGAACCTGTAGCATCTGTGTCTTTGGAGGTTTTAAAGCAGGTTAGATGAGCACATCCAGAGATACTTCCAGACACACAGCTCTACAAAGGCAGCTGGGCATCATAAGGTGAGTGATAAAAATAAAGAGGATCCTGAAAGGCAGAGATCTGGGAGACATACATTTCATGCCATTTATCAGCCTGCACATTTGTGCCAGGAGACATTAAGGAAAAATCTAAATTGTTGAAAGCGACTAGTCGCATAAAAGGATGGCATTGGGATAAAAGCATCAGACCAGAGGAAATACTTTGCTTTCCGGCTCTGCCAGAGACTCATAGCACGACCATGGGCAAGTCACTTCATCTTTCCCTGTTGTTATCTGTGCAATGAAGACAATGATAACTCCCTTATCTATTTTGACTTGAGGGGCAGGAACTAACTATTCAGATGCTGCCAGCACAATCTTTGCTTTGGTCTGCAGGCACTGCCATAAGGCAAATAAAGAAAAGACGGATACGTGCAAGTATTACCCCTGGCGGCCAGCTTCTCCTATTTAAATCACATGCAACTTGGCAACACCACGTAGAGCTCAAACATGCAACAAAAACCCTACATGAGTGATAAAAAGGGAAATTACCGGGAAATTAATGGTAAAACCTTATTTTCATAATTTAATAACTCTTTCCAACTTCCGTTTCCAAGCAGAAGCACTAGTTGTGTGCTTAAAGACGAGTGCTGTCTAAAATTGCTTTGCTGAGGCAAAACTGCTGAGATCATGACCAAGCAACACAAAGCCTGGGATGAACATCAGTGTTTTGAATGTGATAAATTCAGTTGCATATGAAAGCATGGCTCTTGACTCTCCCACCCTGCAGAGGCATTACCTGCCTGGAGGAAGAAAGAACAGGCTCCCTTTTGACAAAATATGGCAGGCTTTTAGAGTCCAGTTGGTTTCTGAAGGTGTTTAAAAGGATTTAGAGACAAACTCAAGAAACTCCAGAACACTTCTGACATGAAAATCCAATTTACAGACTGTACAGGAACTCTATTCCAATTTGCTGACAGAGTATGTCCTAAGCCCACACCTACTCAGCTGGGTCACCACGGGCTCTGGAGGTCAGGGCAATGCTATGGGAACAGGAAAACAGCCTGAGCACCCAAGGGTGGGATTGTCATCCAGAAGCTAAATGGTTCCAACAGAGATTTCAGATGTTTTAAATTGTAGTTGTACATGTGATGCATAAATGGACAGGTCTTTAGCTTCTCCTCAGCATCAGAACTGTGGTCGAACAGGTTTCTGTTTGTAATATGCTGCTTAATGCAATCTACAGTGGTTGGTGGCTGGTCCTCCCACAACAGTATTTTTCACTGCTTTCTGGGCATAACTGATCAAAAATTAGGCGAGATATAGGCACACAGGATACCCAAGTGGGAATTCTCTGTCTTTTTGGCTTGCATTTCCCATAGTGCCACTCTCTGAAGCATCAGTTGAAAAAAAATGTGCCACAAATCCACATTTTAGATCCATCCACCTCCTGGCTGCGAAACAAAAGCAGTGGCTTCACTATTCCTAGATACAGCTAGGAAAAGGCGTATAGGAATCAAGCAACTTACTGCTTCAGAATAAGCATTTGTGAAGCTGCACTCTGAAATATATCTTGAGGCTTTGGTGAAATCATCTCATCCAGCATTCCCAAGACCTCATTATAGAAAGATGGAGGAAAGACAAATCTGACTGCATCCAGATTCCTCTTTTGGTTCACGACCACTATAATAGGGCTACAGAACTGGTTTTGACAAGTTCTCCTTACACGGATCACTCACCTCCTCTCAGCTTTGTAACAACTGGAAGAGAAAAGGGGATTTCAACACGATCAGTCACTGGGGGTTCCTCCTTCAGAGTTGTTTCTTGTCTCTCTTCTCCAACTTGGACAATGGGATGTCTTGGGTAGACCTAGGCAAGAGCCCTACTCCTTCCAACTCTCCTACCTTCATCTTTATTCAGTGTGTGGACTAGATCACCAAAAAGTTTAGTGAGGAAATAAAATACATATATGCATGTCTCCACACATGCAATACATAAAACAGTTCCCTGTTTGGTATTTCCCTGCATGTTTATGACTTCTCCTTGACCAACCTTCATGCTGCAAATGCTCACCTCAATCACAGGCTGGCTGAAATTGCACCTTGAAGATGGTTGAAGTAGTCCAAACAAGGCAGGTGACAGGACGGGGTGGCTCCTAGAGCTTACTGCACAAGCATTAGCTGCTCACAGGCATTTGCCTGCATCCTTCACAGGTCTATGATGATGTTAGCTCCCACTTGCTCTTGGAAAAAGCAGTTTACAGCACCAATGAGGGCTACCCACCCAGTACATGTGGGAGTTCATTAAGGTTTTCCTTCAGACAATGACTTGAATAATCCACGGGGCTGTCATCTCAAGATCAGATGTGTACAACATTTTGTCTGCATGGGGCCAGGGCTCAAGATACTGATATTGAAGAGGCAGAAATTTAACCCTGCAGTTTTCACCACTATTCTATTCCTCAGGACGTTGCCTATCAGGATGACTTTTCTCTCTTTAAATGTACCCTGCATAAATGTGAGATGATAACAGTAAGTGGCATTAAAAATGTGAATGATGAATGCTATGCATCAGGCAGGATGATTAAATAACTACGTGTAGATTCTGGGGTATATTAGCTTCTCCGCCTTCTGACATGATAATTGATCATCCCTAATCTACGGCACAAACAAAACAGAGATTACCTCCTCTCAAACAATTCAGCTTCTATTCTCCTTTGTTTATTCCCCCTCCCTTCCGTACAAGGGGAAAGCCCATTAACTAGCTCTAACTGTTTTTAATTCAGCAGTATTGAAAACAGGATCCTAGCAATGCACGTAAATTGATCCCGTTTTTACAGGACCACCTTCCAAGGAGCAGCAAAGGTGAAGCATTCACATTATCAAGGTCACTGCAGTGAATGCAAGAATAACAAAGACTTGGGTTTGCATCAGGATTCAATTACAGTGAAGTATTCAAACGTTGCTAGACTGCCCCCCACCCCAAATGAGAAGTACTCTAAGAGAGCTACACGCAGTTAAGCAGGCTTAACAAAAAGAACAGTATTTAAAATGGTTTAGTTAAAACTCTATACAACTACACTGGACTCAACCAGAATGTGTTTTATGCTCATTAAACTTGAATTCACAAATTTATAGGCAGCAAGTAAACCAAGATAATAATAAATTTTAAATCATTATCCCTAGATTTTAAGGCCAGAAGAGATAATTTAGTCTTCCCACAAAACACCACAGAGATTTCACCTTCCTTTAAATCCATAATCATTCACCCTGGGGGCAGATTATCAAACTTCACCATGCAGTGACCATCTGGAGTGCTGCCCATCTTGCCCCGTGTCCTTCATTACAAAACCACATTTATATCTAATAGTGATACCTGTTTGGGTAAAGGAAACGCACAATTTGAAAAAGGCACTGAACTTGGTTAAAAAAAAAAAGAACATGTTAAGAGATAACTGAACTTTGTTCTAGAAATTATTACTGAAGACAAAAAGAATAAAAAAAGAAAAATCAGTACAACAATTACTTACTGAGAACTCAAAAAACAAAACAGAAAAGGATGCTTTTAAATATAGATATATACACACATGGACGCTTCCATGAGTCATCCGGAAAAAAAAAAAAATCAAGAAAATCATTAAGTAAGGATGTATGCTTCAAGTGTGCTTTTTAAAGTTGAACATCCCTTGAAGACTGTCAGTGAATTTCCAAGCAATTTGGCAACATTTATCAGTCTATAAAAGTTATAAAGCCAGCTTGATTTTAAAAAGCCTGTAGATAACCGAACATGTGATTGGTGCGAACTGTCCACGTGCACTTTTATACTGTACAGCACTACAGTGTACAGAATTCAGCTGTGTGGATTACCCTCCCATGGGCCTTTTTCTACCAGTGATGAATGCATCTGAGAAAAGTGGAAATACATTTTTCTCAGTGTTATCATCCATTCAAAATGTTACACAGCTAAGAAAAAAGAAAAAAAAATCCCATCCAGTCGTACAGCTGCCAAGCAACAGCTTGCAGAGACATACTTTACTTCATGCAGTACACAATCACTTTATTTAGTGCACTCCAACCAAAATTACTCAAGCCATTAATGCCTGTCTAACTTCTTCTACATCGCTCTGGTAAGAACTTCATATCGCTTACTTCTTTCTACTGCTAAACAAAAGGCATGCTGACCATGTAGGCACATTTTACATTGTATCTCAAGAAAGATACCACTATCATCCTTGCATGGTTTCCAGTGGCTGCTTAGTCTTGTTCTGCTGCATAAATACGGACCGTGAGTTACCACTGGCATCACTGGGGTGCTGCTCATTTTAAAGCTGCTGGAGCTAGCTGCATTGTCTTTCGTTTATTCTGAGACTATGGCCTTTAAAGACTAGATGTGACATTTAAAAGGGCCACTAAATGCCATATCCTCTCTCGACCATGAATCTTGTCTAACACAGCAGTATATTATAATCTCAGTGATCTAATTCTCGAGATCATCTCTTTACTGACAAGAAGCAGGATGGTCAATATGATAAAGCTCTGGGAACTCAAAAGATATCTCAGTCACTGACCCAATAATAAATTAGATGCCCTCTGCTTCATCTTTTGATGGGAGGGGAGGAAAAAGCAGTTTTGCAAGACACTGCATTGTTAAAAGAATGAAAATCGAAATTATTACATGCACCAGAGAACCTTGCTTTCTCAACAACCTGGGAAAAAATGTACATTTAGAGCCGAAATTTCTAGAGCCCAAATAGAAACACAAGCAGCAGCTGTGAAGACATCCAGAGGAAAAAGTGGGAAGATCAAATATCCCCGAGACATCAGGATGTACCTTGCATTCGTTTGCATGAGAGACTACTTACTGACTTCATCAGAAGTAGCTTCCATATAACTAAGACAAAAATTTGATGCACTAAGGGAAGAGGAAACATAACATATGCCTCCAGATACTGAATTAGCCAAAGCAATGAATAAAACAGAGACTGCTTGGACCTACAGTCAGCTGCAGATTAACACAAAAAAATTTACTCTTCCATTTTGGAAGAGATCCTACCTTGCACTTTTCAGCAGTCCTAATCAAGAAGGACTCGGATGTACACCAAGATTCAATCCCTAACCCTGTATTCCTGCTCAGAGCACCAAAAAGTAGTCAAGAAATGTGAGGGAGAAGGGAAGGACATGAATAAACTAAGTTAACTTTATGGCTCAACCTCGACTCCAGCGAAGCGCAGTGCCACCAGACCCTGGCGACTATTGGTCTCTTCCCAGCCCTGCTGCTGAACTGCTGGGTGAGATCCGGAAAAATCACTTCACTTTCTCTTGCAGCCTGTAAAATGTGTGGGTGGGACGTTCACATCCCTCGCAAAGCATCGTGAAGTTCACAGTTAACATGTTCTGCTAAAGCACGTACAACCCCATCTTCGGCAGTAGCTTTAGGCCTGTGGCTGAAACAATCTCTCCCCTGAGATCCTTCGTGTTCATCCCTTCCCAAACACATTTAATTAAAAAGTCTGAGTGCTGAGCTGCTAATGATGATCTTTTACTGGAAATCCTCTTCCTTTGGCAAGTTGTTCCCGTCTTATTCCTAGCCACGACTTCCAGTCTTGCTTATTTCCACACTGAGCTGATTCTATGTATACTTTCTTTGATGGGCTGAAAAGAGAACAGGTTTAATCCCCAACAGCAATTTTTTCGTTTAAGGTTGCAGAGCCCTGCACCTGTGATGTGCGGCTAGGGTTATTTCACAGGCAAGCCTCTCCCCAGTGGCTCCCAGGAGTCCAGGTTTCTCTCCTCTTATGCTGGTGTGCAGAAATACCCTGCACAACAGAGCTCAAATGGAGATAAACACTACTCACTCTGGGCCCACAGCAATTATTTTTTTTCTTTTATGTATGTGTATATAAAACAGGCAGTGATGAAGACTGCAGCCAGCAACAGAGAAACCTCTGGAAATGCATAAATATCAGGGACCCACAATGTTATTGTAGCAGGGCTATGGGAAACATCTGGTGCTTCTCCAAGTGTTCTCCTATCACTTGACGGTACGGCCACTTGGATGATTGGAGCATCTCTCTGACAGGCTTTTAAGTCTCCTAACCTAGATTAATATACGTGCAGCATACAGAAAAGCTACAGATACTTCATGATGGTCTGAAGTGCCAGCTCCCATGATAAATATATGCATCCTACATGTAATTATGCCTGTTTCTTAATAGCATTAAGATGGCTGCAAGATACTAATTACCAAATAAGAATTTTGCAGTTATACTCCATCATACCTTACTCCTGACATAGCTACTTTTAAATAAACAAAGATTTTGTGTTCGAGATCACTAAAGAAAAGGGAGTTTTCTCCTTTGATTCATTTTAACTTTCCAAGTATGATCGTGGAATTACAGAAGAGCAAAAATGCCCATTTGCTGAAGTACTGCCAGGGCTTCACTGCAGCCGTTTCACCGCTATTAAGAAACATTGCTAGCCCTTTTATTAATCAGTGGGATGAATGATGTTATCTGAAATGAAAGCGATCTCACTAGCTAATTCCTGCTATTCTTCAGTCAGAATTTCAGCGTTTGTCATGAGCTGTTTGCAGACTTACCTTTACTTTAATTAACAATACTGTAAGATCCAAGGTATTCCCCGTGTCTAACGCCGATGTCATTAGACAAAACACATCTCTTACCTGCACTGCCTGTGGAGATACCGGCAAACAGCTTACACCCCAAGTAAAGAGCACAGAGAAGCTTCTTTCTGAGGCATGAGAGGGATGTAATGAGAGTTGTGTCAAAGCCACTCAGACACGGAGATATCGTCCTTGCAGTGAAGTAAACGGCAAAGTCCCTGTTTGACTACAGTGGGAAGAGAATTAAGCCAGTGCTGAGCAATTTATACATCTCCCCTTTCAGTGTTACCTCCTGACATTAAAATAAACAGACATCATGGTCATCTCAGTAAGAAGCCCGTTAGGTGAGATTATAAGAAGGATAACGCAAACGCAATCCAAACCATTCTATGATTCTAAGTGTGGGAACCTGCAGCATTAAACACAATGTGAAAGGATGCACTAACGACAGCAATATTTTTCCACTGTTCACGCGGGCACAGAGACAAATGTTGCGATCAGTCTCTGTCTGCCTTTTCTGGAGTGCTGTTTTATGACACAGTTAATGATTTGGCAAAAAAAAGTAATAGCCTTGTACCGCAGCAATTGCAAATGATCTTTGCCTTCCATCTTGGAAGATGAGTAACGGAGACCTGTGTTTGACCCCTTTATGAGCATTTTGCTTGCGGTGGAGGGGGAAGGGAAGTTGGAATAAACATCTAAAAATAGAAGTGTGCAAATGATTCCATGATGTACAGCTACCTTGTTTACTGTTATCCTTAGCCATAGATTTATCACCGTGCTCTTAACACGTGCTGTACATCTTTTCTTTCCTCTTTTTTTTCCTCCTCCTTCCATTCTAATTGGAACCCAGTCTGTGAAACGTAATTAAAGCTCTCATAAATACTGCCAGCGAGTGTACCTTTTTTCTTCCAAGTAACTACTAACATCTTCGAGAAGACCTCATCAACCCCTGATAGAATACAGACTAATGTATCTTCTCACACACCCTGCTCAGGATGGGGAAGTCAATCTTCCCACCTTCCACATAATTAAAGTCACCCACATTATGTGCTTTGCCTTTGCCACTCCCTCCCCTTCTCCGACACATGCATCACCCTGTCATCAGCTCCTTTCCTTTCATCTGATTTATTCTTTTTCTAATCACTGAACAAAATCCAGTGGTTTCGAGAAGAGCTGGAGCAGTCCTAGCCACGTCTCGGCACCAGGTTTCTTTTTTCTTGCCTCCTCCTATCTTATATTAAAAGACAGTACATTTAACTCTCCTTTAAGAGGGATTATTTCCTGCAACCTAGAGAGTTTATTCATGCCTGGGAGTGAAAAAAATACCCTCTTCCATTCAGGGCAAATGACTGAGACATTAACAATGAAATTCAATGGTACTTCAAAGACTCCTTTGGGCCCTAAAGGTTGTGTACGGCTGCCCGGGGACCGAATGAAGCCCAGTTAACCCAACAGGTGGCTTCATTTGGTCTGTGAAAAATAGCTGCTGCTTTTCTCAGAGAGGAAAACACTCCTGGATTCAGCCAAATGGCAGCTATAAAAACGTCTCACTCGAGTTTTCAAGCATTCACCTGGCAAAGGGAGAAGGTGGCTAATGTGCGTGCCGGAGCACTGCTCTGGATGCAGCACCAAATCTCTCCTGCTATGGAAAAGAGCACAGACCTCCCGGGGTCCAATGGTTTAGATTTAGGAGCCACGTGCGTGCCTTGTTCCCAGAAGTACATCATTACTTTTACGAGGCAGAGTAGCTGGACCAGGAGGCATGGAGGCAGGAGACCTGAAAGCCCCATACTTCAGCTGTTTGGAAATTCTCCCATCACCTGCCTGGGGCTCAGCCATGGGGACCGGGGAGCAGAGGGCTGCGTGACCCCGGACGGCAGCATTCCAGGGGAGGACAGCCTGACACAGCCCTGGGCAGTGATGCCCCTAGCTGGGAGGCAGCCCCCTCACCAGCCCCTGGCAGATGCTGCTCATGATCCAGGTTCAAAAGTTAAGAGGCAGAGAAACTGGGAGGAGTCACTGAAATCTTTGCTATGCTCTCAAGAGGATAAACAAAGTGTCAGCGTCTTTACCACTTCATTACTGCTATCGCTTGATTTTGTTAAATGCTTTTTTTGGACTCTCATCAGTGAATAGTTGCCAAGCCACTCTAAACACTATTACTGCCAAAGGCCAAATAAAACCCGGTGTATTTACTGAAGAGGTAGCAGTGGCTCTCCTGCTGGATAGAAAGTAAAAAAGATCAGGATTTTAGTTACATTTAATCTCCTGGTCACCTGAATTACCAACCACTTGGAAAGGACACCATCACATTATTAATGGCTCCATTTTTAGCAGACAAAGCACAGTTCACCAACCAAATGTACTGCAGGCAACACCTTGCACTCTGGATCAAAAATTGTCTTTCCTGACTGATGGCATAAAAGAGGGAAGAAGGGAACGGTCACTATTGCAATTAAGATTTGAGAGCAAACAGATGCCACGCCACACTCTTCCCCAAGCTATTCAGCATACTTCAGCTCACTAAACGCTCCAGGTAAATATACTGTTGACTGACATTACTATTTTTCATACTGCAGTGACACAGTAATACTGAAATAAATTCAGACACCCCCAAAAAAAAAAAAAAAATCAAAACCCAACAACCCACTCATCAGCCCATCTCTGGTGGACTCCGATCAGTCTCTCTTATCTGCTCTTAAAGTCAGTTTGGCAAATAGGTTAGGAAACATCTCCAATGCAGCTCAGGGCTCCAGCCCCACAGGAAGGGTTTAGCAGGGGCAGAGGAGCAGCAAGAAGAGTCCTAGTGCTGGCGTGTGCCCTCTAGCCCGTCACATTGCACCTCTGTGCCTCAGTCTCCCCATTAACAAACCAGATGTCTGAAAAACCTCCCTGATGAAAAGTAGTGCATAAGTTGTTGGCAATGAAATAGCAATTTACTGACATTAGGCACCCCTTCCAATGATGCTGTATTCATCAGGTCTAGATACAAGAAAGCTGAGCCAACTTGCATTTATTTACTGCATTCATTGGCATAATGACCATGTATTTCCCTTCCATATTTTGTCCTAAATGAAGAACCAGACACTGTACAAACCGAATTTAAAACAGCAGTCATCATTCGTTGACTAATATCAGAAGATACAGGAAAAGTGTGAGGCCACACCAGATGGACAACTGTTATTTGAGCACTAACAATACTTATCAACTGCCTGACAACTATATGGTGATTTGCTTTGTTTTACAGAGATGTTGCAAACAGCCCTCGAAGCCCTGCAAGGCTACTGGACTCTGGCAGAATTCCCCTCGAAGCCTCAGTCAATACATAGCAGAGGGTTTGGTGCATCACTTTTGTGGAAAGCACAGGGCATTTTGTCCTTCACGCACATCCAGCTTTGCTAGTTGCTGCCTGTAATTTTGGAAAAGGCGGAGATGGGTCTGTGCCCTCATGTGCATCCTTGCCCAGTCATCCTCCAGCTCCTTGCAGGGACTAAGTCGCACCTGGTACAGAGAGATGTACAATAAATTAAATAACCCGTTCATTTCTGCAGCAATAGTCTTCCAGTTTACTGAACTGGGTGAGAGCACCTCTCTGTGGAAACTGTCCTTGCATGGCCAGGCATTCAGAGACTCAGGCCATAAGTCTCCGGCAAGGTCAGTGAGCGATTTCATGCTCTTGGTGCTACCCTCAGGAGAACGAGGCAGAACCAGAGAGCTGCGTGGTTTAATGATCCAAGGCAGGAACCCATCGCGGGGATGGCAGAGCCCTGAAGATGACGGGATAATGGTGCAATGCAGATCAGTCCCCTGTAATAAGCCACACTAATGCTGAACTGTGTGAAAGACAACTCAGGAGATAATGCAATTAATAGTCTACTTGGCTGAGCACCACTTCCTCTCCTTGGATTGAGGCAGATTGCAGAAAGCTGGGAAGAAGCTACAAAGGATGGCACACAGGGTCCCATAAACCCTTGCAAACCAAAGGAGGATGGGCAAGCCTAGTTTTCTGCTTTTATCTGATTCAGCAGTGCTTCCTTTCATCTCATTTAGGGGCACCGAGCAAAGATGCACAAGTTTTGCACAGCAGGATGCAGAAGCAGGCTCGGCAACTGCAATGTGTGCTCCCGGGAACGTGGCAAGTGGGTGCTGGTGCCTTCCACTGGCATTTTCCACTAAATTCTGCAAATTTGCTTTTGAGGCAAACTTAGTCTCTCTCTGCCAAAAGCCCTGAAAAGCTGAGGGATTGGGAGCAAAAGGCCCCTTCTACCACTTGACCTGCCCACCACCCCTTGCCAAAATTTTGCTAAATGCAAAATAGGTTTTGCTAAATGCATAACAGAGTTTGCAAATTTTTCCATCAATTTCTACGGAGCAGTGCTCTCTCCAAGGCTTGCCCAAGCTGAAGTGCTTACAGGATCAGGCTGGCGCGCTCAGCGCCTCTCAGCAAAGAGCAATGCATCGCTCTGGTTTGCTGCATTGCAGCAGAAAAAACCTCGCCCAGCGCCGCCATAGCCGGTGGGTGTCTTGCATCGATTCATAAAGGGTCTTTTGATCAGACTTCATATTCTTAAAAATTATCAAGCCTGAAGAAACAGGAAAATAAATAAATAATAACGCTTTCCTTCTGGTGATTTCTATTGTACCGATCTAGCCGGAAATCCCATTAGTTACTCGCTTTGATCAGGACTGTTCCTCCAGGACCGAGAGATGCAGAAAGCACTCCACCACGCCAGCAAACGAGCACATCTGAAGTGCGTTTTAATTAAAGCCTTCCAACTCTTGAGCTTTTTGTAGTATTTGCATGTAGTTGAACTTTGGCCCAGCTGCTGTGGAAGAAATATGGTTTATTGCTGGGCTGTCTGTCACCTTATTGCTGCTCTTGGGTCTCCAGATAGAGCTCTCCAGTCCACCTCAGCGCCACAGGGAGGGAAGGAGTGGCTGGCATAAAGCACTAGCCAGCCCTATTACTTCTATTGCATTAACCCTTTGCGAGAAATACAAGCGCCAGAAGTAGCATTCCAGACGTCTTTTGAGGAATGACCAAGGGGTTTGCTGTTGGAGTGCGCTGTAATAGCAACCACAGCAGAAGCTGCGGAAAAACCTCCCAAGCCTCGCTGAAACACGCCTCCTCCAGTAACAAGCAATCCAGGGGAGAGAAGCATTTCAGCCTGATACTGTAAATTACTAATTGGGAACCTGTAACTCGTGGACATTGCGAGCTGGAGCTCAGTTTGGATACAGCAAAATCCTTCCCAAGATGCAGAAGCCAGGCCTGCTCTGTGGGTGCAGACATCAGGCGAATCAGCAACTGAGGGGAAAAAATCTGGCCAAATGAACAAAGAAATAGATAAATTACAAACTGCATATTAAGGAGAGTCAGGCTCAAGGCAAAAGAAAGCAGGCAGGAGGAAAAAACAGGGCCAGGAAACCTTCAGGTGGCCTTGCAGCACAGAGAGCCACCCTCTTTGAGCGTGGGCCCAGCTAGCACGCAATTTGGTACGAGAGCAGCAGGAATGAAATGCATCTGAACCGTGTGAGATTTACAAAGGTGTCACAGCTATCCACATAAAACAAGGGTGTGTAACCTCCGTCTTCTGCCTGGCATGTGGCCTGCATGTTTGTACACGCACAAACGCGCACACGCTGCCACGTGCGTACTTACACCTTCGTGCTCATTGAAGTTCATATTATCAGCATGATAGTTGCACGGGAAAGGAGAAATGCCCAGTAAAGTCACTATACCCTGAGCAGCATTTCTATAGCACAGCTCACTCAATGTACAATCACGGAAATGCAAGTATTTCAAACCACTCTGGCTCCTCCACCATTATATTTAACTTTTGAGGGAGATTACTGTAAACAGCTTACTTGGTATGGTAAAGAAGCTGCAGTCAGAGAGCAAGTGGGACGTTTATCAAATGCCTACGAGTCCCCTGCTATTTCTCTAACAGCACTGGAAGTATTTTTACATTCTTTTTTGGCTATTTTTGAGTCCTGGTGTCTTAAGAGCACTTTAAGAAATATTATCTATGCAGACTGTTAAAATTGTACAGCTACTTTTAATGTTAAAATCAGATAAAAATCGTATCAGACAAAGGAATTATCAGCTTGCAGACTGAAACTAAAGAGCTGAATAGGATTTTATTAGCAGTAAAATTCAGACGCTGTATTAATGGAAAAAAAATAATCTATACATTGATGTCATCTGGGCAGTGAAACCATTTTAGATGCTTTACTTTTGCTCTCTGCCAAGCACTGTGCTCAGCACAATACAAAGAGAACTCCCTGGCACCTAAGACTATGTTTTAAGGTGATTAGAATTAGATTAATATAAGATTACTTGGCAATCCTTTAAAAATATGCCAGCAAAATGGGAAATAAAATTTTAAACCAGCACCATCACTCTTGCAACGTAACATCAGCGGTGCTCTGCAAAAACACGTTTCTTACAGCTCTGACCTTGTGAAGCTCTTACCACATCCGATTGCCGCACAGCCTGCTCTGTGCTTTTCAGAAAATAGCAGTATTTGCTCCTCATACCCCTCTAAAAATCTAGACTTGGGCTGCCCAACCTCTGCTACTACCTCAAGCCTGGGGCTATGTTGCTGGTGGTGATCCCAGCGGCTCTGGGATGTTACGGAAGAATCAGTGTCAGTCCTGTTGGCTGCAGCACCTCGAGCACTGTGTTTTGGGCAGCTCTTGCTCCCTCGAATCCAGCTGCACGGCACCATCTGGGTGCAGTCCACGGATAAATTTTCCCTACGTGTAACCTGGCATTTGCTTTTCATAGCTCATGCGACTGCCTCACAAGTAGCATGCTTTGAAGGAGACTAATCGCTTTACCATAAAGATATTTGTCTTACTGCCACTAGGAGATGGCAAAACCTGCACCCTACTGCGCACCACACAATAGATGTCATCGGTTGAATCTCATCACGAGCACTTCAGCACCTTTCTCTTTTTAAGATGAGGGTGGATGGGCATGACTACGTCTCACTTTTTTGTTTTCATCTATAAATAAGACGTTTTAATTTAATGTCAAAATTGAAAGCTCTATCTGTAGATGCAGGAAAATGCTTTTTATTTCATCTTTTAATGTCCACATATATCAACAACAGGGCTGCCTCATATACTTCAAGAATAAAAATGACCTCTAACTAAAAGTCGTATTGTAATTTTGGGGTTTTTTTTTTCATATTCCAAAGAATTATTTCAATATTCAAGCATGTATTTGTACTAGTGCAAGTATAACAAAAAGACTTGTAACAAAAGATGAAAAAGTAGCAATTACCGACTGGGGAGTTTTAAATAAAACTGTAAAATATTCAGCTGATTCATAATTCATTTGGTAGCAGACACCCAGCCATCTGGGCTGGGGTGAACTCACGACTCTGGAATAGGACAGTGGATGAAGATTCTGCATTCAGAATACACTCCACCTTTACAAAAAAGATTCAAATGATAAACCTTTTGTGCAACACTGGCCTTCAGGTTTCACTTTGCTCTGTCAGCGTGTTTGTTTTTTAACTACCTACAATTGCATTCTCTGATCACGCATGACCATGCTTCAAAAATAAAGCAAAATACTTCTTGAAGCTGATTACGAGCACGTGCACAGGCCTTCACAAATGAAGTTATTCTCTCTTCCTGCCTGAACCCTCACCGGCAGCTCAATACTTATTTTTGCATCTCCCTGAACATGAAGTGTGTTCACAATCAGCAGAATGATCCTGCCGCAAGGCGCAGCCATGCTGCCACATGCCACGGTACGGGCTGCACCCAGGTTTAAGTGGAGACCACAGTCTTCAAGGCGGTACTAGTTTATCTCTGCTTATTAAAATACCCCTGTATTCACCCATCTTGGTATGAAAGATTACACTTTGCTTTTAAGAATACATTGTTCTAGGTTAAATGCTGCAATACCTGTGTTAACACACTGGAAGCTAGCATGGCATCTCTAAATGACAGTGCTTTCCAAATAGATGGGCAATTGCAAGCCTTAAACCCTCTATTGATGCCACTAATAGCTCCTCTCTGACCAAGGTGAATCTAAAGCACAGCTTAAACTATGAGACATTCCGAATTCATACAGGATTGCCTGCAGCTGCTAAAATTTTCTCAGAGTTCATATAATGATTAGACAAATTCATGGCAGAAAAATCCATTAAGGGCTATAAAGCACAAAGAGGTTGTCCCCGGAGGTTGGAGAGCGCTCTAAGGAAGCATCTGTAGGCATCTTGCCTTGTGCTCATACCCTTTCTATCCACTACTGACCATTGCTGGGAAGATGATGCAGGTCAGTGGATCAAGTACTGTTACAATGGACACTTACAGACAAGGCCTGCTCAGCACCCTGGCTGTGGAAAGGGAGTTTTCTGAAAATAAGCATCTGCTTAAGCTTTGGCAGGCCCTAGGCCAGCAGTTCTGGTTAAAAGCAGAGCTGCAAAACCAGTCTTGCTTCTCATGTGAGATGCATGTAACATGCTGCATCTACTGGAGCATCCTCTTGGAAATTTTTTGTTATTCCTAAAGAAAATAATCAAGATGCCCCCCCTCCCCAAGCCAAAACAAACAAGCCTGCGAGACCCAAAAGTTGCAAGAATCGGACCCAGAACCTTACAGGACTTGAACATGTCCATTCCCAAATCAAATCTCTGAAAACATGCTTCCCAGCAGAGCCATGTTCTTGCCTCATTTTCTGGTGTTCTCTTCCCAAACTGTGCAGGGCTGCAGTCTATTGGTTTCGAGGGCACACGGTTGCTGACATAAGATTGCAGTGAGCTCTACATTGCAGGTGTCGCTTTCTGAATTGCCCTTGACTCCTTTTCAAAGTCTGGCACATCCTGAGTGCCAAGGAAAACACCTTCTCCCTTGCTCCCCATGACTACAGCATCCTAGCATGCACAATCAGAGTGAGAATCACGGCTCTCAGCGCACCTCTCTGCTCCAAGAGCTTTCAAGCTGCTCCAAGCATTTAGTAGACTTTTTTGACCAAGCAAGAATCTAGCCACACCTCCCGGGAAGCAGTACAGGTTGCCAGGTCGCGTCCTCCAACATCTTTGCTTAAATAGCATTGCTGCACCACAGGATGCAACACGTATCCCAGGTTTGCTGTGCAGCATGCAGACTCCTTCAGGCATTAGACTCATTAACTCCTCCTCTGTTACCAAGCACGTCTGGAACTTTCTTCCCCTTCTCCCCCAAAAGCCTTGAAAATATCATCCAGATCACAGAAGGGGATTGAATGCTGGCTTCTGACTTTTCAAACAGAAAACAGGCAGGGAGCTTATCTGAAAACACACACAGATAGGGTCTTTAGGTGTAAAGGAGTCCATGGCATTTGGGATGCCAGCAGGAGAACCGCCCCACTCTCACACCCCCCACCTCCAGGCCAGCTCTGTGCCTGAAGCCATGCCCAGCATGGGAGATGCTGGAAATGAAAAGCAAAGAAAATCACTCAGCTGTTTAGGCGGGCTTAAAGTGAGTATTCTTGGTAGGTTTTAAGACTAGAAAGGTTTTAAACATTGCATCCTCCCAGTGTGCTCCTATGATGATACAACGGGCATGCAGGCAACCATGAATCACAACTGCTTGCTCCCTACGGACCCATTACGAGACACACGTCTCTGACCAAGACGTCATGGTAGGTGCTTTCTGCATACAGGGCAGATAAGACGAAAGACCTCAAGGGAGATGCATATCTCTGTCTAGAGTGACAGCGTTATTTAATCATCCAGCTTGGTGAATTTGCTGACAAAAAAAATGTCACGCAGTTGTCACTTGAAAAGCAAACACCAATATTAGCAGTACATGCAGACTGCTCTCTGGAAACCATCTAAATAGGTGGCAGTTTCAAAAATATGAACACTTGAGCAAGACCATGAACAAGAAAAGGATGACTAACTCTATCCTATCATTGTAACTTCTTCATTATTCACTGGGCTCCAGCCCACGTGCGTGAGGCACACTTCTTAATGCACTGTGAGAGTGCATTACAGATGGCTCTCTGCCATCAGCACTGGGAAATCCCTTGGGGACGTATTTTACAGTAATCCCATGGGGGAGAACCATGCTTTGGCCAACCTATGTGCTTCCAAAGGGAATAAGGTCAGACTCTTCTCAGTGGTGCCCAGCGACAGGACAAGGGGCAATGGGCACAAACTGGAACACAGGAAGTTCCACCTGAACATGAGGAGGAACTTCTTTACTGTGAGGGTGACAGAGCCCTGGCACAGGCTGCCCAGAGAGGTTGTGGAGTCTCCTTCTCTGGAGATATTCAAAACCCGCCTGGATGCATTCCTGTGCAACCTGCTCTAGGCTAACCTGCTTTAGCAGGGGGGTTGGACTAGATGATCTCTAGAGGTCCCTTCCAACCCCTACCATTCTATGATTCTATGATTCTATGATAAGCTCCTCTGCCTCCTGCAGCAGCTCTAGGATGGTCAAGATGGAGACCAGTGCACTGCTCACCCTTTCTAGACACGTTTCCAGCAGAAAACATCTGCAAAATCCTACAGAAACAACACAAGTTTGGAGATTGCAAGAGGGTGACAGAGGAACTAGCCCTGTACCCAGAGCCCAAGCCCACTGTGTCCCGCGTGGACCGCTCTCATCTCAAGTACCATTGGGTGCCCAGGAACTGGGGGAGCAGAAGAACGCTGGGGTCACCAGCTGAGATTAGCCGATCTGCCTCCCCTGGTGCACAAAACATTACTGTTTCCTTGCTGTATTTCCAAATCTGATTTCAAAAGTTCAGAGGAAAATTACATCAGTCTGAAAATGCCAGACTGATTTCTGATGCCAATTTTTTTTTCTCATTATTTTAAATTGGAGAGAGAAGAAGGGGGACAAGTTATTTTGGAGAAAAACATTTTATTTTTCAGGAAGCAATTCCTTCAGGAGCCCAAACCAGAGGCAGTTTCTGCTGCCAAAAGCTCCCATGCACACAAGAGGTGGCGTGCCCAGCACCCCGCTGCCTGTGCATTCTCTGCAGTCCTGAAATTAGCATGGTCTTTTTGGGATGGACAAAAGCCAAACCAACAAAACAGACCCCGGCACTTCTCTGCAGTGCTGGGTTAGTGAATACCTGCCAGCAGGGCTCCAGTAGTCAGACCTATCCCACAGCATGCAATTTTTAAATTTTCCACAGCCAGCAGTTCTTGTAGTAGGATTTCTCTTACTGCTGTAGTTGGCCTTGTGTCACTACCTTTAGTGACTCAACCTCATTACACCAGCCTTCATGAAAATATAATCATAATATCAGAAAACCTGTGCAAGGGAAAGGATGAGGCCCCAGAGCTGCATCACTTGGTGGTAATTTCAGGGGGAAGATGAGTGGGCTGAGACTCCCTGATGCCCCATGTGCCCTGCCTGCTCTTATTTGAGGTAGGATAGCTGAAGGTGAGGCTTTTTCAGAGAAATCCAGCATCTTTGGGCATAGCCAGGCACAGACCACTCCACCTGCACACCTCCATTACTTGATTTAAGCTACATTTTTTGGAGGCACCTTATATCCACCTTCCATGCTTCGTAGCTAGTCTGATTTGCAAAATCTCCTTCTATGGCTGCTTTATTTCTGGCACGGAAAAACCGATGATCACCCCTGGGAGTGCCGCAAGAGCACAGTACTGGGAAACATGTTTGATGCTACAACTCCTGCAGAAAGGCCTGGTTCTCCTCTGGAACGAGTGGTGGGACCAGACAGACAGACAGACAGCAAAACACAGTCACCACTCCCTGCTGTGGACAGAGGTTTGATTCAACCTCCTGTTGCATCAAACACGAGAGCATACCGATGCAATTTCAACACCACACAGTGAATTAAACACTCATGGCTTGATCCATTAGTATCTCCCTTGATTGCGGCTCCACCAGGGTAAACAGTGAGACTGGACCAGAAGCTACACTTACCCACTGGTCCTTAGCATGAGTCATGTTTGTCACAGGTCTACCATTTCCTATAATGGACCTTTCAGTACAAGGCTGGAGGTGATAACTGTGCAAAGGGGTTGTTCTTGGCCTGATAGGAAGGCAGCTATGTGGATAAATCCTGGAGCAACTATGGGGAGTTTGGGACATTAACTTACAAACCAGGACCATTTCCTCACAGTCTGCACTGATCAGCAATGCATCTTCCCTCATGAAGCTAAGGTTTATGTGGATTTAAATCTGCACATCAGGGAAAATCCAATGCCAGCAATGAAATACTAATGCTAACCCACCAACAGGAAAATATACTTTTTCCAGAGTTACCGGCAGCAGCCTTCACAATGGGAAAACGGCATTAGGACAATGACACCCACCGACCTGCATTAAGCAGGTGCCTTCAACAGGTGTCATACTGCCATCCACTGATGTTCCTCCAGAAGATTTCCTGCCACATCCATCAGCAGCAACCCCAGCATGCCTTTATCTCCTTTCTTTGAGATATAGCCAAATGATTTGTCCAACACTAACAATCCAGTCTAATTACCAGGACAGGTATCTGATGAAGTGCAAGGTGATCACACTCTCTTGCTGTTGACTGCCAAGCCCGCACACGTACACCAGGGTAGCAGTCATGAAATGCAGCCCTGCTCCAGGCAGCATTTTTCTGCTCCGCAGTGAGGATCTGTCAATCTCCATGTAGCTCTTATGCTGCAGGCCCTACTGGGTTTCCTGGCTAAGCTTTGTCTGTAAGGAAAAGGCAAGGGGTGGCTCCAGTGATCTGGCAGCACAGTCCTCATGGTCCCAAATGCCACCGGTTCACGTTCCTGGAAGGGCTTAGCAGCAGACAAGTACCACTGGGGAGTCCTGAATTAAACGGCAGGAAGCAACCTTAGCTAAAGGTAGAGACTCTAAAACACAGAGCATGATGGACAAGAGAAGAAGGATAGAAAGGTCTCCAGGGCTTACAGAAGCCATGCGATGTGCTTGGTGTGTTGATGTGCTTGAAGGAGGTGTGATCATGTTTTTGCCTCCCATCACACCTCCAAATGACAGGGGACAACAGCACCTCCCTGCCTGTGTCCATGGTGACAGCTCTTTTCAACTGCTGGGCAAAGGAAGGGCAGAGAAATCTAAGCCCTGGACAAAAGAACAAACCAGTCTACATGATCTCTGCCTGTACAGTGCAAAACCAAGGACACGGTATGCAATGACATGTCAGCCCTACCTTGTTGGAGAAACAGCAACAACGTACCACATCTCACCAGCCTGAGTCCAGTCACTTCAGCATCACAGTGCAGAAGAGGGATTAAATTTCCTGAAGTCACTCAAAACTATTTTCTTAGGGTAACTGTTTGCAAAGCCAGAACGTTTTAACCATTGGCATTTGGAATCAAAATGAACTCTTAGAAACTTCCCTTTCCCAACAGGAGAGGCAACTGTTTTCTTTCTGGTTTAATAGGTGGATACACCAAAATGCAAAGAAGTGGAGGGATCTCTGAGTACCTTAGTGTAAAAGGAAAAGCCACAAATCCTAAAAGAGTGTCCTGCTGGAAGGAAACATGCTGAAGACTGCAGTAATTATAACCTATGAGACACAACCACCGCCACACACATATTTGAAGAGGCCACAGTCCAGCCCTCCATGCTGGGGACTTCCACCCACTTCAAAGGGAGGTCTGCACTGGGTCTGACTGGCTCGGGCTCCCACCCCAGACATTTCCCCAGGTTGAAGATCCACTTACCTGCCTGGTTTGTGGTTACATTTACAGATACAAACTGCCGGGCTCCAGGGTTCTGGTCGGACACTCCATTCACTGCCTCAATTTCAAAGGTATAGTTTGTATGAGCAAGTAGATCCACCATCATGACAGAGGTGTTTTTCAGGCCGGTTTGCTGGGGGAGGTACCTGACATGACCGCCACACGCCTCACACAGACCCGAGTGTGAGTTGCACTTCTTGCATGCAATATAATAAGACACATCTTTCCTTCCACCAGTATCAGCAGGGGGAATCCATTCCAGAAAGACACTAGTCTCGTTAACATTTGAGATGGCACTCCGAGGAGCAGAGGGGGGTCCTGGTTTGTAAAGCGAGAAAAACACATGGTAAAAACAATATTATCAGTCATCCTGCTCTCTACTACTCTTTAGGCTGAAGAGAGATGCCCCATTGCTCACGTGCCAAAAAGTACACGGGGATCATTTGCAGTAGCACCCAAAGAACTCAGAAAACGGAGATTAATTTTGACCCCGCCTCACCTCAAGGGGTCTGTGTTGGGATGCAGCCACCTGCACTGGAGGACAAGACGTGGGGCTGGCTCAAACCCAACAGGAGGAGCACTCCACCTCGGCACATTGCCTCTGGTGCTCTCCTTGCTCTTCCTGCAAAGGAAGCTGCAAACCCTTGCTCTGCCCAAGTCACTGTTGGCTTCACCCAGGGCAAGATTCCCTCTCCTTGCCACGCTGCCCCTATATTACTAGCCCCAGGTCCTAAAAAAAGACACGCACTGGGGTATTCACGCTACTCAGGTACTCAATTCAGACTGTGAATCTTTCCTTTGCATGCAACCACCTCTCCTCATCAGCTATTTGGCAACAGTGAAACCCAAATCACACTTAAGTGAGATGCTCAACGTGGCCCAAAGCAGATGGTGATCTACATGGGCCACTGGAAACAGGGCCGTATCTGGCTACTCAACAGCAGCCTTCTCGGTCCCTGCCAAGCTCTAGCATGGTTGGTTAGCCATAACGCGCTTGCTTATTTTGCCAAGCCTCCCCACGCAGGATGCCAGTGTGGCACTGGTAAGGCTGTCCAAGGAGAAGCAGCTGCTGCAGAGGTACCGGAGCTGCTGCAAAAGGCGAGCTGTTTTCCTTCATCGTGCTGGGAAAGGCCATGGCTGGGCAAGCAAAGCCCACCTGGAGACACCTTCAAGACTGCTTACTTGCAGAAGGTGATGCAAGCTTTTTATTTTTAACAGACTTGTGCTGTAGATGAAGGGCAAGCTGCAGATACAGCCTGAAGACAACGTGAAAGGACAAGCAGGAATCTCATTCAAGAGATTCACACATTACATACTCAGGGAATGCTAATGAAGAAGGAAAAAAGGGGAAATTTATCAAAGCAAGCCAGGACAGATTTTAGTCACGGCACCACCAGAAGCTACACAGCAAAGACTGGGTTTTTTTCCAAGGGAGGTAGAGGAGGGAAGGCAACACACTCCCCTTTGGTTTGAATGAAGCTGTCAAAACCCACAGGCAGTTCTGTGAAAAGAGCCCGACAAGTAGCTTCACCAGCTAGAAATCCATACGAATTTAACAGCCTGTCTTAGGCTGTCATCTTCTCGTTTTGTTGCAATAATTAAACTCAATTTGTTATTTAAAACAGGCAGTGTTGCAAAAATGAAACTGCCTTATAAACCAGAAGTATTTTCCTCTATTTCCCTTTCCTATTCTCCTTTTTAAGTCTACAAAATTGGTAACACTGCTAAAACACTGTCATCATTTCAACTCAAGCTGTTCTGATTCAATGAGAAACTTGCTGCCAGAGGAAATAAATAATCCTGATTTTTTTTTTTCTTCAGGGGAAAAGCAGTTGAAGAAGAAAGCTACGTTAGTTTAGGAAACGTCAGATCAGTTTTGTTCTGTTCTGTGATCATTTCAGATCACTACGATCGGGGAGCAAGCCGCTTGCAATCTGCGCCTCAGGAACTCAGCACTATTTAGCTCATGACAGCAAGGTACAGCCCAAGTCAGGACTATTTTCTGCACTGTCATACTCGTACTGATACTATGGAAACTATGAAATTCATCACTGGAGCTGTGTGGAGTTATATATATTGCACTCAGGGGTTTTTTATATGTTTTTCACTGGTTAAATTGCCCTATTTTTTCTTCCACTGGATGAATGTCCTTTTACTGCTACCAATACTCTAGGAAAAAAAAAAGAACTCAGGCACAAGAAACACTTACTGGATAAAGTGTCTTTAATGGGGGATAAATGATTACTTTTGTAAAGTCACCAGAGGTTTTTACTTGCTTTGCACAGAAGAGTCAGCTGCTCTTCCCGAAGGTTTAAAAACATCAACTCCAGTGGAAGTGCTTTGAAGCTAGTGGGACTTCATAACCTATAAAATTAGCATTCTCACAGGGCCTCAGAGAAAGGTCTTTAGTAGTCTACAGATACTGAACAAGACCTACTCAAAGAGTCCTGAAACTGCACTTGGGTAAAACTTTGATAAATCATAGTTAGGAGAACAAAATGAAGAGGGGGGGGCCTAGGTCTGCTAGTAAGGTCTGTTTTAATTTCCAACCTCCTTTTGTCAAGGACAAGGATATTAGTTCACCAATTTTTTTTTCATATATGTTTAATTTGCTACTTTATACTCTAAGCAAGTAAGATTCACCCCTTTCGCACCACAGTTTACTGACTAGAGGCACATACCTTCTGAGAGCAATGGTATCTGTATTTTTAACTGACAGCAAACATATTGTTTACTGATGTACATATTTTAAAAATATAACCTGAGAAATTACCCTTGAGATACAAACATGTACACACTCAAAATAAAGTTAACTGTAAACTTTTTGCGAGCAGAATATTATACTAAATACTATAAAATCTTCAGTTTGTCCCATGTGTTATACTGTTAAAAATATTTCCCCAATATGCTCTGAACAGCAATAGGGTTACTTGTCAGGGATGCCTGCAGGGAGAAAAAAGGGTGTAACTGTTTTCATTTTAAAGAGATGTTGTACAAGGAACTGAAGCTAGGATTACTTAGTTAAGAAGAAATAAAGCGCAATTACTTCCTGGAAGATACCTAACAATATTAAGAGAATTCTCAAATGCCCATCAGGACCAAAATATTTTTTTTTTTGTCTGAGGGCAATAATTATTTCAGACTGCATCAGGGCACTATTCATTTCAAAATTACCAATCATTACTTATAAAACATGCTTAAGAAAATGGAAAAATTAAATTAATTTCACACACAAACACACACACACACACACTGTACTCTTCTGAGGAGTTGACAATGGTGTAGCCGTCAGTTAGTGATGCTGGTGGTGGTGGGGAGACTCATTTAGTTGGGGATTGAAGAGCATTAGGAAAATGTGATTTTATAGCTATACCAACTGGCAAGGGGACTTTGCAGGTGTAGAGCTGAAAAAGGACACTGATATATTCTCTGAAATTAACTAGATTTCAATTTGAGGGAATCCTATGAATATTATTAACTTCTGTGGTAATAAACAATAAAAACATACAAAAAACTTGCAATATTTTTCTACCATTCATGACTCAAGTCTGTCTCACTTGTGTTTCAGTTCACAACGAGATGTTCCCTTCTGGGTCTAACTGGACTGGCTCAAAATGTTAGTGTTGCTACCTACTCTTTACTTTCCCTGCCAAAATTTACTACCTCTGCAGCTGACCTGGGGTAGCACATGTGCCCTCCTCACCGTCAGCACAAATATAGCTGGATTAGGACAAAATACCAAGAAAGGATGCATAGGGCAAGCAAGGGTGACTGAAGCACACAGAGAAGGCTCAGATGGTCCACTGTGCTTTTAGGATAGTAAGCATGAATGTCAGCAGAGATGCTGCAACATCCCCAACTGCTGCATCGGGGTTTACAGTGGGTGACAGAAGCTGAGCAGTGCCTTGGCCAGTGTTAAACCTCTCATCTGCCCCAGAACCACTCGGTACCCTGCCAAGCCATATCCTAATACAGCTTCAGGCACAATGTCTGTGCTTTAAACTGGCTTATAGTAAGCTTTCAAACAAAAAAAAAAAATCCCAAAATAAAACCAGCTAAACATTAAAATCCTCCCAAAAACTTAAAAAAAAATAAGGGCATAAGACCCCCAAACAAATATAAAAAGAAAATCTCATGGTATTTGCAGAATCAGAAATTACAGGCTTTACCTACAGGATTTCAATTGCACCAGAAACATGGGGGAGATTGGCACTCAAAATTCATTTCTTTTCAACATGAGCTGGTCACCAAGCTTGCTTGTACCTCTCTGAAAATCCTGCCCCAGGCTCAAGTCACAGTCATGCATAAATCTCTTCCCTGGGGATGGCAGCTCCTTCCCTGTGCTAATTCACCAGCAGGACAGACTGGATGTGTACCCCTCCATCCCGAGAAGGGATGGAGAGCAACAGTACTGATGGTGGGCACAAGGCACTGTGGACATGGGCAGTCTGGCATAACTCTGTATCAGCCCCTGGCTTTGGTTCTGCCTGCCCAGAAAAGCTGTTTTTATGCGTGTTTCCAGAGCTCAGAGTACTCCTCTCCCTTTCCGTAACCCAGTAGCATCCTGGACCTCATTGTCTCTCATCTAAGTTTTTTAAGTCAGGTCAAGGGGTAAAATGGACATCAAGAAGCCCTGGTATCAAAGTTTTTCATGCTGAAACCCACCCTAGCTACTGCTCCAAAAGACATCGGCATATCTATTTAATAAACTCAGAAGTGTTTGCATGACTCATTCCCTCCCAGAGCACTCTGATCCTACAGCACCAGCTACTGCCACACTGCCTAAGGCTGTCTTCTCCTTCCCTGCAGCACACCTTCCAACAGCCACGTGCTTCATGCTCCTTCGGCTGGTGAAAAGCAAGCACAGTTCAAGGACCTCGGTTCTGCTCCAAGTGCCTCCTGCAGGCAAGCAGAGAGCTGCCGAGGGCGATTTCCTTTGCGAGAGCGTCTCTCCAACAGGAACAGACCTTTTCTTTCTCTTTTTGAAGTGCAAACTTGGGAAGCTAGAAAGGACATCTGTATTCACTGGGATGAAGGCAGAAAAAGCGACTACCGTACCCACATGATGCAAGGAACCAGTACGGAAGTCACCTCTGCACTGTTGCCCAATGGCTCTGAGCATGCATGGACTCATAAACCTACTTTTTCCTCCATCACTTAGATTCCTTGTAAGCTATACCTGCTCCTGTCCCAGTAGTTCAGCTCCTCTTTGGTCTTTTTTAACCACTTTCGCACCACAAAAATCACATTCAGAGCATGAGACCCAGCTCAGCAAAAACCTGTGGTCTGTGCTACACTTAATGGGACAAGCTGGGAGGAAGCAAATTGTGGCCCTAAGTATCTGAAACATAAAATGAACAAGAAACTTTCAAAGTACAGCACACAGGATAGCTCACAGATGGCAGGAAAAGGGCAGANGTGGTCTGTGCTACACTCAATGGGACAAGCTGGGAGGAAGCAAATTGTGGCCCTAAGTATCTGAAACATAAAATGAACAAGAAACTTTCAAAGTACAGCACACAGGATAGCTCACAGATGGCAGGAAAAGGGCAGAATTAGTGATTCTGATTCCACCGACTCCACCTTGGACTCCCAATATCCCAATTTGCTTGTTATACTACCCTCCGCATGAAGGGGATACGCTCTACATTTTTGTTGCAGGTTTGGAGAAGCAGTTTCCATCACAGAGTTTTGAAGCTACCTTGAAAAACAATCATCTCCAAGCAGCTTGGAAAGTTAGGGCTCCCTCCCAGCTCGTTTACAAAAAATGAGCTAGGAGATTATACTAAGCAGGACCGTGTACACTCTATCCGTGCCTACTGCTGACAAGCACTACCCATCGTTTCCTCCGCATCGGTACCCATGCATGCACCAATGTGGATGTCTGAATGCCATGCTGCTGGCTGAGTCTACCCATGAGCAGACGGTGAGAGATGGAGCATCCATTTTGTTACAAAAATGCTTCCTGGGTTTAATGCCAGCTTTTGAAGCAAAAGGCTTTGAAAAGTCTGGTCTCATGTAACCAGGGGTACCGTGGACAAAGCCAGTGTCAGTACAAGTGTGTCAAGACTGGTTCAGACTCCAGCCCAGAGCCTGTTAAAGCACATTAATTAGGATCATAATGTCTAGTCACAGTACAGGAACAGCTCAAAAGGATTATAAACAACCCTATAAGCACATGCTTACTTGTACAGGCCATTGTAGGTGGGTCTGATTCCTTCCTAAAATAGTGTTCTTCACACAGGCAAGATGTGGATGCTTCATCAAGCGTGTAGCTGTGAGGGGGACATTTGCTGCAGGATGGACTGTGGGGTGAAGCTTTGAAGAACCCAGGTCTGCATACTGTGAAAAGAAGAACCACAGGCTAAGCTCTCCCATCATAAAATTAGTCTCTTCGCATTTCCGTTAAAAAAAAAAAATCCCAACATATCTTCAGCTACAAAACAGACAAACACTCATGAGCTATTTGGTTTGCATATTTTAAAACAGTCTATGCCACTAACAGACAGTGCATACTTAAGTATTTGCATGAAAAAAGAATGAGAAACTGTTGATTTTTTTTTCCCTTAGCATCTGCCTTTGCTGGGTATTTATTTTTCTTGTTGAATGCATTGGAGGTAACATCTTTTGGGCTCTGCTGTAGAAAACATTATTGTGTTTGGGTTTTTGTTTTATTCAGTCTTAGAAAAATAGGTAAAATACATCTCAAGGATTTCATTTAAGATGTTCTACGCCCAGAAATCAATGTCTCAGCAAACAAATAGCAACGCAGTGGTGGAGGGGATCTCAAGATTGACAGCTTTAAGACATTGTGATAAGGCTACTTCCCTAGGGTCTTTTCTCCTGCAAACCTGTGATGAATTTTAAAGTGCTCCATATAAGACAGACTGCTCTGGGTATAGCCTGAACCAGGCATGCTCGCCATACAAGATATTCCTTCCGGTTCTAATATATATGCATGACAAGGCACAAAGACTTGATACAAGAGCTATTTTTGTTCTTATAAATATAATATCTGGATAAGGGTAGCTCAGGACTATTATTTTTCTTTTTTAAAAATAATTTGAGGTGAATACAGTAATATCTTGTTCCTAGCCTCCTGAAACAGGTGCTCCCTCACCTAAGCAAACCACTCTGCACTTCACCTGCACGTGCACGCTCGGCCAGAAGCAGTGACAGCCACAGGTTTGCACGTATCCACCCTGGCTTTACAAAAAAAACAGCTGGCCCTGTAATCATACCATTATATACAGAATTACAAACCCACTGTTAGCAAAAGGAGGAAAACTTGATTTTCTGTTTGTCTCAAAAAGCAGAGACATGGAGACATGTTAAAGCAGCTCCAAAGTGCTGCTACTTTTTTTTCCTTCAGAGATGTTCTAAAATAATTCTGCCCAGTATGATATCAATGATGCGTAGGTCTGCTATCAGACTTACAGAAGTTACCTGGAAATCTCAGAGCCTTTCCATCTACATTCAAACTCCTGCAGTTGTAATTAGCTTGCAAAGAAAATGAGCTCACAGCAAAAGCATTAATATTATCCCACCAGGAATGTCCCAATCACAGCATGAAGGTCATGTGCTAAAATTCAGCCAGTGATGACAGAATTCATCTTCACCATAGACAAAAGTATAGGTTTTTACTAGTGAACCCTTTTCCTCTGATGGACCAACTAAGACAACTGTCTCTAAAGTCAGCTCTGCTTCCTGCAGTACCAGAGAAACTCTCTCAACATCTTCCATTTTACGTCGCTAGCTTCTTCATCCCCGGCTGACCTCCTCAAACCAGGCACCCCCCACACCTTCCGCTAGCTCCCTTTTCTTCCCACAAGACAGGCAGAGAACAACTAGTAGGACTAGAAGGATATATAGATTTAAAAAACCCAGTTTCCAAAATCCAACTAGTGCTCCATACCTAGGCTGTGAGCTCTGCAGGAGACAGTTCATTTGCTTTGTGTCCATACACAAGTACTGGTGAACAGACGAAGGGATCAATTTATTCTTGACGGCTGCTCACGGACTTGCTGTGAGTTGCCCTCAAGCTTTATGGCACATTCCTCAGTTTCTAGCACAGAGTTAAGTTCTTTCATTTACTTTATAGCCACCTTCAAATGCTGCCCTACCTACAGCAAGGTAAGAGAGCACCAAACAGCTCCTCTCTAGCCCATAATTTGTATTTCAAATTCACTGGCACACGCAGACAATAGAGACGGGGAAATGAGAGCACAAAACTGTGCAACATATAACAAGGGCAGCCCACGTCTAGTGTGTACTCTATGTAATTAGCCTTCAAAAAAGGACTTGAATTTATCTCATTATGTCCCATCAAGACAGACAGAAAATCATTACAGCACAAGAGTTTACCGTGCTTCTATTTTGTGCAAAGCAGCAGAATGCAAAATGAGTCAGTTTTTCTTGACAGATTTTCAACGAGGTGTAGCTTGTTAATGACGGTATGATACGTAGCTCAGCTCAAAGGGAATGTTTGGTTTTCATGAATAAGTATGGAGCCAACAGATGTACAATGCCAAAACCCCATGTTTTAATGAGGGNGTTTTTCTTGACAGATTCTCAACGAGGTGTAGCTTGTTAATGACGGTATGATACGTAGCTCAGCTCAAAGGGAATGTTTGGTTTTCATGAATAAGTATGGAGCCAACAGATGTACAATGCCAAAACCCCATGTTTTAATGAGGGATGTGAAATAAAACCAAACTGGACCAATTTTTGTATAATCTGCAGGCTCCTATGGGTCAGGCAAGTCCCTTCTCTATCCAAAAGGCGTAAGGAGGAACACTCAAGAGCATTAAATTACACTGAAGATTTCAACATGAGACCTCATAACAAACAGCCAGCAGAGCAGTGTGCTGTCCTATCTAAGTGAAACACTCTTGTGTTGGTTAGAAAGGAAGAATGCGGGGACAGGAGATGGGATATGCAAACAAAAGGGAGGACAGAAAATAAAAAGAAATGCAAGAATTACCACAGCGAGTGGCGGCATGCTGAGTCCACATCCCTGCAGCAGATGCTTTTGGGAGGACCGAGGCGGATCTGCTGGATTCCCCCAGCATAGCCTTCCAGCCTCTCATGATCGGCATCTTGGGAACCACTCCTGACGGAAACCACACTTGCACTACCATGCTCAAGAGCACAAGTAGCCATAGCTGCACAGGTGTTTCAAGCATAACCAGTATCTATTATAACGCTTTTCTTTGTACCCTTTCCTATGTTTGCTTTGTACACAACACAGAGGAGAGGACAGCTGGTGAGGTGGTTCAAGGAGCAATCCTCTAATAAACAAGGACACTGCGATGAAATGGATGCTGTTAGATCTAAGGTGACCCAGGAACACCTTATTCCTCCACACTGCAGAGCAGATATCACGGAAGCTGGATGGGCACAGTCTTGGCTGAGCTCAACAGCCAAAAGCAGAGACTGGTATCATGTCATTTTCCTGCCATTGGTGGCAATGTCTTAGATATTTTGGAAAATTGATTCAGCGCAGAATAGGGCCACAAACCGCTTACCTTGCATGAACCTTGGGTTTTGGTCTTTATCTTACCAATCCTCTTCTGACAGTCAACCTTACAGTCTCTTCATGAAGTATACATGACTTTATTTAAAATTACATGGGTGTCTAGGGTTTAATTTCTAATTAAATCTTATTTTAGCCTTCTTATATTTTTATCTCAGTATTTCTAATTCAAGAGGTCTTGAAAGGACACGTAGAACTAGCACGGTAGGGTCACACATGTAATGGTACTATTTCTCTCTTCAAGGGAGCAGGAAAAGAAGAAGTAAGATGAGCCTAAGACTCCCCGTAATCTGCTACAAACCAGCTGAAAAGACTGAAATAAAGTTTAAAGCTGTTGATGAGATCTGCTCCTTTCTTCCTAATATTAACTCCTTAACTGGTTAACAGCCTCTAATGTGTGAAAATAGTCTTTAAATGAAATTGGTTGCTAGAAAAAAAGAGAGTATTTTTAAACACAGCAAATATACTATAAACAACCTGCTGGTGTTAGGTACAAGTGGGATGTGTTTATGTTAGTAGTACATCCATTATTAGCAAATTAATTTCACTCTTTTTATTTTTAGTAGCAACCACAAAACGTTGCCGGCACAGAGCATTAACATCTGTGCGGTCTCTCACTTGTGCACTTTAGGGTGAGCCAGAGAGAGATTGCTGCAACGAAGCACAGCAGCAAGAGCCTCTTAGGACAGCAACGGTGTGAGCTGATGCCTTAAATGGGCACTGATCAGATTAGAAACTGGCTTTGTACCTCGCAGACGGGAGCTCACAAGAGCCATCCTGATAGAAACTGTCTCTTCGAACATGGGTGGATGGAGGAGGAATCACTGGTCCTCTTACAATGACAACTGGCTTCTTCAAACACTGGGCTGTATCAGTACTAGAGACAGTGAGTTACAGTGGGGGGGGGAGGGGGTGGTGTAGGGGGAAAGCAGGCAGAACAAGCCAGTAACATCAAACAGCTGCGACTACTTGACAGATTATTTTCTGCAAGCCTTAACATCAAATGATTCGCAGCTGCATCCCTATAACCATCCCTGAGCTTCAGTTGAAGGCTGCATCCAACTGGCAGGGCTCCTCTCCTCTCCAGCCGCCCCATGCCTTCTATGCACACCGACCCCAGGCAACAAGTGCTGGAAGCAAGGACCACCTCCAAGGCTCTCCATATCCATAGGCACGTACATTGCCATGTTGGCAAAACCACCCAATTAGTAGTAGTGGGAATACCAGTTTTGCCCCTGGAGAGAGAAGACCTAGGAAACACGACCCTATAAGCCTTGAAACCTCAGAAGATATGAAAAGGGTCCAACCTATTACTTGTTTCGCACTCTTGTGATGCTGGGAGGATAAGCTCACAGTACTTAAGTGCTTAGGATCAGCAAAGCGACCTTTTATATATCCCAGAAAATAAAAGCTCAAACAGGAATTACACTGTGTTCCTTGCAGAGCACTAAATTAGTCTCCACAGTAATCAGAAACCACAAGTACAACTCATAAGGCAGTGCCACTAATCCATAAATAAAGCGAACAGACAAAATCTAACAAAAATTAATGAGGATAAGGATGCCTAGTCTAAACGGAGCACAGATTATGCGGCTGAAACTGAGGTCTCCTCCCCAAACTGCAAATCCCCTTTGCTTCTCTTTCCCATCCTTTAGTCCCATTGGCCTTTTCAGACTGCAAACTTCTTTGGGCAGGGACACACAGCCCAAATTACCACGGATTTTAGAAACAACTCTAGCGTAAAACTCTCTGCCCCAAGGACAGACCCATAATCCGCACTGAGCAGTCCCTCAGCTGAAACACGAGCAGGACGTGGGGGCTTGTGTGTGTTCAGCAGAAAGGAGAGTAGCCCTGTAGCTCATCAACTCCGCCTTCATTAGCACATCACTCTGGTGCAGGGAACATGCCTTGAGAGTTGAAGAATTTGAGTAAAACCAAGATACAAATAAACCAACCCCTGTTCTAGTCTCCAGAGCTGTCATGCCTTGAAGCGTTTGCACAAAGAAGAGGTGGCTGCTGCCTCTTAGATGCGTCCAAAACCTAAAGAAGGGTTTAGCGAGGTACAGTCTTTACAATGCAGAATCAAACTGCTGAGCAGCTCCAAGCCTCAGTTTGTGCTCCTGACATGCACTTTTACTCACAAGAAAAAACAAAACAAGAAACAGCAGATTGTCTTCATGTCTCCCAACCAATGTAAACAGATGATCTCCATGCTCTTCTAAAAAGTATTTCAAGAACTGCAGCAACCTACCATCGAGCATCCTCCTGCAGAATTTACAAGCAGGCTCCTAAGAGCTAATCCTGCTCTCCCTAACAGCTCACCTCAAATTGCAGGCCGACACCAAAATTGCTGCCAAAGCTATAAAGTTATAGGAAAATGTGTAAAATTCCCTGATTATATCTCTTTTAGGGTTGATCTCTCTACCTGCAACAGTGCTATGTTGCTTCCTGCAGCACACCTTGGGAATTTGAAGGGAATTAAATAAATACCCACTAATAAAACACTAATTCGAAGCTGCCGGTTCACTTGAAACCAGTGGACATGCCAGCACCCTTTGGCAACTTCAGCACCCAATGCTACAGCCCAAGACTTAGTAAAGGTCCTTTTAAAAGAGCTCCTGGAGCTTGCAGGGTAAGTGGGGCATCTGAGGGGTTTGCACCTTGAAAAAAGAGGCTCAGCCCTTACCTTTGATGTAAGCCAATTCACATATCTCAAGTGGAAAACACTCTCCCAAGCTTTTTTTTTTGTTCTAAGAAAACATTCTCTTCTGATGCTGTTCTGTCCAGCCCCACACTAACTCAGGCTGAATTACCGCCACTCCACACTGAAATCAGCTCTAGCTCTGAATACCAAAACAACACTGAAAACTGGAATATAAATAAATTAGTACTTTCAGTTCTTCCCCTTTGAAACACCACTTTTTCTACCATGTGACTCACTAAATTGTCACACGGCAATTTATGATGTGACCATAGTTGCTCGAAAACTAAGAATTAACTGCCACTAATGACATTAATGTGTTTCTTCTAAATAGCATAAAACTTCATCACATGGCACCACTGAAAAATTCAACAAATTCCCAAGTCAGCTACATTTGCAACACATAAAAATACCCAGAACACACTGCATTAGAAAACGCTTGTGACTACATTAGGATCTTAATAGCCTATATTTCTGCACATCCCGACTTTGCTCTAAAGATTTTGAAGCATTCAATGAGGCAAAACCTAAGTCAAACCTAAACTCTCAGCAGTGTGATGGAGGAGCAGAGAAGGAGATCTAGCCTGGCATATATGAACACCCGCGCTATCATTTGGGTTTGATTTTGCAGAAAGAAAACAAACTATGGAAAATAAATGTTCTTTGGGGAAACAGAAGATTTTTCAAAAGCACTGAGCACCGCACGAGCATGCTCCCACCAGCCGCATTGACGGCAGGGCTAGCTGGCTGTGCTTTGGTTTTGTGGTTTTTTTTCCAAACTCTCCTGTCCAAAAAAACCCCGGAAGAAATATTTCTAGAGAAAGCACTGCATAGGATGAAGTGTAATTTCCTAGCAAACCCCAAATTTTTGTGACCAGCAGCTGCGTGCTCTTGCGAGCGTGTACAAGGGCTCCTTCAGCTCTCAGCCCAGGTGGTACCTGTGGTCCTCCTCGCTCTCTGGTTACAAGGGACAGATACAGGTTGGTCTCTCTGAGCCCCAACTATCTGGCTTACAATAAAATAAAAGCAGTCCATATCATGTTGCTACAGCCTCTCTGCCTTTTATAGCTATAAAATATCTATCTCCATAAATCTCTATGTCTATAAAAATCTACCTGCATATCTCTTCTTTGTTCTCTGAGGTGTGGGAAAAAGATGTGCTTAAATGATGCTTAAATTACTGTCTTTTTTTTTTAATGAAGACAAACTGAAAACATTTTACTCCCTTAAACAAAGGAAGCAATGATTTACAACACTGCACCTAAGGGAAAAACACGATTTAAGATACAGAAGGCAGCGGAGAGACATTTGTTTCTGTACACTCATAAACATAACTTGAGATGCCTGGCTCCACACATAATGCGATAGGCGCAAGAGTCTGTTTTGGGAGTTTCTGCACACAAAGACATGCACCCCGGGTTATCCTTTGTTACACAAATGGTAACTTAAACATTCAAGCTGCGCTGCGTGCTAAGTGAGGGGAGGATTGATGGACAAGCCGCAGAACTCCCTCGAGTTCAATAGCGGCATTGATTGAATAGCAATAACAAGCATCATCCCTAATGGCAACAGGGGGACAGGATCAAACTTGAAAACGATGCAGCCAAAACCCCACTATGTCTGTCTGTGCACACGTATTATGGACAGTAATGCAAAGACCAGTCAGTAAACTCTCCTGGAAAATAGGGTTCTTCAAAGCCTCATGTTTGCTGGCACAATACTACAATAAAAGGGTTTTAGTCTTCTGGTTCAGTCTGCCATAGGAATCTGGAGTCCAGCCAGCAAAGAAAGAAAGATTCTCTGATTATGCTGTGGTTTGGACAACTGCAGCCCATTGTGGTTAAGAAGTATGACATTTGGGAGGATTTATTTTGATGATCTACATCATGTGTGTTTACCAACACTTCAAGATTTTATCCTGAACTAATAGACTGTAGGTATGCAGGCAGTAAAGAGAGGTAAAAATGCTTAAAATATTCCCTTCTTGTTGGCTCTACCTTGCACAACCTCATTTATGTGGATAAGACTTCTAGGTGTTATAAAATCAGCCTTTCCTCCGCTGAATGTTTTGGTCCAAAACCGGCAGCATACCACCAACCTACGGCAATGCTAACACCTACACGAAAGCATCCTTTCAAACCTGGCCTCGAATGTTTAAGGGCTTGTCTGCTTCTAGCTTTATGATCATCTGTCTCAGGAGGTAAATTTGGTAGGACTGGCTGCAAGACAATTTATTTTAAAATCGTTCCTCTGTAATTTATGGCTGAATATATGTCACGCCAGACACATCTATTCAAAATCTATCAGAGGGCAATGGAGATGGATCTTTTACAGTTCTTCTGACCAAAAAAAGACAGGAAAGATTTATCCAGAGTTGCCTGGACTAAGTGTGTTAAATGGGTTTATGCACATCAAAGGGACTCCAGGGAAGTGGGTTTTTTTGGTTGGTGGGTTGGTTCGTTTTGTTTTGGGTTTTTTTTCCAAATTTAAGATACAGGTGATGCTAGCTAATTCTGCAGTGGGCAGGTGGCTTAGAGGCACACAGAAGAAAACGTTCCCCTTGGGGAACACGTCCCGTCAGTCATGCCTCTTTCTGCAGAAGCTCATAGGTTTTGGCATTGGTCATGTTGGTTGGAGTAACAGATGCAGGTCTTGCCAAGCTAAATTCTGCCCTGGTGTGCATACTATGAGATGCCTTGCCGTTTTAGGAGGCAACAAATCAGAGTGTGTACAAGGAGGATGTGGCAAGTAATACCTGAAAAATTTAACAGGGAAAGCTGAGCAAGCTCCACACACACAATAAAGTACAGAAACATTGAGCAGTTATCCTGTCACATGCAGATACAACACTTCATGATTTCAGTTTAATTAACCAGACATAAAAATACTGACATTGTTTGTTAAATTGGCTAAACTACTCCTTTGGGTCAGATGAACACTGCAACACTTCACAGCTCATCTGCCTTGCCAAGTAACTCCACCAAAGAGCTCCTCTTTAGAAACAAGCTCAACAAAGGGCAATCTGAGGCATTGCTGGCTCTTCCCGGGTCAGCCTGACAATATTGGGAGCTTTCATTTGAGCTCCAGTCCTGCAGCCCTGAAACAAGAGAATTTAGTTCAGCATGATCTCTCCCACTTCTGGGGGAAAACTTGCCACATATGAACAAACACGCTCAAACCCAAGATAAATCAATACAACTTGACACTTTAAACCTTCTGATTTTGGAGCCAATCTCAATACTATTTGGGTGGGTGGCCTCATGGCTTTTGGATGCTGGAGTTGGACCATCCTTGCCACCAACTAGCTACAACTGCTGTGACTCCAGACCAGACAGAAAAAGACCAGAGAAAAAAATATGCAGTTATATCCCAAAAAGATATTTTCTTTGTCAGACTGTAAACAGTACTTTTTCTGAAGTAAAAGCATCCTAACTCTTGGGAAGGAGATGTCCTGCTAGCATCCCTGTCCACTGCCGCTTCTCATGGGCTTTGTTCTTGCCCCAAAAATGGCTGTTTGACATATGCAACTGCTCCAGAAATTCAGATGTGAAGCATGAAGTAAAGCAAAGCAAACACTGCCTTCCCTCTTGCTACATAAAGCCTCACCACAACCTCCCTCCTGCCAAATCCATTTCCCCATACCATAAAGCACTAGCCTGAAGCACACTTCTCAGCAGCAATGCTGGCCATTCTCACAGGCTTTTTATTTAAGGTTTTGCGCTGCCAAAGCTTGATTTAGGGAGATTTAATTCTCAAACTACTATAAGGGCGATATCGTTGCTCACGTGTAGCTTAGCTGGTTCTCCAGCTACATCCAAAGAAATGACCATTGTCTACGTGAGCCTGTTTGCCCTGGAAACCCAGCAGTATCTTTATTTGTAATTTCTGCTACATCTCCACACCCTTGCATCGCATCAACCTGAACAGTCTTCCTAAAGCGGTTTGGGAAAAAAAAATCCAACACTTCTGCTTTACAGAAACCATTCATGTTTGATTTGTTCAAGGAAAGACTAGAAGACAAGAGGGGAAAAACGGGAGCAGCTGGTGTGGGCACAAGGGCATTGTGTCCTGGGTTTGGCATACCTACACCTTGCAAAAAAAGACTACAACCTGCTCATCTTACGTCTCATACGCAACTGCCCCCAACAGTTTGCCATCCCACAACTCCTCTTCCACACCTTGTTTTCAAAGCCTTGTCAAGTATCATGGCATCTACCCTGTGATACCCAGCAGGCGAGAGTGGCACGGGAGGTTGCTGCTTGTCCTCTCAGCAACCCTGAAATGTAGACACTGCAGGAGAATCTGAAATATCAGTCTTGTCATTAGAAAAAAAAAAAAAGAGAGAGAAAAGACTTCTGAGGCTCTGACACTTAGCCCAAATACAATTCACAATTTATTTTTTAAAAGTTGCACAAGTGGCAAAAACACAAGGTTCATTATTCCTCACAGAAATTCTCTCGTCATCCAGCCAAATTTAAAAATAAATAGTTGCAATTAAATGTGCTGCTATGTTATTTATGTAGATGCATTCAATTTGCAGAAAGCTGCTATAAAATATTCCCCTTCAATACAAGGGAAATCTATTGCACTTTTATTGTATACTTTCTTCTCCCTGCTCAAATGTATGTTGCACTCTGCCTATTTTTTTCCCCCATGTTACTTAACACATCATTTTCCAGCCACTGTTTCTGCTACTTTTGTCTTGAAAGAATGAGGGATGTAATCCAAATGCTTCTTGATTATTTGTGAACAAGGTTCCTGAGTGATTACTAGACAGATAATTCCAGTATTTCCTTTGCAATTGAGGACCTTTCCTTGTCTCTGCATTTTGCTCTTACAGCTGCCGGGTAAATGATATGCACCGAGGCTGCCCAAGGCTTCAGAGTGCATATTAATTCTGCCAGGAACTCCAGACACTCTGAAGAATCGCCAATTTAACAACAGACTGTGAAATTATTTTTTCTTTCCTTATTAATTGCTGTGCTATTTGAAAGCGACTTCAGTGCCCCAACTGTCTTTTGGTGTGAAGAACAGGGGGCATTTCATCCTGCCAGGAAATAATTGAAAGCTTTCTCCCCAGCAGTCCCTATATTCATAACCAAATATAAATATGTGAAACAAGTGCTAATAAAAATAGGTTAACTTGCTGCAGGTGTTCCTCTGTCGATTTATCCAGGTGATATTAGCAAAATCTGACAGGGAAGCACAGTGATATATTTCACTTGTGCCTTGACATTTTGATTCTGTTTGTTAGGGTGTATGTGCAGGGATCTGGCTTTTTCTCCAAGATCTCTATAGCTGTCAGTCTGTGCAAACTGGATTTGACAAGATGTCCATTTAGCAGGATGGGAGGGCAAAGGGAAAAAAAAAAACCAAACCTGAGAGCGCCGCATAGACCAGGTATCTGGGTAGAGCTGCACTGCGGTGCAAAAATGGATGCTCTTCACATATCAAGCAACTTAAAAAAAAAATAGCAGCTTGATATGCAGGATCTGAGGCACTTTGCATCCTTTAATCCTTCAATGCTCCTTCAAGAAAAGTGGCCAAGAATAATATAAACAGAAGGCATAGCAGAAAGACTACAAAAGGCCAGCATTGGAGAAGGCATCAGGATCACTGTACACTCACCCACAGGAAGACTTTTGGCTGGTCTTGTTTCTTTTTTAAAAGGAGAGAGGAAAAAAAAAAGAAAGCTCTCCTGTGCTCCTGAGAAATTAGATTTAAGAAGAAATCTAAATAGGAAGTTTTGCTTTCCAAGGCTGCCCTTTTTCAGCCTGACAAAAGAAGCAGCCAGCTCTTCCAGGGATAATGTAGGAACATGCTCTGCTTACGGAGTCCCAAATTTAGAAGCCTTCAGCTTGCTTCTCTCCCTGCAAAGAGCTTTGGACCAGAAGCACATAGATGAGTTACAACGAAATACAGTAAGAATTATCTACAAAGATGAAACAACAGAATATGAATTTAAAATTTAAACAAGACTGTAATCAGAGTTTAGAGATTTATAGTAACTGGCTTGTGAATGAAAGTAACGAAGGGATTCTGATCGTCCGGGCGATTCCTGCATCTCTGCAAGACTGTCTTCAAGAGAGGTTTAAAACCAAAAGTGAATGTATAGCTCAAGTTAAAATCCAGAATAAAGGTGTTAGGTAGTGGGGTTTTAACCAGACCTTACCTTTCAGCATATGCCAAAGTCACTGCAGGGACTCCACACAGCATCAGCCACACCAGTGCTGCCTACAGGCAGCACAACCAAGCAAGGGTTTGCCTCCTCCAGGACCCATGACACCCACTCACACCACATCTACACCAGGCTGCAGAGAGGCATCTTCTTCCTGCCCTCTCCTTTCAAAGGCCATGCAGCCCAACACACAGTTTTCATGGTCCAAAACATATGAGAGACTACAACCCTCCTCTTGTACCCAGCCACGCCCTAGCTCACACAGGACCACTTAGGTGCTGTTCAAATGCATCGATGGACAAGAGAGCCGGCTATCTCATGGATATGGGAGGGTACGTACCATCATCACGCATGCAGAACAAGCAAACTACAGCTCAGTCTGGAAGCACTACCAAAACTCAAGCCCAAGAGCTGAACCAGACAGCACCAAAACCATCAAACCTGGTCCCAGCCACCAGGCAGGTCTGTGAATGACATGTCATCCCAAAAAAGGGAAGGCTAGGAAAACGTCTGTGTCAAAAACCATCCAAGACAGACATTCCCAATCAGTTGTACACCTTCACAGCATTCATGGACATCATGGCTGCATAAAGGGATGAAAGGAGACCTTGGCCGAGCAGAGCCAGTCATGCCCCTCCTTCCCTTGCTGCTCCACCAAGGTAGAAAATATGTGTTACTGACTCTGTAAAGTGCTTACAATTATGGCCCCAAACCCAGTAATCCCCACTGATGTAAGTAAATTGCTGACCCCTCTCCATCACTGTTATTCACGATGCAAAAAAATCTTGGATTTTCTCTGCAGCTTAATAAAACCTGTGGGGAACTGGAGCAAGGCTTTCATTCCGTATAGCTAGCCTTTAATGTTGAAGCCTGGATTTCCTGGAGGGGAATTGAATAGTTTAGAATAATTAGTGACTTACATATAGAGTTGTCAATAAAGAGACATGGTATTAAGTTACTAAGATGAAGGGGTCCACCTTTCTCAGTTACTATTTTTGATTTTATTTTATTTTAAAAAAATCTGTATTTTAATTCCACTCACATTCTGCTATCACTAGTAAAGTGGCCTGAAGCAGACAGCAAGAAGAGAGCACTAAATCGAAGGCTTAAATCACTTCTTCCTCAGTTCCCTGGCAGATTTAAAGAGCAACCTGGCACTAACGCTTTCAAATAATATACTGTTGGACCTGACACAGCAGAGAAACTCTGCTTCAAATCACACAATAGTCCAGGTGACCGCACAATTACAATTAACCTCCAGCCCGCTGTGCCTAATGACAAATGATAACAAGAATGATAGGCTCAGGAAAGGACGTAGGTAACAAAAAAAAAAATCTGATTCTTACATATTTAAAAAGCCATTTTCAGTTAGGAAAAAGCCAAAGGACACTAATTTTAGTCTTGCATCCGAAAGAAATTAATAACCCTTGCTAATACACACGCAGGCATAGCCTGTCAGCCTTCTAGCAGCAAGAAGGATGCATGAAAGTCTCCTACCACCGCAGTATCGTAATCGGAAAAGTACTAATATCCTACACCGCTATAAATCTCAGCCCAGACCAGAGAACATGAATTTTGTCCACGCTGGATAAAATAAAGGTAATATAACCTCAAAATAGCATGCACACTTATTGGGCCCGTGGGGTTCCCATTACAATGTCGCTAACTGGGGAGGCACCCTGTGTTGTCCCACCAGGTTTTGTGCTTTTTCTGCTTTATGTGTCTCATCTCGTACTTAGCTCATGAGCTCCCTTTACTAGGGAGCATCCTCCTTTCTCTGCTCACACAGCATCTTCAGGAGTAAGCAGAACTATTTTCCAGCCTTCTCCCTTTGCAGAACAGGGAAGCACAAAGATAACCCCATCCCATCCCGGGAAGACCCGAGGGCACACATTTCCTTTACTGTACCTGGCTTTAATGAGAAAAGAGGTTATTTGCCTCAAATTCTCTCCTAGTCAAAAGTTACTGCCTCTTCAGATCTGCTGGCAGAGCAGTTGGAGGGATCTCTCCCTCATCTGCTTCAGTGAAGCAAGCTCATTAGTTTAAATAATTTGTTACGGTTTTTGCTAATTCACTCATTCTAATTAGCGTCCAGACCGAAAGGGGCAGAAACCTCAAGCTGAGGAGCAGCGAAGCATGTGTGTGTGTATATGTATTTTTATACTTTTATGTATAGGGCATGCTTATGCAAATTCCATCCCCTACTCTTCCCAAATCTGGCATTTTCTGGCACAGATGCATCTCCCAAGAATGGCAAAAGCAATATGGACGCATCCACCCCAATGTCACCACTTGCACCTGGAAGCAGCAAAATACTTACAGGCACTGCCAAGACCTCTTTCGAACCAAAGCAAACCTTTACCTCCTACTCGCTCCAGAGCCAAAGGACGCAGCATCACCAGACATACGTGGGCAGCCAAGGTAAATTGGCAGTAAGCAGCACTGCATTTTGGCAGGCCCCTCCTGCAGAGTGTGTTATGGCACATATTTACCAACTTGTATGCTGAGCTATTTTATAGTAGTTAGACATAACACAATTAGGACATAAACCTTATAACGCAGAACATTATGTATAAGGGTTTCTATATATATTTATAACACCTGTTTCAGCATGCCTTTAGATAGTCTTTTCATATAAAAGAAATAAATACAAATATGCTGTATTCTGGCAATTTAGGCTGATGTCTGATCAGGGAAACATTGCTTCATGAATTCTAAGCCATGACATTTCCACTAATCTTCCCGTTTCAACAGCAGGGAAAGGAATGGCTTTCATATCTTCGTGCTTATCATTCTCAAGCTGAGTATATTATCTGCTAGTCTTTGGATTTACCCAATAGCTCTTAAAAAAACCAAAATATACTGCCACGGTCTATGAAACTTATGCATGGATTACTCAAAGAGCTGTATGTCATTCTGAAGATGAACAAATGTAGAAACTCGCTCTCACCTTTTTTGAAGTATGTCAAATAAATAAATACCAGATTACTGTCTGTTATTTCCCTTCAATGAGACTGCTGCTTAAAAGGTTATAAGCGATGACGTTTTTGCTTTTGCAGAAGGCTATGCATTAAACTTCTCATATCATCTTGCGTTGATCAAACATGGTCTGTTTGTTGTCAGATTTCTTAAGCCTGCTCCTCCGCAAAGTCCCCTAATGTAATAGCTACCACCTCCCTACACACCAGTTTGCCCCCAAGAGACCTCACCTTGCAACCCTTGCAGCATCTTGCCTTCTAATCCCCAGCCCCACAGATGTTTTAACACCTAAAACGAAGTGTCATGGGCCCCTGAGCTGCAGTTTCCACGTTACAGATTTAATTTTGTATTAATTTTGGGTTTCTCATGGCTCAGTTTCCCCACCAGTGCGAGCTGTTGTGTGCAAAGATACCTTGTCACCTACAGTCCTACCTGGGGCTGCTCTCCAACCCCTAAGCATCAAATGCAATTGCTTGCGTATCCCTAGGACACAACCCTTTGAGGTCTCACAGCGAGGTGGGAAGTATCAGTGCTGGTTATGAACCAAAATCCTGGTTGTCATCACAAAAATACATGTCAGTCCACACTCTTTCCCCCACATAATAAATGTATCTAAGTCATACAAAATAATTTCTCTTCTCCATATTGTTTCATTAAGACACCTTCATGCCAACATCAGGACATCACAGAAGGGACAATAAAAGTCTCCTAAACCCTTCTTAGATGAGGGAAACAGATTTTGGGCTGCTTTCACTGCCTCTCTTTGTAGCACTCATTTTTGTTTGCTAAAGGTCTCTCCTTTGGACAGACCAGTTGGCTAGCTGAATTGTACACTCACAACAGGATCTTCAAAACGCAGTCCTGTAACAGGGCTGTGTATTTTGTAAGAGCACAGTGAAGAGTCATGGCTTGATGGAGGAAAGGCATCCTTGTTTACAGGTCCAAGGTTAGCAAAGCTACCGACCATACCATGTTTTGGGGCCAAAACAGACAGTTGCTTAAATAAAGCAAGTGTGAAGAAAGTAAATGCTGCAAAATACAATGTAAATACACTGAATATTTGGTTCAGGGGTGTATTTTTGAAGTGAACCTCTCCGTTATCCCAGCATACCATCTCTCAGCACACAATACCAAGCGCACAAAATGGATTTGTGGGGGTAAGAAACCCAACCCAAAGACGTGCCCTGCTCTTATCATGCTCAAGGGTTTTCCAAGGGGCCAAGCCACAGCCAACACAAAGCAGGGGCCTTTCAAGATGCACAGCATGCTGCTTCTCCCTATGAATCCATACCCAGTGCATCATCCCACCTGCTAAGACCCTCATTAACTAAAACAATCCTGGCTTTGTTCTGCCATAATACACACCTATAGCAGCTTTTATGCTATAATATATGCAGATTCAACCTGTCTNTTTTTGAAGTGAACCTCTCCATTATCCCAGCATACCATCTCTCAGCACACAATACCAAGCGCACAAAATGGATTTGTGGGGGTAAGAAACCCAACCCAAAGACGTGCCCTGCTCTTATCATGCTCAAGGGTTTTCCAAGGGGCCAAGCCACAGCCAACACAAAGCAGGGGCCTTTCAAGATGCACAGCATGCTGCTTCTCCCTATGAATCCATACCCAGTGCATCATCCCACCTGCTAAGACCCTCATTAACTAAAACAATCCTGGCTTTGTTCTGCCATAATACACACCTATAGCAGCTTTTATGCTATAATATATGCAGATTCAACCTGTCTTTGGAATTTGCTTTCCCGATAGCTGTCATGCTCCAATACTTGTCAGTTGTCTCAGATAACCAAATATTACTCTGATGTTCGCAGTGTAACCTAGAAATTCCCTACACAAACTACAGGGAATTCTGCCAATTCTGAGCTAAATTAACTGCTTATCAAAGGCAAAACTGACAAGGGTTGTTGGAGGTTTTTTTGCGTGAATCCATGGTTTATTGCTTCCCAGCCCTGTAATGCTACTTAGCTTTTTCATGATCCATGCATGGAGTCCTTTAGATACATCATTTCAGCTTAATAACAACACAATTACAACCCTTTAATGTGCTTAAGGGAACAGTCCCAGCTTAATTTCTGGTAGGAGCAAGGAGAAGCTGCACGCTCTGCTAGCAAGGCATAAACCATCAGCCTGTGCTCAAACGCTCCTTTATTTGCTCAGCCAAAAACTTCCTTGTCCACCGGCACAAGGAGGAGAGCTTAGCCCCCGATGCCAGCTGCTCAGGGGAAAGTGCACAGGGCTCCTTTTGGAGTTTGACTGCGGTTCTTCCCTTTCCTGCACCCGAACCAATACTACCACAGCTCCTTTGCCCGAGGTTATACTAAGCTCTGGCAGTGCATCCTTCTTTCTCCTCATGAAACCAGCCTTCTTGGTCACATTTTGGAGGTTATCTTCTAAAAGGTCCCAAATTGAGCCTGGCAGCAATCTGAAGAGTCCCAAGCCACAGAGTTTTCTCAGTATGTAAATGCCAAAGCACTTTGGCTTCCCATGCTCCTGGAAAAGCAACTCACTCCACAGACCTCATGGGCACAAGGATGCCGATTCCTCTTGGACTGAAGGACATGAGAAGGCTACCAGAGTGTCACCAAAGTCAGCCCTACACATACAGCAAGCCAGGCTTTGCGCTCAGCAGCTTTCCTACAGAGAAGTTGTCACCTCACCACTAAATAACCCATCCCAGTCAGCCACACGTAATCCATTATCCTTCCAACCAATTCCCTAACCTCTCTTTCTGGTGGGGAAAGAAAAAGACGAACAAAAGGAGTATAATGCTTTACAACATGGAATAAAAGGGCGGGCACATTTTGGTGCCACAGCGGAGCAGAATTGATCCTGCCCACACAACCTGGGGTTTGAAAATAATGTATTTATAGAAGTACATTAAGACCAATTTAGAAAAGGTTGATTAGATAAAGTAATGCTCATTCAGGCAAGCCTAAACAATTTTCTTATTTCATTGAATCAGCAATAATGTACTCCTACAAATGCAATAAATATATATCCAATCACCTCCTCCTTCAGTGACTTCTCCCCTTGTTCCTTTCAATTGCCCGCATTTGGTTTGGGTTGTTTTCAGAAAGGAAAAAAACTCCCAGTAACTCGTTTATAAAACCTTCTCTTCCTCGTAATTTTATTTTATCTCTGTAGCAAAAGGCAATCTAGCAGAAGCAAACATTGTTTACTTGTTAATACCAAGCCAGAACTCTTAGAGAGAGCCGGTAAGACCACAGAGGAAAACTATTGTTTTCTTTGTTATTCTGCTGGAAGGCCTGCGGTAATATGTCAGACATTGGTACAGCCTATTGGGGAAAATACAAATAGTTCCTCTCTTTTCATCCATATGCATGGGAAATCGTGCTGGTCTACATGCACTGGAAGATTTTGTGCTGTTGCTCCAGCCAGCTCTTCTCACACCATAACAATACCTGCTCTAAAAAAAAAAAATTACTTTAGTTTGTCATTCAGAAACCAAAGTATTTTTAAAATCTTGACTGTTTGATTGTGTTACTGTATCAACTGAACATTTGGCAAGGCACATCTCAAGAGACATGCAGCACTAACTGCAGGACAGGCTTCTGTGCCCGCAGCCTCCAGCAATGCTGGAGTCCCTGCACCCTGCAGGGATCTGACCTGCCTACACTCAGATTGACTGAGAAAATGAGGGGCTGCAGGCAAGTGAGGGTCCTAACAAGGCAGATGCATACAAAATCCTTTTGGTTTTATTGTGCAGGGACAACATTTGTTATCAGGACACCGGGTGTTTACTTATGGGTTTCATGGCAGTGTAATTACTTTTGATCTGAGAGTGCCTTCAGCTCAACCCCCCCGCCACACAGGTATTTGGGATTACAGACTCCCTCCTGGCCTCCCCCTTCTGTTTTCACCCTCTCCATTATTTACCTCTAGCTTTACAAGCAATTAATATTTCTTAAGTGTAACCTGAGGGGGAGAATTGTACTTGTCATCTCCTTTCTATGCAAGCATTTGCTGCCGAGGTACGAAAGCAGGTAAATGTTGCTGCAATAATTTCATGAAAGATAGACATGAGGAAATTTCTGCTGCTGGCTAGAAATTTTGCAGCTGTGTCTGTGCCCAAGCTACATTCCCAAGCATATGCTCTGTATAAAGCCTCCGTCAACTACCATCGCAGAGAACTGATTCATAAAGTATACCTTTTATGAAGAGAGACATTTTTCATCCCATGCTACAAATTCAAATTTAATAAAGGATACTGCTTAAGCAGGCTTTTTTTTTTTCATAACCAAGTCCAGCAAATTTCTTTGGATTCAGCAAGGGGACATTTCTGAGCTGCTATCAGAGCTCATTCTCTCCTCGAGGGAAAATGGCAACACTTGGCCTCTAAAAACAAAAAGGTGCCAATTTAACAAATACTTGGCCCCCTTCGCAGACATTCATTTACTCTAACAGGAAGATGTTGGGTGAAAACTTTCTAAGCCAGGATTGGGTTTTCAGAAGTCCTGCATGCCCAGTCATGAAACACCGAAACACATCTGAAAATCCAATCCTTAACGATTTGGCAACACAAGTCCAAATCTCCTCCAGCACCACAGACTGCTTTGAAAAATTCTACACATATGCAAGAAATGAGTGTGGGGTTTTTGTTTTGTGATGTGTCAGTGCCCAGCCATTCCTAGGGACTTAATAAGCCATCCCAGAAAATCAGAAGTGACCGAAGACCATTAGCTTCAATGGCACAGAGGTTTTACTCCACACCTTTCACTTACATGCCTGCATACAGGTTTAGAAACCTAACTTTAGTTTCTCTTGGAAATTGCACTCTAAAAACTCAAAACAACCAACAAGGATTTAGTTAGGAAAACAAAATTAGCCAGACTTGCGTAGCTACACAGCAGTGCACACAGCTGAATGGCTATTTCTAAGAAGTCAGCATGAAAGCCTGGAAAATACGCTGGTTTAGGACTTGCACTATAATTTTGTTTGACCTAGGATTACATCTTCTCAAAACTGAATTGAAAACAAATGAACATTTGCATTCTTTGTATTACAGACACCACCCAAAGCAATGAGAGCATTTGCCCAGTTCATCTTGAGTGTGGTACAGACGTAGCTCAGAGTCCTCACTTGCCACATCTCAGCAACTGGGGACCTTGGGAAGCATCTGCTCTTGGCCATATCCAGCAATAAAAGCAGGGAAGCAAACAAAATCCTACCAATAAGAGAGATTTGGTCAGGAAAAGCTTAGTGGATCCTCCAATTCCAGCCTCAAAGAATAGTTCCCTTTGGAAAGGTCCAGATGTATTTCCTTTAAACAGTTGCACCACTTTTCTGGACCATCCCTGCTGAGCTTTGTTCCACTACGTGCACTTTACATCCTAGATGTTTTCCCCTGCAGCATCACCACATCCTGAGCAATACTGCCCAGCATCCTCTCCCTTGATGCGACCAGGGCAAAAGTGAGCTTTGGTACTGTCTCACAGGCAAGGAGCAACTGCAGAAAGCAAGAAATCCATAGTGAGAGAGAAAGTCATGATGGAAAGGTGCAGGGCATTTGCTGGAGGGGGCAAAAAGAACTTCACATCGAGAAAACTGGGGGTGGAAAAAGTTAGGGGGAGAAAAAGAAATGTAGGGCCAGGCCAGGAACTTGCTGGTACCAGTTAACACAGCAGTGCTGCTCTCTGGAGCTGCACTGACCTTGTCAGAGAAATTAACACATTTCTGCCTACAACTTAGGTTTTTTCCTGCTTTTTAAGGATTTTATGAAAATCACCCCACAATACCCTGCAGCATTTGCTCTCAAATGCATGCACAGATTAAGTTTAATATAATGTACTTCCCATTACTGAGTGAAGGTGCAAGTGCACCAGCTTTGCATCGCTTCAGGCAGACAATTGCCCTGTCCTAACCCCTTCTGCAGCCAACATGGCAAGCAATTTATCACCATCATCTAACTTCATTCACTTCCCTTGCAGAATGACAGCCATCAAAAGTCTCGTTATTGGCCTGTTACTAGGTGGCAAGGCAATCACATCACCTAACAAGGTCTTAAAGAGAAAAGAAACTTCCTATAATCCATTAACTGAAGGCCCTCCCCACCCCAAGATGAAGATTTGCCTGTATTTGTGCCAAAGATGTCAAATGCATTTCTGAACCTTTTTAATAACTTTCAACCTTGCTTCTAGGTGAATGAAGTAAGAAAGCCCTCCTGTAGATGCACAGATTTGCTTCATGAAGTTCAAACAGTTGAATTTGCTGGACGTTTTCAAGTCAAATCCACTTATTTGACTAATAGGTAAGCCTTCCAGCTAGGGGCAAGTCGTGCAGTGATTTATCCCTGGTGACTATGGTACACTGCTAGGAGTGTATTTCTCTACAACACAGGAAGGCTACTTTCACATTGTACCATATCCAAGCCTATTGCTGGAAGCAAAGCCAAAACCCTTCCAAAACTTCCTACTCTCTTCATTTCTGGGGAGTGAAATGGATGCTTGTGGGAATGGAAATCACAAAATGTGAAAGATCAATAATGACAACTGTGGCAATCAACACTGATGTGGCAGTCTGTAGTCTGTAACTTAGTGGCTCACAACATCTGTAGATGATACCAAGTCTGGCAAGGCCGCTGCCAATGACAATCGAGCCCAAGCCATTCTGGGTTCATTGTACAGTTTTTCTGCAAACAATAATGCCAGGTCTGAAATGTCACTTGCAGATTCCTTTTGACTTCTCCATGATAGGATCTGGAAGGGCTGCACATAACAGCTGCACACCAGGGAGAGACGAGAGCAGGGACAACAAAAAAATGCCAACAACCACCCAAGACCTCCATTTTTGGCTAGCTCTCATGAGAGAAATGGGCTGGCTTAATCCCTTGAGCCTAAGTAGTTTGGTTCCCAGTTTGAATGCCAATACACAGGCCATCTCTGTATCACATATGCACTGAACAGGGTCGTACTGAGTAGGTCAGGCCTCCTGCCTATTATTGTACACTGCTCTCTGCTGTGGGCTGGAAAAACTGCTTCCTTTGTAACATCAGAAACATGCATCCTGAATCTTTGAGATCTAAAGGAGAGCTGCTGAAGCATTTTCATGCAGAGGTTATGAAAAAAACATTTTTATTTTCTCTCTGCTTTATTTTCTTTGAGTTTTGGAATACAGGAGTCGAGTGTCAGTTGAGGTTTCAATTACTACTATATGCACTATGCTGACTCCACAAAGCAAAAGCATCACTTTCAGACTTGTGTTCTCATAACACAGATTTATATTAACTAAGATAGACTCAGCGAGGCTCATGGAAGGGAAAAAAGAATCAGTTCTATTTATCTCCAGTGTTCATTTCACCTTCAGAATTCCTCCCTTCAAAAACCAGAATACCTACACAAATGTGGAAGTGTACATACAAGTATATATGCACATGTCAAAATACACGTAACAGATACCATTTCTTTCCTAACAAGATGTTAGTTACAGATTTCTGTATCTGGTTGTGCTGGAAGAGGGGAAGGTTTTATCTCCTGCTTTTTGTTCCTGGCTTTGGTATGACAAGAAACTCAGACTGACAACTTTTCATGAAGAAATACATGGAAAAAAAAGGATCTGCTTAACACAGAAGGGCTCTGCATGTGGGGAAAAGGCAGGTATAAATGGTCTCCAAAACATCTGTAAAATTGCTAGACTTACTAAATAGTTAGTAGAACCCGTGAGTTTATTTTGCTGAGAGGAGCAGTAGGCACTGGGGGAACTCGGACACACTTCAGTTATTCATCATCTGGATTGCTTTACAGCAAAGAACTGAGATGCACCTATAATTATGGTTGCTCAAAACTTTTCATTGGAAGCTATTTTTTTCTAAATGCTGTTTTCTCTAAAAATTGCTGTATAATTAATGCATTTAAATAATTTCCACTGGTTGTCCAAAATTCAGATACTTTAACTCTGCAAAATGTTACCTTAGCCAAAGTTATGAGAAAAATTTTTAAACTTTTAAATTTCATTCAGAAACATTCATGGAAAACACTTGGTAGCCGCTCTAATAACAAATGTCTGCAGCAATGAGCTTTGCTGACGACGCACGTACTTTATATACACTCAAAACATTTAGCTGCATTCTTCCCATACAGCACCATGGCTGCTCATTTAGGTTAATTTATCGCAGCATCTGGGGCTTCTGGTCAAAAATCCCCTGGGGAACAGACCAGAAGGGAGAGTGGGGCAAGGACTGAAACAAAGCCAAACCATAAGAATAGTTTACAATGTATAAATTAACCTTTTTCATCACAAACACAGCATCCTCCAATTGACACTGCTACAACTGGACATCAAACTGCAGCAAAGGTACCAGGGCGAATTAATGATTCATTATTTTTGTGCAAGCCTGCTAACATCTATTGATGAAATTCACTCCCTCCGCTATCCAAGGCGATCTAAATTGAGATTGGTGGATTTTGCCTTCTTAATCCGGGGAAGTTTCCTGCCAGCCAGGCTTGTAGACATGACCAAGAGAACAGAACATACCCCAGAATGGGAATCCGCCAGGTTTTGACCTCAGGTCTGAAATCCCTCTCCTCCATCCACAGTACTCAATCCACACTGACACTGCAGAGCATTGCTGCACAATACCTGTTTATCAGCCAAGTACCCACATTTAGATCTTAATCTCCTTGCCTAGTTATGAAACATTATTCAAATGTCATCTCAAAAACATATATCAGATAGCTTCAAACCTAAGCACACATCCATCCACAACTCAAATGTACTGAGGTCTTTTTGTGGGCTGTTTTAGTGTTTTTCAAAACATTCCTTTGCCTAGTCATTCCATGCATTTGAGTAATTTAGAGGAAGAGAGCAGGCAGTGCTCTTGCTGATGTGGGAAGAAGATGCTGCTTAGACAAAATCTTCAGGAGGGAATGATATTTGGGTACCAGATCGTGAGCTAAAAGGCAGTGATGCACAAATGAAAGAATCCGTCATACTATTTGTCTAGAAATAGATTACAATCTGGCCCTTAAAATATTCTTATTTTTAGAATATTCAAAGTTCAGCTTTTGCCAATTAGGGGTTTTTTTCCTCCTTTTCTTTTTTAAAAATCAAATTGTATTTCAAGTACAGATCATTTCTATAGAAGAATCAGTTCTTATTATCAGTGGACTTCTTAATTAATGTTCACACTGTCTTTTTCTGTTGCTATATTGAATTTGAGTGCATATGGCTTAATAGACACACCAGATGCTGCTTCCCTAGGTGATTTAGGAGCTAATGCTTCATCATTTGAAGGTTTTTTGAAAAAAGATAGCCTCGTTATTTAGTGGATTAGCCACCTGTTCAGAAGAGGAAACAACCTGGAAGAACTGACTTGCCTGGCTGTAAACCAAAGTCCAGAGACTTAGAAAGGGCTGTGCTGCTGCTTCATTGGAGAAGGAAGCTGGCAGCCTGGGCTCCTTCCTTTTTTCAAAGCCTCTATCAGAAAACCAACAGCAAAATGTCTTGCAGAAATAGCATCATTTCCCCCCACCCTCCTCCTACCAGGCAGGGACTGAACTCAATGCACTCTGACTTGTTCCAAGGCTGCCCCTGGAGCCTCTTCCTGCTTCAGTCATTTGCTCCCCATTTCACCCTCCCTTAAGGTTTGGAAGGTGCATAGACAAATATTAACACACATTAGCCTTTTAACAACTGCCTCTGCCACCCACAGAGATACCAGCAGTCAGCCAGCAGTGACATCTCGGACTCAGGCGCTTGACAGATTGAATCACTGAGTGTGGTGATACCCATCCCCAACTCTCCTCCTCCTCAACCCAAAAAGGTTAGATAGAAATAAGCAATTCTTACTCTCTATTACTGACAAACCCAGAAATATCTCCCATATGTCACTTTAAATGTATGAGGTCACACCTGCTCATTTAGGAGGCAGACAGCCAGAAGTCCAAACATCTCTGGCTACAAGAAACATGGTTGATACAATAAAGCACATGAATGAAGGGTTAAAGTTTATAAAATATGTTCTAAACCAGAGTTATGTAGGTAAATACATATTGTGCATTCTGGGCATCAGAAAAAAGCTTGCAGTACATGCCAGTGGATGCGGCTTTAAGTACCCATGCAGACAACACATTTCTGAAGCCAAGCCCATTGAAACAACAACAGCCTTTTAGCATCTTTAGACTGAGCAAGCTCAAAACAATTTTTTTGTTGAAGATAAATATGGTGGATCTGAAAAATCTACATCCACAATTGCCATAGATTACAACTACAATACAGCCTGATTGCAAATACATTCAATTTCCTTGTGTTGAAGGGCAGAAAAAAAAAGAAAAGAAAACCCAAAAAATCACCCAAACCAGAACAACCACCCCAAAAAGCCTAGCCAGGGCCCACTGCCTTACCACATCACAGTAGCTGGCAGCAGGATGATGCTGCTCCCAACATCAGAAGCTGTTCGGGCTCCTCCCCAAAGGAAGATAGCTTTTTTCAGTCTGCCCTAACCTTCCCAATGCCTCAGCACACCTGCAAGAGCTGGCAGGGATGAGCTGCAAAGAAACTGTGGGATTGCTTTATTTTCCTAAATTCAAGCAGGTAGCATAGCCCCTGAGAGCAGAGCCTTAAGCACTGCACAATTTCTCCATAAGTCTTCTCCTTTTTGGCATGCTGGCATGGGCTACACATGGTTCATAATTCTTCCAAAATGGAGAGATTGGTGGTACAGAGACCTATCAAAAGAACTGAATTAGCATTTTGCCTTGGTTTTCTTTCATTTCACCAGGAGTCTTCCATATGGAGGAAGTGTAGAGTTTGGCTTTGCTTCCAAGTGAGGTTAAACCAGATCTCCAGCTTATTTGGAGCAGGTGGTACAGTAAAGATGTTAAATTGAGTTAATGGACATGATGATATGACTTAATGCTTATCGTAGACAAGGACTAGCATGAGAACAGTGGAAGTCCTCTCTGCTCTTCAGTCATCTGATGCTTTCTAATCTTTTTGTCTAAAAAGAAAAGAGAAATACTAACTCATAATCTTTACGCCAAGTCAGCCAGCTCCAAGTGCTTGCTGCCAGTCTGAGCAGCCACTGCAGAAGCCTGTGCTGGAGCATCTGTTCACTCCCATCCACCAAGCAAGGGTTTCACCTACCCAAATGCTCATCACCTGCACCAGGCAGCCCATGGCACAATGCGGTCCAGGGCATAGGCTCCCAAGACATCTTCTTTTAGGTTGTCCTTGAAAGACAAGAGCTCATTATCTGCACAAGCATGCCAGGCTCCAGTTTCTCTCTGGAGAGAGTGTTAAATATAAGCTGCTTTAGACTTCTGGTTCTGGAAACATGACATGCTGATATCATCATGAGGTGAGAGAATAAATTGGTGCAGAAATAGCTTATTGCAGCTCAGCCAGCCACCAACACATTTTTTCCTCTCTAGTGCTATCACACAGGAATCTTCACTTTTAAAAGGCGAGAGTTAAAACTGGCTAGGAGAAAAAGACACACAGAAGATCTACAAGGCTTACAATGGTAGAAATAGAGAGGGGAAAAAAATCCATTACAAAGTCTTCACAAAAATTACACTGGCCCTGAAGAGCTCCCCAGCTCTGCTTCACACAGGGCGGGACAAACTCTTTTCAATAGCAGGTTATAAATACGCTGTCAAATAGATATGGCTTAAAATTCCTACCCCTAACCCAAGAGCAACAAGGGTAATTTCCCAAGCCTCACTAATGCCAGCTGATCAAGAGCCACAACCTTAACTAACAGCTATCTAAAGCTTGATCCCTGCAGCTTCGTTTAGGCACTCAAATGACCTCAGTTGCAAAGATGCTGATCCTGGAGCAGCCAGGAGGAGGCATCATCTCAGAGATCTCCCACGTCCACAGAAGGGACCATTGTAATCAGTACTTCTAGGCACCTATCTAACATCTATGGTAATTTCTAACCCAGTGCCTTGTAGAGACGGCCCACCAACCCGCAACACTGCTGCAGCCTGGTCCAAAGTGCCTTCATCCAAGTTTAGGCATACCCTAAAGCCACAGCAGGCGAGAACATCTCATGCTGTAGAAAACTCTCCTCCCAGCAGTCTTCCCTTGAGAGCCATCAGGTGCTCTGTAAAGCTCCCCCAGTCCCAGCAAAGCCTTCTCCAACTGCAATGCCTTGGCTGCCCGGCCATCGCTGGTGGGGTGGGTCTGCCACCACATAAGTGCCTGGGACAGTCCCTGTGCATTTGGTGCACAAGATGGCAAGTGCCAATTCTGCTGTCAAGATCAATCAGAAGTGGGAGGTCTAGCAACACAGTTTTACAAGGGGGATCGGAGCCCTCGCCCCATCCAGCTCGTGGTATAAGCACTTCACTGTGCTGGGATAGGAAGGTTGGCTGATAATTTGTAGCAGACATTTAGTGGCCTTTGGCTGGTTTAATACTTGGCTAGACAGTAGCCACTCCTTTAATGTACAAATTTACTCTACAGAGTGAGTAGACACCTTCTTCCAAGGCATGTACTATGTCTAGCACAAATCAGCCCAGACATAAGTTCAGAAACGTGAACATAAGCTTGCTTTCAATCTGCTCCTTCAACACCTTCCTGATACATATGATCTTACAGTCCCCATCCCGGAGTCATGTATGCATCGTGCCTAAAGTATTGCATCACAGAGGTATTTTCAGTGAGTAAAGCTGTGCACAGGCATAAGTCAAGGGAGGAGAGCATGCACACGTGCATGAGAAGCACATGGGTCTGAGAAGCAAAAGCAGAACGGCACTTACAAGTAAAAACGCATCATCTTTTAAGTGCAGCCACCTAAACGTCTTTATTTCAGGTCTGTATGGCACAAGATCACATTGATAACACCATCCTATCGAGTCACCAACCTCCTATGTGGTGGTGTGCTTTTTTTTATTCTCTGAGAAAAAAAAGTACGTCTCTTTAATGAAGCTGTTTGAACAGCAAAAGCAGGAGCTGACCTCATTGGTGTTTAAGAGTTACAGGGGCTGAGACTGTTTTCTTGCTGAGCATCAATTCCAGCTCTTTGAGCCAATTGCCACAGATTCCAGGAGCTTGCCCACACTACAATTTTCACACTTAGCAACTGTAAAATTGTTAAAGCGATATCTTTCCACACGGTTGCTCTGTTATTAGTGCTTAGTTTGGCATGCCACCTTAGTTACGGGCTTTAAATGCCACTTTCAGCACTTCCCGGGGTAACCTTGGCCATGAAATCGGAAAATCAGATCATTTTCTGGTCTGTTTTCTTCTTTTTCTCTGGATGAGATTAGATTTTGCTACGCTTGACTGACAAACCTCATTCGGGATTCCAGAGGAGGCTGAAGCCCTGACCTCCTTAAGAAGTGGGAGGCAAAGATGTCTCAAGCTATGATGAGGAAGAAAGAGCTAATTTCAACACATCACATAACAGGCAATTAGTAATTAATTTGCACTGAGAGACAAACAGGCTTGCAAAAATATGTTCAGACAGTACCTCCCTGTCAAGTTAGGGTGCTTAATTTTATTTCCCTAAAACGATGCTAAAACATAAGTGGTTTTCTTCTTCCTCTATGTCACCTACTTCTGTTGTATGTATCACAGGAAAAGAGAAGGGAGTTGGAGATTTTCTTTAAATATTTTAACTGAATATAATGAAGAAGCAGCCCAACAGCATTTTCAAGAATTATTTTTTAACCATGTTTAAGTGATTATTTGACCTTTCCATCGCTGTAATCTTTCAACAACTCATTATGTTCCAAGCACATTATCAGTGCTGCATGCAGTGTTACTTAAAAAGGATATCGAACTGCACATCAACCACAATGAACAACTGACAAATGTCAAAAAAAATAATTTTTAGTGTTTAGTCATGCCCTTCTTAAAAGTTAACACCACATTAAATACTATTACAGAATATAATTCAAAAAGACAGGGTGAAACCTCAGCTTCTCCATCAAGTAATACACTTTAAACTGTAAGACATTAAGGTTTGGTCCACAGAGCTGTATTAACTGATGATAAGGAGGACTACTCAATGATACCCTGACATTTACTGCTGATTAGCCAGGAACAAAAACCGTATCAAAGCAGCAGAGATGTCCAACACACTTTTTATTTTGGTGATTACTCTTAAAATCACCAAGGAAAAAAAGAAATCAATCAACATGCAGTCTGAAAATATTATACATTAGGGAGACTGAAACATAAAGCACCCTGGAGAGTTTATAACCTTTGCCTGGAGTTACTCCTGAAGCCACATCTCCAACTAGAAAGGCTGTAGTACAATCCAAGCACACCCAACTCTCCAGTGTTTCTCAAGAAGCACGGGCTTGCAGGGCTAACCTCCCCTCAGGAAAACTTTATATACTGGATCTTCATGAGAATCCATCCAAGTTTCACCACAAGTGCAAGCTGAGGAATGAACTCCAAAATTTATACATGCAGACTTATTTCAGAGCTACAATGCCCACTAAGGCTTTTTCCCTGAGCAGCACTTCCAGTTCTTTGAACCAACTTTGACAGAAAGCTGTTTACAGACAGGTTTGCAGAGCTGGGAAAAAGGGATGGTCTGTCCTACAGAGCAATTCAGAGAAGGGAGGCTTTTCTGAGCAAGAATGAGCTTGCAGTGGGCGCCATCCCTCCAAACCAGGCTTCAAAATCCCTACAAAATTGACATGCCAGTGTCAGGATAGGAGACCCTGTTTTGTGCCTTCACAATCTTGCTGGCAGTCGAAGGCTGCTAACTTTTCTATCGTTGCCAATTATCCCCAGGCATTTGAGGCAGGACAAATGAGGCACACTGACAAGTGACAGTAATCAATTTTTCAGCATGCATTTTTTATATTTAGACAGGGACTGCCACGCTAATGAAATAAACTACTAAAATACAAAAGTGGATTAGAGCATGTCAAACAGTCTGTGAAAAGGACCCGTCTCAATGTCCTTCAGCCTCCTACCGCCACTGTGCTTTGCACTCACCTCTTGACTTTGACTTCAATGCCTGTAGCAAAGCAGGCACACAGGGGCAAGGGCCTGTTCAAACGAAGTATATCAGGACAGGATCCTGTACTGCTGACAAGGCAATCACAAGGAGACCAACGGAGCTGGGAGCATTGGTTCTGGAGAGCCCCTGATGAGGCAAAACTCCACAGACACATTACAGTCAGACAGACAACAGGAAGAGACTTCCTCATCTGTGAACTGGCCAATGTTATGTGCCAGAAACCACAACAGCCACCAGTGACCACCTCTAACATCTTGAGCAACAGCTCTGAATCAAACAAATAAGACAATCCTACTTTTAAAAACTTAAACCCCTTGATTTTAATGTTTACTGCTTAAAATGTAGACTTCGGGATCAAGGTTTAAGGGCCTCCTGTCAAAATAACTCTGCAAGTGTCACCAGAGGCACAGATATGCGAGTAGTAATACGTTGTAGTCTTTTCTGCTGCTACAAGATCTCCATGAAGTTTGCGCTTGAGGATCATATCTTAATTCCGAGAAAAGCAGAAATTTGGAGACTGCATCTGTTGTTATTTCACATGGTCGCTGTCCCAACTCACAAATTGCAAAACCTAAGCATTTCACTTCCTCATCAGGCATTCACAGCTTTCCCTCAGACCAAAAATAGCCATGCCCTGCTCCAAGCCTATCCCAATGTTGATGTTCAAGCTGGGATACAGCTTGGCTTCCCTCTCTCTTCAGCTACATCATGGATTGGCACCTGCTCGGAACAAGTATGAGTTGACAAGTTTCATATGCACACCCTACACAGAGCACATCCCATCTGGAATATTATTTACAAGTGAGGAATGAGACAAGGTAGTTTGTGAACCTTGTGTAGCAATAATCCCGCTCCTTCAGATCTGCAGCAGGACAGGAGGCCAAGAGGCCAAATTCCTCAAGTGTTTGTTTCTTAAAAGGCACAAGGTTTATTCATTTGTTACCCCAGTTAAAAAAACAGGATAAAGGACTTTCATAGTGAAGATAAATGTTGGTAAAGTTTATCACTCCAGCTATTTTGCTGCTTTGAGGACAATCACATGATCCAGGCTCTTTTTCAGACAGAAAAGTCCCTTCCAAGCCCTGTGCTCTTCCCACATCATCTTGATTTCTCTCCTCCTGACCAACTCATCCTACCTGCTTCTAGTGCAATTGAATATTAATAGCATGAAATTTCCTATTTCATGTTACAAAGTTCTTTATCTGTTGCCGGTCTTGTATTTGATCTTCATCTTTTCTGCTTGTCCTATGTTTTTGTTATGAATAAAATAAAAATTAAAAAGAGTAAGGTAATAAAATAAAATGAGATCATATAATGAATATCTTGGGCATTACAGATAGAAGGAAATTAGAAAAAGATCTATAGAGCTACATTTTTATTCAACAGGATATTAACACACACACACCTTCAAGACTCAAATCACAGCATCTTTTTATCATTTGCAATGACACAGGGGACCGGCAGAAGAAAGAGGATGTAGACAGTCTCGTATAAATAAAATGCTCAGATCCTCCAGCAACAGAGCACATAAATAGGTAAGTAATAAATACCAAACTGACTATGCCAAAGTTTCTGCCTGTTCTCAGATGTCCCCATTAGACATGGAAATGAAAGAAATCTCACTCTGGTATGGCGTGATTTTCATTCCTCTTGTGATGCAGCAAGAGAAGTCCTGGGAGCAGCCCTTACTGCATGGAAAAATGCAGTGATTTTGTAACCATGGAGTTTGCTTTCAAACAGCATCAACAACTCTGCTCTTTTTTTTTAATGACAGGATTTCTGCTAAAAAACATGATTCTGGTTGGCTGGTTTTGGTGAGTGCCCAAGTTTTCTGTTCCCAGGTTGCTTGATTCAAGGAGAGGTCTGATGCTTTCACCATGTGCATTTTGACTTTTGTACCTCAGTTTGGTCAAGGTGCCTGTCCTGAGACGGTCCCCACTTGCAGCACAGCTCTTGCTTCTATTCCCATCACAAGGAGGAGGGGCAAAAGGTGCAAAGGAGACACTCGCACAAAGCACCGCTACGTACAAAATGAATTGGTTCGAGCTCATCTTTCCCCATTAGTCCCAGAAAATGCTCCAATTGAAGGGAAAATTGATTTCAAGTTGAGTTGACTCCTCTTTGCATGTAGCTCAACACTGCCTTGGACAGCAGAGACATAAGGAAGACCTTGTCTTTCAGGTTCCCCTCTACAACACGGTCACTGTTCCTCCCGGAATCTGCAATGTCCTTTTGCTTGTTTCTGGCATCTCAAGTGATTAGTCATGAGCAGCGCTGCACTCCCTCTCCTTTTCTTACTTTTTTCCTACAGAAATATTCCAGATCTTTTTCTTCAACTCTCCTCGCTCTTGTGAGAAATGCCACAACTCAGCTGAGGCCAGCATTTACGCTTTCAAAACCAACCTTCACAGTTACTACTCTTGCAGCAAAGAGGGCAACTAGTGTTATTAGTCATATTGCTTTCCACCAGAAATGTAAAGGAATCCAATAGCTAATAAAGGCTCTTTTCTTACATTAAAGATAATAAATTTGTAGAAATTTTGGAATCTGTAAGGCTCAGAAAGGCCTAAATTGTTGCTATCCATCAGCCCTGGGGTTTTCGGGGGAAAGAGGTGATTCTCCTCTCAGTTGCAACTTATTAAGAACTTCAGATTTTGGAAATTAATAACACTACTACTTACTACTGACACAACATCTTTATCTTCAAAGGGACTCTATAAAAAATGAACCAAGTAACTTGCACTTAACCTTTTTATCTATTGAACATTTTATTTTTAACACTAATAAAATTAAAACTATGTGCTGCCTGTAGTAGAGCACTGTATTTTCTTAGAATAATAAACAGCCTATTTTACAAGCTACATAATTCATGCATATGGTAAACCCAGCAGAGAAAACTTACCATGATTAATAAGTTTAACATTTTTACTTAGGTCACGCAGTCACTTTCCAAAGACATCAATAAAATGTTTGAGAGTTAAAAAACAAATCAGTCACTGACAAGATAAATCATGGTAATGGGCAACTACTTTCCAATTACACTTAATTTTTGCAGAAGTCATTTTGGGGAAACAGCGTTAATTGCCATATGGAGTTGATAGGGCATTACCAGCAAGCAGGGAGGGAGGCATCTTGGTTCAGAACCATAAATGTGCTATGTGGTGCAAGCATCATACCCAAGTTAAAAATAAATCACAAGCAGCATGCAGATATCAGGGGTAATAGTTCCCCCTCCCCATAAGGGATGACCTAAACAAATGAGAAACAGAGAACTGTAAAGAAAAAAAAAAAAGCAAGCTATTCTTCTATCCAACAGCTCAGCTGCAGACTTTCTATGGCACTCACTGGCTGCAAATATCCAAAGGTATCCATTACTTGCAATGTGCTTTTACTGATGCAGACTTTTTCCAAGGACAGTCAAGCATTTCCAGAAAAACCTCTCGTGTCAAAATAACCAAAAGAGAAAAAAGTCAGGATTGGTATGGCAGACCTGCTTTAGAACATATTACAGCTACCCACGGTTCTAGCAATTCCCACAAGCCCTACAATTCAAAGTGACTTACTATTTGACTCCTGAGCAACGACAGTACAGGAGAGGGAGCTATTCATGGAACAAACCTAACATAACCAGTCAAGTTTAAACAGATAAGAAATTCCAACATATTAAGGACAGAAATACAATTTAGAGAATCCAAATTCCTTCGATCGTGCCCTCAAAGCAGCACTTCCCATCCTCCTGTCAAGAAGGAGCCAACCCTTTTGGCTGTGAGAAGCATCCCTGTCTCCCCTGGGTACCATGAGGACTTCCAGGAGTTGGGGTAGCAAAAGAACATTCTCATATTTATACAATAAGCCTCGTCTGCTGGTGTTGGTGGTCAGTCTCCATGTCTCGGCAACATAACAACATAATAAACTTGCTCCGTGCAGGAATAACTGTAGGGGCCCTGGATTCTTTTCAGTTCAAGTCAGAGGTACCTTACAAGGCCTGGTACCTTCAGAGTATGACACTGCTGCAAGCAGAGAGCATGGGGAAGGGATTTGGGATTTCAGCCCTATAAGACCATCTGAATCTCTTTTTAGATGCCTACATCTGGTTTTGGATTTGACCCCATCTGCCAACAGACTCCAGAATATGCCTATACCAGAGGCGGGCAACATGGCCATGGCTCAGGCCAGCACAGATATCTTTTCCATCGCCAAACTCTGGGCTGGAGCGTGGACACATTCAGCAGCACGTGAACCTGGAAGAAAATACCTTGCACCCCAGTAGCCACCGCAGAGAGCCTGATGCAATGTGGGAGTCTTTCAAGCTCTGCTGCCAACATGTTTGCCTTAACTTTTAAGGTAGTTAATGGCTGGACTCATAAACACTCGAGCTCAAGCATCTCAAGAGGATAACTGCTTGTATTAGGAAAAAAAGTGTTTGCTTCCCAGCTCAACCATGACTTTATTATGGAGTCATAAAATGCCCAGTTGTAAAGTATTGCTTTGGTGTCTGTGTACATTTTTTAAAAATTATTGAACTAGGGCAAATTTCTGGACTTCACTAGAATCTGAAAAAGTTCAAAACCTTCCTTCCTTCTCCCCTAGTTTTGATCTATAAATATTGTAAAATTCAGGATTAAGGCCAGACAGGCAGGGAATAAATGCTCGGCAATGTGGCTTTCCCTAATGCAGTAAGCAGCACTATGAACCAACTCACCAATTCGGCATTGTTGGACAGCATTTGAAAGTCCTATTGTAAAAACTCCAAGGGAAGCACTTAACTTGTCAACCCCATCCTGCTACAACACCAGCAGCCAGCAGAGTGGATTTTCCTGTTTGGGTAGTGCCGAGGGCACGCTCCACAAATGAGCCAGGCTGCTCTTCAGCAGCAAATCACTCATTTCCAAAGGAGCATCTGTGATGTCTGGTCCCAACAGCTGCCCTCGGGTCTCTCTGCAGTCTTTCCACAATGCAGTGTTTTCACAGCGATTTCACAGGCTGTTCATTTTCAATAAATATTAGCCACCCGGGCTGCCCATGCCGCACCGCAGCGTTTTTGTGCTGCTGCATGGGGAGCACGTGCACGAGACCAGGTCCGACCATCTCCCAGGAGCTTCAACAAATTCCAGGCTCGGTTGGCTTACCTACTAATTGCAAACCTCATTTTCCAACTGCTCATCCCCATTCCTTCTCTTCTTATCATTAATACTTTAATGGATGCAAATGTCCAGGATAAGGCAGAAATGCTCTTGGATGTTCAGTTGATAGCTAGCATTAGTAAGGGCAAACAGATGGGTACGTAAAAACCAAGTGCCAAGCATACTGTTATGTGTAATTTAGCAGTACCAGTATGTCCCATATAAGGTTAGGAAATCTCTATGCCATTTGGTATACTTTTCCCCAAAAGACAGTAAAAACAGGCTGATCCGACAAAAAGGTGGGAAACAGGCAGCAAGAGAGACTTGCCCAAGGTCAGAAGCAACTGCTCTAAACACCCCAGCCTCTACAATTTGCGCAGAGATTGGTATGTTCACAGCACACTGCAATGCCTTCACCAGATTTACATCAATCCCCTGCACTTTCTATTTAGTCCTCAGGAATCAGGCTGTGCATCTTCCTAAAAATGCACTTTCAACAACACATTTGAGTCATAAGTCGCCAGAGCAAGACTGAACTTTCAGACAGAGATACAATCTTGCCTCCAATGCTGCCTTTTGCAAGGCTCACTTGAAATTAGTCTTCTCAACGCTTCTTTGGCACCTACATAAATCATTCAAGTAGAAAAACCCCTTGTGCTCTAGCAAATTCTACTCACTTCAGTATTAAGTCTGATCATCAGGGTAATTACACAGGAGTCAAAACACGGATGTAGGTGACTCAGAGGAACTATTGTTCAATATTTTGTCCTGATGGTGCATTAATGTTTCTTCTGAATACTTCAGCTGTTTCTCCAGTTGCTTGTCACGATGGTGAGAAAAGATCAGAATTTTTTTCTTTTCCCAAACCCGCACTACTTAATTTTCCTTTGAATCCTGGATGCATTTCAGCATGTGGAAATGCTGCACAAGCAGCCACAGAAATAGATGATCTTACTCCTTTCTCTCCCCTTATTCACCTAATCAGTCCCCCTTCCCTAACCAACCTGGCAGAGAACAAGGTGGCTCAGGTTCCCTTTGCTGAAAAGGAAGAACTCCTCCACTTTTACTGAATTTAATAGGCAAGATGAGGCTCTCCGAGCACCCAGCATAGGCTTTAGCTGTTCAGACAGGCACAGCACCCAAGTACAGCGAGAGGACCCCCACACACAGTCCCAGCCCCTGTTTGCCAAGCACAGAACTGACTTAATATTGACAATATAAACCTCTGGTCAGGTATTCAAAGAGCTCCCTGCAACACTGCAATTACAGCTGACCTTCAAAGGCCTAAACACACACCCTGAAGCTCTCCATCTCCATGAGCATTACAAGATACTGAGAACTTTCTAATACCTGGCTTCTTATTTGGAAACCTCCTCCCTTCTTGGCTTCCTTTGGGTGCAAGGAGAGGGAATGACATTTTCTGTCATCGATCCTTCACAAGTAATTCTAGCCAGAAGAGAATAAAGGAAAAAACACTGAGGTTTTACGGGCCGAATTGGAAGAGAGGTAAAATTTGCAAGAGCTGGTAACTACGTATTTTAGAGGCCAACACAAGGACCTGAAAACAGCTTAAATTTTCTGATTATGGAGATTCAGCTTTTGTTAGGAGTCCAGTCACATGGAAGAACCCTCCAGCTGGGATCCTAAAAAGTTCTCAAGAGTTTGGATCAACTGTGATTTTCCCTCAAAACACAGTGCATGAAGTTCAAATACATAAACAGATATAAGGCTCCAATTCCATCTCAAAACACTACAAATCATTGCACTACACTTTCAGAACAAAGACACATTTTTACTGCACCTATGAGAAAAAAAACCCACATCTACCCAGAAAGAAACTAATTACAGCATGAAATATTATATAATATTCTAACAGGCTTTGAGCATTGCAACAGAAAATCAGCACACAGAGAGAAGAAGGATATGGTGATATCTATGATTACTCCTTGAGTCTTATCCATCGTTTCCCTAAAACTGAGTTTTGGGGAAAGAAAAATCAGTACAGCACACACTAACATGCAAAAGGGGGTACAAGTAAGGCTGTTTCAAGGTCATGTTCTCTGAACACAATTTATTGCTAGCACTTTAGTAACACAAACAATTTCCACACTAACCTAGAACAAGCATGTTTTTTACGCATGATGAAAACACTGTTTTCATTACTGTCAGCAATACTGTCAGAAGTAGGTGTCCTACCTAAACTGGGTGATAGCTGTAACATTCCTATAAGGCTGTACTCATATCTGTTTCAGAACACTACTGTAATGAACTAAACCCAGCCACTGGTTATCAACATAAAATGTTTTAACAGCTAAAACAGTATTCTTGTTTTATTCTTAGGTAGTGAGTTTCTTTTGTTTCATAAAATCGCCTTTACAAAACCTTCTTAAATCCCACCATACCAGCCACTATTTCTCAGTCTTATGTTTTCTCCCTACAGTCCTTAAATTCTAACAAAATTACTTAACAGAGTCAAAAAGGTAGATTTCCACTAGTTTCTGAATGAGCCACTTGAGACCATCCCACCTCTCAACATAGAAATTGCTCCGCAAAACATACTTCTCCTGCTTGGCTTGCAGCCGTGCTTTCTCTCGCATACTCTCCCATTCTCCTCTTTTTGCCCTTTCTTCTGCACAGAAACACTCAAAAACCCTGAGAGAAAGCAAAAGTATGTTGCTGGAATTAGACTTAACAGTGGATGACTGAATTAGCTAAAGCAAAGAAGACTCAGTAAATCAGCTTTTGCATTCACACATAGCAACGTGAGCTAAGACCAAGCACATGAGGTGATTGCTGATGGCCAATGACAAACACCACCCACTTCCAACTACTTTCACCATAAAAACATTAAGTATCTACTTGAAGGAAGATGTTGGATGCAGTTTCCCTTCCAAGGAACTGCCCTGCAACCCCATAGAAAAAAAACATCCAAAAGCACATCATCTACTTGGGAGGCTTTATCATCCAAAACAAGGGCCTGGCTGGGGACAGAGCAGCCAACAGCAGAGCCATCAAGAAGAAAAGCCTCCAATGGAATCAAAGACCATGCAAAATTGTTAAACCCTTAATTCACAGATGCACCGAGGTATGTTGGGTGATAGCTCTCAGGGCTTCAGGAAGACCTCACAGAAACACAGGCCCTGGGACTGTGAAGGCAAGAAGATGATAAACAGTGACTATCATTCCCCATTGTTTGCAGGATCAATTTAACACAATTATCAGCTCCTTCTTTTGAGCAAAATCATGACAGACAGCACAGTGCCACTCCAAATTAATTAGCAGCAGTGCAGGAGCAGCTAGGAAAGCCTATAGCACAGAAATGGCCAGAAGCATCTGCTGATTAGTCACACCCACTCCCAGGAGCACCATGGTCCCCAATGCTGTCCGTGTCACAAGCATGGTTCCTCATCACCTCACTTCTGTGCACCAGCAAGCACTGCATCCTTCTTGTTCTCCTTCATCCCAGCAGGATGCCCCAGCAAAACCTTCTGGGTTCCTCTTAGAAGGAGAAATCTCTAGGTCACATTGCAACCAGTCTCGTAACAGTGCAAGATCCATTTCGGTAGCCTACAAGACTACTGGGGTATCCAGCATCCTTTCTAATGAGAGATGCAAAGAATTTAGGCATTTGAAACACACTCTACACAGTAAACTGAGTCAAGAGGTGAAGGTCATCAAAGTCACAAATGTTTTCAGCTGGTATTCTTGCTTTAATCAAGACAAGTGTTTCTTTGTCACAAGAAATTTCCATTTTAACGTGTTCTTTACCCAGGCATTTTCTGGCCGTGCTCTACTGCTGGGTAATTTTCACTACCTAAAAGGCTTTTGGATGCATACAAACAGAATGTTTTGGCAGCAAGGGAGGACGCACCAGTGTCAAAACCTTTACTTCATATTTATTCCACACTTTCATCNCTTCTTGTTCTCCTTCATCCCAGCAGGATGCCCCAGCAAAACCTTCTGGGTTCCTCTTAGAAGGAGAAATCTCTAGGTCACATTGCAACCAGTCTCGTAACAGTGCAAGATCCATTTGGGTAGCCTACAAGACTACTGGGGTATCCAGCATCCTTTCTAATGAGAGATGCAAAGAATTTAGGCATTTGAAACACACTCTACACAGTAAACTGAGTCAAGAGGTGAAGGTCATCAAAGTCACAAATGTTTTCAGCTGGTATTCTTGCTTTAATCAAGACAAGTGTTTCTTTGTCACAAGAAATTTCCATTTTAACGTGTTCTTTACCCAGGCATTTTCTGGCCGTGCTCTACTGCTGGGTAATTTTCACTACCTAAAAGGCTTTTGGATGCATACAAACAGAATGTTTTGGCAGCAAGGGAGGACGCACCAGTGTCAAAACCTTTACTTCATATTTATTCCACACTTTCATCTTTGCCAGTTCGTTACTGGATCCAGACTGCATCAGCATCTTCAGGATTTCAAGTAGGTTGTGAGCCTATTTAAACTTAAGAACATAATTCTCAAAATATCGAGTGAACACAACCACCCTAACACCGGCGTCCAGGAAAACATGAAAGGCAGTAACTACCTTGGGTACAATTTTTTGAGAAAACTTTACAAACAACTCTCACCAATGGAAAGACTGTGATGAGGGACAGGGTTTCAAGATGATGAGGTGCCTGCAGCTCCCCACCAGCTGCAGTGCACCATCATGGAGACGGTGTGGGAAGAGACTGTGCTGCAGACATCTTGAAGAGTCTGCACCTCCAGGGTTTGCCACACGTGACCTTTGAGAAACGAGATCAGAAACCACCTCTGTCTCTGTATAAAGTCTTAAAGCTGAACTTTTTAAGAAGGGAGAAGAGAAAGTGCTCAAACACTTACTAGCGCTCAAGGAGGAGCTACAGCTACAATGGAAAACTACCGGTTATGTCAAGACTTGCAACTGCTGCAAAGAAAGTCCATGCAAGATTGTCATAATTAGCACATACTCATCACTCCCCAAAATAATGAAACGTTCAGCACTACCATTCGTAGGAAACAGAAACACACTTCTAAAACAAGGCTAAACCAGTTAAGGCATATAAGATATATGCCACAGATGATACAAATAGGTACACTGACTGCTTGCAGATTAATACCAACAGTGAAATATATGATGTGTAACTCAATATGTAAATAATAGTACTACAACCAGGAGGAAGCTTTCAACCCCAGCAACTTCTAACCTGGACTGAGTTTGGAGTTTCATGTAGACACCAGTAGTGACTGTGTAGCTAATAAATATAAACTCCTTCTAGGCATGCCACTACTCAGGCTTTAAGCCTGTGCTCAACTTGGAGCTGCACACTCCCATTTAGAAAATTTCTGTTGCTCCTTGTTCTTTTAAAACTGAACATTTGCTTCTGCACTTTGGCCATTTGATACTGTCAATAAGATGTAGAGAAAAAAATCATCAGCCTCAAGTTTCTCTGCAACTTCCAAATATTCACTTCATCTACACTGGCCACAGCTCCCACTGACACATCCACTTTAGTTTCTCCTTCATGGCTAGCTGCCTGGCCCTGGTGAAAAAATCTACTATTTTCATGAGGCAGCACTAGCTGACAAAATAATTGACTCCTGAGAGTTGCACAGATACAAACACCCCTAATGTATTATTAGGTATGATGTCATCTGTGAGGCACAATTTAATGACTATTTATCATGTATGCAACACTTCATTTGGAAACATGCTGTATAATTTTTCATCTTAAGCCTATTGGACAAGATAAGAACTTTCCAAGTGTATTGATCTTAAATAATTTACTACCCCATGGATAATATCTTAATTCGCTGTGGAAGAAAGTGACAGAATGGCAGCGCTGGGGACTAACATTTCTTTTTCTCCAACAGAGAATTCATATAGCCTAGGTAAAAGCAGTACACATTCCCCAAACTCACCTCTATTATTTCAAGTCCTCTCAGAGACTATTACTGATGCAGACAGTGGGGTTGATCTTCAGATGGGTACAGTTGTTCACTCCTCTGATACAAAAGACATTAGATGCAAAGCACTGAAATGTTAAAGCCAAACAGGTTTTCTTACACTAATCTCGTCTCACCTAGTAGCGAATTCAAGTCAGAAAACCTATTGCAGTTACTCCTGGAGCAAGCCCCTCAGTTGGAGCATCCAGTATCAGCTGTGAAAGGTTTGGTTATGTTTTCCTGTCACTCTTGTCAGGTCTCTTATTTTCACCATATTTGGTATTTTACATTAAATGACCCATTAGAATCACAATTTCCATCCTTCTTTTTCTAATTAGGTTTGCAGGCTTCACATTTGCCAAGCAAAGCCTGAAAATGAAAAGTAAAGGCTCAAAATCTGTGAGGCAAATCAAAAAGAATTCAACAAATAAGTGGGATTTGAAATTCATAATTTTCAAGCAAACTGCACAACTTCTGCACGCATACATTTGCAATAATGTGATATGGATAACCACAAGAAGCAAATGCTCTACCCATTTCCTCACCTCTCCCTCTTTTCCCACACTCCTCTAACTATTTATATATGGCCACCATACGTTAATTACATCTGGTCACTCTTGACTTGAGACAAACTGGGACCTATCAGTTGGAAACAAATACCAAACCCCTAAAACCATCCCGTTTCATAAATTGCATTCTGTGAAACAATGAACGTGAAACAGTCAGGCGAGCGAAAGCCTCACAGGTCGCTTAAATCCCAAAGCTTTTTCCACATTTTTTCAAAACCAGAAGCAATACGTATCGTCTGAAACTTACTCTTTTCCAAGATGAGCATATATTAACCAGGCTAAGCCCATGTCTGGAGTCACATTTCTCCCCAAGCCTGATGTTGCTAAGACATCTCCCTTTTTTTTGGCTGCTCAACCCACACACTAGCCCTGCATTAGACCCACTTGCCTCCAGGGAGAGCTAGAAAAACCCACTGAACTCTGTGTTTACTGACCACTTTGGGACAAATACTGCTTTCTAGTAATTTATTTGGTTTGTTCTACTAAGCACCACATGTATTTTTAGGGATGCAAACATCTTCCCCTCCAACCAACAATCCTTCCACCAGAAAAAACACGAAGCCAAAGGACGGGTTAACATGCAAACTGCAAGCCATATGCAACTTGGGCTCATAACATTTTCAGCATGAATTCTTTATGTCCCTAGCTAACAGGCTAGAAGCTTTCTTGAAACAGATCAGCTCGTGTTCAGTTCATTACTTTGCATGAAAACAAAGAAAAATTACTGCTTTTAGAAAAACACCAGAAAATTCTGATCCATCAAAGCCTGTGGAGAAGAGAAACTAAAAAACTAAAAATATTTTGAAGTAATTACGCATCATGCCTAGCTACCTCCTGTTTTTCAAGACTCCTGCATCACTCTTGATTCTCCCATGTTATACCTTATTTCACCTCCAGCAAGATCCATCAGTAGTGTACTATTCAAAGCAGTATCATGACTGTTGTTTTCAAGGTACTAGGCACATGTGGTTATTTTTGCAGACTCTATTTCTGCACAGACACACAGCCATAATGGATAGCAGCACCTCCCAGGGGAGTTTTCCAAGCCCTGTTAACAAATCAGATAACCTCCCCTTCACTTTCCACAAGCTTACCAAGAAATTAAGAAAACAGTTTCTACTTCAAGGCTCTTTTATGAGTAAAGAGTGAAAAGAAGGTTTGCATATTTCTTTCATGGTGAACAACTTTCGCCAATGATGTGAAAGAACTGATTGAAAATAAAGTGATGCACAGTATGTCTGATTTCTCTCTGAAAGGGCTGGCCTCAGAGACTGACCAGTAATCAGTGGAAGGAAAACGCCTAGGAGGGAAAAAGTTTGTCAGCATCTCACAAGCAACATGGTAGTATTTCCTGAAGCTAAGGCACCAACAAAAATAGCTTCCTCCAAAATTACACTGACTTTTCCAAAGGTACAAAGGGATACTTCTCAACTCCAGATAAGCAGGACAAACATCATAAACCACCTCCATGGAAAGAGGTTTACCAACTCTGTGATGGCACACCCCCCCCCCCCCAAAAAAAAAAAAAAAAAAAAAA
>VZSC01008944.1:478260-516788 GCA_013398225.1 Steatornis caripensis
AAAAAAAAAAAAAGAATCAGCCCTTTAGGAACAGACTAGCAATCAGGAAAAACTGCAAGTGCCATCTTTTTGTAAAAAGCACAGGACACGGCATTCCCAAAATGCCAGACCATACCCATACTCCTCACTCTCACGTGCACCTGTGAGAAAGCTCTGGAAAAGCAAACTCACATGTTTTAAGATATAAAGCCCAACACAGGCTGCCCCTTTCCTCTGTCATGCCGAGGAGCTCGTCCCCCTATGCACATCCTCTCCAGCAGCCGGGAGGTTGGGGATTTCTCCAGTCCCACTCACTCAGCTGGTAATGGGAACCCAGATACTGGCTTACTGCTGCTCCACCCATCCGGGCCGCCTGCAGTGCTGCTGGGGGCAGGAAGGGTGTTACATCTCCTTTCTTCCTGCACACACTGCTACGTCAGAGCAAAATTGCTTGTCCCAAAAAAAAAAAAAAAAGAAAAAAGAAAAAAAAAGGCGACAATTCCACATTGCAAACTGGCATCCCAGGGTAGAAGGCAACCTACATCCAAACACATTGCCCCTTCCCAACATGGATACTACAGAAAAGCTTCCCCACCGATGGGCTTGGAAGAGCATGGGAAGGGCTGCGGTGTGCAGGAGAAGGCTTCTCCCACACCGAGGGGAGCAGAAGAGCGGAGGTGGAAGCATTAGGAACAAGGAGTTTGCAGGGAAAGGCAGGGCCAGGCACAAGGTACCACAGGGCGAACAGGAGGAACGAGAGCGGATATATACTTGATACTTATAGCTGTATTTCGAGCAGCTCCAGTGAAATGCCACAGCTTTTACGATGGCAGAGAGAAGAACCAGATGCATTGAGGAAGTCGGGTTTCACTCCATCTCTGATGTCATGGGGGACAGGAGCAGGAGGTGGACACAGGAAGCCAAAGGATGCAGTGAAAATGAGGAATCCTATTTTTGTGCCTTAGGAGGAGCTGTGGATAATTCACTTCAACGTGCACTCAGCACTGAGCTCCTCACCCACCATCTGGGGAAGGAGCTGCATGGTGTCCACTCCTCCCTCTATCACTGTCCCCAGCAGCAGAAACCCTCCCCGGAGCAGTATCCACCTCTCCGTGCCTAAGCATCCCCTTGCTCCAGCAGCACCACAGCACTTGGTAGCCAGTCTCCCCTCAGCTTGTTTCCTTCCCAAACCAGCTTCCAGAGTGGAGGCCACCAGACCCAGCAGAAAACGTGCCGGCTGATATAGGCCAAACGCCACAAGGCAATAGAACATTTGCCACAGATAATTTATCACAGCTACGCAGTGGCACTGCCGGGAGAACGCACACTCCGACTTTTGTAGTCTCTATCTTTTGATTATTAAAAGGGCCAATTAGCACATAAATTGAGCTGTGAATACTGAAAGGGATTTGAAAACACTAATAATTAAAGAGCAGGACAGCGACTGGGCTCATGAGCTGCCACTCAATCTTCCCTGGCCTGCTTGCTAAGCTGCTCACATACTGATGGAAAAAACGAAGCAGTGCTCATTAAGTGTACCATGGTACCCAGGAGCATCCATGCCCCACCAGCCTGATGCTTGCAAATACACAGGCTCCCTGCCCCGTGCCAAGAGACAGAGTATTTATTTGGACTTCTCTAACTTCACACTGCATTGAGTCCCCAAGAAACCTTCTCCCACCCACCCCCTCAAATGCCTGGAGAGGCTGATCCACAGCTAGACACTGGGACACCAAGCCCCTAAAAGGGAAGGGGTGACTCAGCCAGTGAGAGGAAAAGTGCCAAAGCTCAGCACCATCCCTGCCTTTCCCTATGCCAGCCGCCGCCTGATGAGGAGTATCTGATGGCAAATGATGTTCTCAGACCTTAAGATGCTCCCCAAGGAAACTGTCAGCTTCTTTTATTTACAGACTGACAAAAATCCCCAGGGAAAACAATGCCAACTCCTACGTGGAACATGGGAAATGCATATCTTTTTAATCACCACAGCACCAATTCATCTTCAAGGCTGGTAGTTTCTGCTCTTTGTTGCTCTGAAGCAACTGTGGTGATTCAGCTCCCCTGTGAATACCACTGCTTCTCAACCACAGTATTTACTATTAGGACAGCTGAATACACTCGCTGGCATGCAGGCAGCTCCATCCTGAACCCCGGGGCAAGGTCTTCTCAGCTTTCCCATACAAGGAAACTAAGCATGAAAGGGAGTTCATCTGGACTCACTTTGCACCTGTGTAAATGATGACAGGTGCACAGAAGTTGAATGAACATAAGCTTAATGAAGAAGCTACCAAGATACCTGTAAGAAGGGATGCCATTCCAGCGTGTTTCATACATATAAACTGAATGCAACTCAAGTTCTAATGCCTTCCCTTCCTCATCTGAAACATACCAATTTGATGATTTGTTATGAAAAAGTATGTTTGGTTAAAAAAGAGAAGGGAAAACAAAATGCCACAGGAAAAGACTAGAGCTTATTTATGAATAAACAAATGTAATCATGAAAACAATAGCATATTTCTACTCCATTTAGCACTGCGTGAAACCTCAACACGCCAGGCTGATGAAGCTGCAATGCTCCATCTCCCAATGCCTTGCAACCAGCAACATCAAGTACAGACGCTGACACACCTCTGTTTACAAGATCAAAAAGAAAGGCATAGTCTGTTATGCAGATAAATCCCACAAAACCGGGGCCGAAACCTCATCTGTAAGGCTTAAACACAGCAAGACTCAAACCTGCAAACTCAGGCTCTAGGCATCTAGAGCACAACAGAAAAACCAGGGCTTTTCTGTGGTACTCTACAAAAAAATATAGGACAATTAATACTATATATAGACTCTGCCACTTCAATTTCCTGGTCACCTCTGATGTTAACAACTTTTAACAATAAAAGTGAGAGTCCATCAAATTCATGCAGGCAGTAAACAGCTTTGAAATTAGTGTGCGCCAAGCTCCCTCAAAGAGAGGTACATGCCTGAGAGAGACAATTACAGAGGAGCTGAGCAGATTTATATCAGCTGGTTTAGCATTAAATCTCTTCAGAGCATTTAAAAACATTAAATTGAGACCTTATTAAAAAACTCGGCATTTTTATTTCATGAGATTAATGACAGTTACGTTACTAAATTCAATCTGTAGTTTCAAACACTATCAACAACACAGCTCTATCCAAGTGTAATTAAAGAACTAGTCATCATTTTGGGGAAAATTTCTGGAGGCACATCAGTAAGCTTGATAAATTCAAGGAATTCACCCACACACGGGAATTCTAGCACACATATATTTTATTACTCCCTTGCCTTTCTGTTTACAATGAAATATCCTGGTAGCATTATGTTATAAAACAGTTCAACCAAAGGGACTGAAAGCTCACGGAAAGCTTCGTTTCTACACACTAGTTAATCATCGTTTATTGGAAACTTTGCACTTGTATGTTTTGGCTTGCTAATCTTTTGACTGCAGAAGCTGCAAGCCTGAGGGGTTATGTCTAAACAGTAGTTTGCCAGGTTTGCATAAAGACATAAGAGATTTTGTTTTCATTTTCACTTGAGAGGAAGAGATCTAGTCCTGTGCCACAGGATGCAAAATAGAGGCATATTGCTTTATAAGGCACTGATTCACTTTCACTCTCTTTTCAAGAGATAATTAACTATGTAGAAACACCATCCACAGTGGCATGCTATTTTAAAGCGACCTTGGAACGCGTATTTAGACTCTAGTGCTTTAGCAAAAGAGAAAAGGCTTCAAATATCCTTTTTAGTAAGTCAGCACAGAGCAAAATACTTAATCCAGCCTTTTCTAGAAGATACAGATAGTTTAATAATACCATGTACATTGTAGTGGAATTTCTATAACATGTTAAATATCTCCTATTTCCGCAATAGCTTAAGACATTAGAAATTAAATACTTAAACATTGATGATGCTCTCCTGTCTCTAGCTTTCCTATCCTAGTTGAGTTAGGAAACGTTAGGAGATGTTAATCTCCTGCTGCCACTAGGAGGGAAAAAAAAAAAAAAAATCTCGAAACACCACATCAAAGTCCAAAATCTTGCACTGAAGAAAAAGAGGATAAACCTGAGTTTATGGAATCATTTGCAGGAAATCACAGGTCAGTCCTGCCTAGTGCCAGCACCCACATCCTTCTTTAATAAGGAGATGTAAAACATTTATGGGATAAAAGTACCAGGAAAAGATGCCACAGAGTCACCACGATGCCTGCCAAACACCACGTCAGTAGCTTGCCTGGTGTGCCAGGCCCCAACTCCGGCTCTCCTCCAAGCAGCTGCTTGGTAGGACAGACCTCCCCTTCCCTGGGTAGGGCCATCAGGTATATGCACTGTTTGTATTTTTAAGCACATCTAAAACAGAGACAAATTCTCAAGTTGCTAGTCTCAAGTATCTATATTGCCAAAGCAAAAATTACAGGCTTTTTTTCCCCTCCCTATACATACCCTCCGATTTCATGCCTTTTTCTCCACTCATGATGCCAACCAGTTGTGGCGATTAATAGGTTTTTTCTCCCCTTCAGACTCAATAGGCCTGTAGACCACTTACTTCAAAAATCAAAACATAACAGAAATAAAACTTTTCTCTGGAACCATGATGACTTTTGTTATATTCTGGTACAGGCTGACCACAACACCACTTTTTCCAAGTAGTGCTTCACGTCATGTAAACCTAAGAGGGAAGGGAGGATAGGCAGCAAAGCTCTTCCATTATGTATCAGCCACACACTCTAGTCTTCGCCCCCAGAAGCTATTTCGGAGATCTACGGACGCAGCATCTGCAGAAGATTTTCTCTCATTAACACTTTCAACCACACTGATCACTAAATTTACACAACACTAAATTTACACACCACCATCTGCTGTGAATTTTTTTTTCCTCAAGAATGCTTAAAAAAATTAAATTCCTTTGCTTTTATGTCATAACAGTGTGCAAAGTAGCATACGAGCACAGCACAGTTATTGAAGCTCCTAAGTTATTGATGAGACTCTTAAAGACTAAGCTGACAAAGCCATTCCACTTCTGGTGACTTATGTAATTGTATTTTAGGTACAATATACTCATTCTGCTGCCTACAATAAACTTTTAAGCAAACATTGTGTGTATATCCTTCTGTTTTAAACCTGAAGCAATCCAAATTACTCTACAAAAGCAGAGGTCTCCTGAAAGGCATCTATCTCAGCCACTTGTTTTAAAACAGTGAGTAATAATCAGGGGAAAAGAATAGTACTCATCACCACCTCTTTACATTCCTGTAAATGCTCATTTCTTTATATCACAACAGCACCTAAATCAAGGACCAGAGACGTTTGCCAGTTGTTTGACAGACAAGTGTAATTTGGACGTTTATCCACCTGTTTGTTCTTACAGAAAAGTTTCCAAACTGCCTCAGAAAGCCCCGGACACACCAGGGTTCTCGCTTTCAAAGCATGTGTTCGTTTTCTATTATCTGACACAAAACCAACATTGTGTTCTGCATTAGACTGCAAAAACCATGCCCTTGAAATTCCTCTCTGTCCCAGCCGGGAAGAGGCAAGCCGCAAAGCAGTCACCTAAGCGGAATGCTCTGTTCCTCCTAAAGGGAAACTCCGGAGGGGAAAACAATGCACTTACAAAACAAGAGGGGCAGAAGGGAAGTGAGTCAGGTTGCCGGAAAACATTTACTTGCCAATTTGAACACAAAGGAATCTCAAGCATTCCTCTCAACAGCTTCAGTGAGGCTAGCTTATCGCAGTGGGTTTGTTGCTGCAAGCTATTTAAGGTAAAATTCTGCCATATTTATCCTCCAGTCATGTCAGTGCAAGTTACTCCCCCAGGCCCTGACAGCACAGCATCACTTTGCAAGGCATGCCCAGCTGTGCAAGGAGGCTACACCATCTTAAGTCAGAAAGCAAGCACATGCCTAAATCCCTTTCAGGAGAACAAGAGAGATCAGAGGAATTACTAACGATCTTGAAGCAAGGACAGGAGGAGCAGGAAGCCCGAGCCTCCCAACTCTGTCAAAATTGGTTCGTGGGATGTTCAGCAGGTCACCCAGCCTTTGTATCTCAGTCTTCTCTCCTAATACCTATCTATGCATTTAATACATGTATGTACAGCTGACAGAAGGTTGGGAAACTCCTCCAGAAGGCAGCCAGGGTGAAAGGTCAGAGCTAGAAAGCAGCAATGAAAGACCTCTCAAAGATCTTTCAGATTAATATTATTCTTTAAGGAGGCAGTGTGGCAGAGAGGGATCACTGCAGCTCACTGTGTTTTCCAAGTGCTGCTCTGGAAGCTGTAGGCACCTGCAGCACCATAATCTCAGGATATGGGAGTGACTCAGCCTCCTGAATGCTGGGCAAGGAAGGCAGCAGGATCTCAGGGGTGAAAGTGCCTTGCCTTTAGGGAAAGGAAGGATCAGATGAATCATGGCGCTGTGTAACTCCTCCGCCTACATTACTCTTCTCTAGTGGACTCATTACCAGTTAAGGATGGGGTAGTGCTGGCTTCCTGAACTGAGAAAGGCAGGCCAAACTCTCCACGCCACTAACATGCTTTGCAAGTGAAAGCTACCACTCACTAGATCTTGTACAAAGCAGTCAGCCAGCATCTCACCTGCTCCCAGCTGCAGCTGAGTGGGACCCTGGAGCAGGGCAGGGACTCTGGCACTGGGAGGTAGCCAAGGGCACCTCATATTCAACCCTCGTGCTTGAAGGAGCCCTGCTAGAAAAAGCATTCCCCAGCTACAACCCTCGGGGTGGGAATGGGGATCACCCAGATCTGTGCTGGGGTATCACCAGCAGCCACAGAGCAGTAACAGCAACACGACTTCAGCATTTCATGTCTGCAATGAGATACTGTTGATAATTAGCACTGAAAACACTCCTGATGTAAAACACAGCACTACTGACGTCACTGGTGCTATCTTTGAGTCAGCTTGCAGATGGGCGTTAATAAAATCACCTTGCATCTCCCATGGTCCTGGAGGTCTATGCCCAAGCAAGCCAGGAGTTAAACACTAAAATTATAGTCCTTCTGACACCTGAAATGTTTTCCATCAGCACCAGAGTGCCCACATAATTTATGTATCACAAATATGATTTGGCAGGATTAAATATGAAAATAATATATCAAGGATTTGTTATTGGAAGGGAAACCACTTGCAGCACACAACAGCCCAACAGAAGAAAAGCCTGATTGCTGTTATGAATAATGCATATTGCCTATGGTACTAATTAACCTTGTACTCCAGTAAGATATTACGGAACAATAAGGCTAATTTGAATGTGGCCCGACACTTTTCCCAATAGCATCTGGAAATCAGTCTTTGGAACATGTAAAATTTGAATTTGTTAAACCAGAAGCCTTTGCTCAATAAACTTTCAGAAAGAATATTTTTGTTTCTCTGTATTCACAGCCCATGCTGTTTGCATGCACGCACACAATGCAAAACACAGAAGGGGACTGCACAACCAGAAATGGTCTAGAGCTTGGCTTTCCATGGGCCCTCACTCATCTGCCAGCAGCACACAGGCAGTGACAATGTGCCTCCAACTAAATCCCACAATGCCTCTGCAGACTCAGATGTCCTACGGACACAACTGCAGCACGACTGCTGCACAGCCTCGGTTTGTCCCCAGGGTGGCAAAACACTTATAACGAGCTTGCTGAAAGCGAACGCTGGAACTTTAAACTAATGCTTTTGTGCCTCCAACCTAAAAGCAAATGCCTCCACCTGAAAACTCTAGTTTGGGCTGGTCTTGCTTTTCTTGTAAAAAAACCCTCATTTTCGTGTTAGCCACAGCTACATGTGGTATTAAACACACATGCCACATTAGAAGCACTGTACTCTTAGTCATGTGCACAGCGCACACAAAGTGTGGTAAACTACTTGCCTGTACAGCCATGACCGAAGACACAGAAGGCATCACACAGGCATCTTGATAAACACCTTTCGTAAGAGCATACATTCAACCCTAAGTTTACACGGTCATGGGATCAAGTTTTCAGATAACACTGGCCAACTGCTTTATATATCAAGGTCTTACTAGTACAGTCTTATCTTGGGGAAAAAAAAAAAAAGACAGGAAAAAAGTAGACTTTTTGGCTCTCTCCAAGCATCCTTCTGCCCTGGGAATTGCTGGGAGGCCGCCAAACCAAACAGTACTCTACAATATTTTGGAAGGCCAGGATCTGGTAGGGAGCACTGCACTGCACTGCACTGCCGCCCCCCGCCATCTACTAGTGCACTTAACACACTGTGTTTCAGAGCCAGTGAGTGACTTGCCGCTTTCACCATCAGGATGACACAGCTCTTGTCAATGCCATTAGCCACGCTTAGAGCTCATTCAATAACAGACTTATACAATCATTTCCCTTGTCCCCAAGCACCAGATTTCCAGCTGGCAGCCATCCCACACACCAGAGTGAAACCCCCACATAGCACACTAGCAAAAAAAGCACCAGGACATGTCTGACCTGACTGCCTAGTATTGTGTTACCGACACAGCCAGGAGGCAAGAGCCCAAAGTCAACAACGATGAGGACGTCAAGGGCAGAGCAAGAATCAGTCGAGCACACAGCACTGCAGCAGCAGCTTAGGGAAGGCTTCCTATGATGCACCAAGTCCTGCAACCAGGCTCGAAGGGCAGACATGCCATTTTAAACTACAGTAAGATTGAGGAGTGACTCAAAACTTCTTCCCCACTCTTTTTAATGGAGCACACTGCAGAAACACATGGATGAACTTTAGCCTGTGTCCTCCTGCAGGAGGTAAGAAAAAGACAACCGTGAAAGAGCCAGAAGCTCTCTGATATTTGGGAGGTTTGGAGGACATCAGGACCGGATCGTTTGCTAAGAAATAGGTCTGATCTGAGTTACATCAATTATTACAAACTAAATTTCTATCCTATAGGCTGTGCTCTGCTGGCAGTTAGCACAACTAAAGATCTAGGCCAGGAAATCACTTAGTAGTTAAGAATATGTTATAAAGGATTATCCTCTCCCTCCCACCAAAAACCATGATAAAATCCCCACCGACTACAGAAAGCAAGAGATCAGGCTGCAACTCACTTCTGCCGGGAAACCCGCACCCAGATGTATTAAGTCTGGCAGCACCACTCTGCAACAAGGGCTTCGAGTGCTATTTCTGCCAGCCTCAGCAGCGCAGGCACCAACAGGACAGTTTCTTTATCTCTCTGGTACTAGCTAGATTCTCAATCTGTACCGAAATGCCTTTGCACATGAATGATCAATTAAATCTCTCAAGCATAAGCTTGTCTCTGCATCTGCCTGTGTGGGCCCGCACTGCTCTGACCCAAGCTGTGTCTCTAGGCATTACCCCAATTTAAATTCCCTACTGCTGGCTTTGTCAGAGTGTGCTATTGCTGTCACAACATGAGAGCAGGTCCTAGCTGCCATGACACTTCATTTCTCTGGGCTGGAAGGAAGACTGCCCTGTTTTAGTGGAAGTGTGCAAGACAATCAAGGCCAGCTAAGCAAACTAGTTTTGACATATTAAATCATGCTTGAACTGTGAGAGCAAAGAAAAATAATGTAAAAGCTATTCTAAAAAAAAAAAGGCTTCACAAATAAATAATACACGCCAGCCTTGAACACAGGAGGGGGAGAAAAGCTTTTATTTGATCCTGGCTGAGGACTTTGGGCAGGCAGAGAGGGAAAATTATTTTGCAAGGCAGATATCTGCCTTTTTCTGCAGAGGTTTGTAGCCATTTCCATGCATTTCACTTCTAGGATGAGTCTCTTGCTGACCACCTGCTCTGGCACTGAAAGAGCATCAAGTGCTCGAGCAAAAAGCATCCCCAAAACTAGGTAGGACAGGAAGAGTGAAATCCCATCATCTGTATGCTTACCCCTTTACCAGCATACTCATATGCACGCAAAGGCCCTGAGCAACATCTGATTTGGTATTGGAGGATCCCATGACTGGTTTTGTCACAATACTCTGTAAGCCTTTAGCCATTTTTACCTCAAAATTCCCTCTGCAGACACTTTGCTATAGAGGTTTCTTCCTGGAGAGATAATACTCAATCTGCTGCAAGTCAACAATTACAATGCAGGAAATCTCACCAGCACAGGGTCACGGGGCATCGGTAGACCTTGCCAATTAACCACGGCACCTCCCCGTCATCCTGAACCCTTTCCTCCCTGCTGTGGATTTCGTCCCATAATTAACATGCCCAATTGCCTTGGATTTATACTAATAAAACGCTGGCTCCTGTCCCAAGATCCCATCATCGCTGGCACTTCTCAAACCTGCACAGAGCCCCAGCAGTAATGAAGCCCATGGCCCTGGCTCTGTCACTGCCTGGGTTGCAGGCTATCTGCAAAGCGGCTTGGAGCTGGGAAGCTGCAACACACAGGCTGCTTCGACCAAATTAGCACGCTTCCCACACTCATAGAGAGCAGCTTTTCCTTTGGCTCCGCAGTAATTAAAAAGCTTCCTTTCCAGGCAGCTTTTGAAGGCAACGCTGTGACCTCTGTCACTGTTGCAATGGGAAGACAGACTGTCTGACTCAGTGTAAGATCTCTGATACATCATTTGGGGAATTGGTACCGTAGCAGAACAACCCCTATGACCACACAGGAGGCAGCTATTTCACTCAGTGGATGGTAACCGTGACTCCGGAGTTGAATAAAGATCATGTTGGCTCCCTAGGCAGGCTCACTTTATTCAAGTAATACTAGTCACACTATGTGCAGAGGGACCGGAGAGTCTGCTGGAGCGGGGGATTCTTTTTTATCTACACACAGAGGGTCTCGTACTCAATAACGCTGAGGCTTTGGCAGCAAAAAGGGACCTTTGGGCAGGGATGGACTCCTTAGCACAGCTTCCACGCTAGGCAGAGGGTCCAGTTGATGTGAGAGTCCTGCTCAGAAAATGCACCTCCAGGCCAAACTTTTTTTGAAGGAAAGCATCTAATTGAGGTACAAGAGCAAGTCTTTTGCAAAGACAACTTCTGTTCAAAATCCAGCTCTAGAAGAATGGTAAGTTTGTTGTTACTCCCCATCTACCCAGAGATGAATGATCTTATAAGGGTCTTAGAGATCTTACAAGGGTCTTAAGATCATAAAAAGAGCATATGGGACCAAGTACAGCACTAACACCCAGAGCTCCGGTTCAAGCCAGCCTCTGGCTGGCAATGAACAACTCAGCCTCTGGCCCAAGACTGTAATTTGTTAAACAGGGAATAAGGACTCTGACCTTCTTCATAAAGTAGATCTTTCAAGATCCAACAGAGAAAAGCCCTTTATATGACCTAGAAATGTTTTTAATAGTCTGTATTAAGTATTTCTTTCCTCATACTGAAACAGTCACATCTGAAGTGCCAACAAAACTACTCACGAGCAACTCAAAGCCTACCATGAGGACTTGACTCAGGATACACCACAAAGTCTCACTGCAAGAATAGGTCATGTCCCAAGCCAGCGCTGCCTCCTGTGCCACGTTGGCCCCGCCAACCTGCCGTGGGAGCTGAGACCACCAGTGTCACCACCACAGTGGGCTGTGCAAGGATGCCAGGCTGAAGATGTAGATGAAGATGCTCTGCTGACGCTTACCCTTCTCCCACCCACCCTGCTTCCAGAAACATAACCTTGGGTGGTGCGGGAGGCAAGCAGGCAGGGATAGCCTTGTTTCACCTCCCAGACAGTGAATTTGTCCTGATAATGCCACTGAGCTGCAGCTTCTAGAGCCTGGATTTTCCAGGGGGGCACACAGAAATTTCCTTGGCCTTTATTGACTGTCATTTACAATGAAAAGAAAGTTGTCATCTTAAATCCCAATTCTTCAAATTTCAGCTGTTTTTTTTTTTTTAAGAACATACATTTATAAAGATAAGACAGGTATATGAAAGCAATAAGGGACATCCAACAAGCCTGGCACTGTCTGGGGTTTTTTTTAATCTGTTTTGAGTATACGGTTTGGAGTTTATATAACACCTAGCCTCTCTCTGAGTTCGTTTCAGTATTAACAACCTGATGGCCACCCTGAGGGAAATAAAAAACGGAAGCACATCAGTACCATGTTCAATACAACCTTAACCATGTGGTGTTCATGGATACCATTGTTTCTATAGTTGATTAACATCTTCAGTGACAGAAAATAAGCAAACTTCCAGAAAAATAAATGGGCATCTCTGTTTATATGAACAGCTGATTCACCTCTTTCTTCATACATCTGTGTTGCAGCCTCTTTGCTCTTATTGCAGTCTACTGAACACTTACCTTACACGGTATACAAGTTTATCCAGCTAAAGAAATTAAATAAAAAGCAAGCTGCGAATCTGTTCATACAATGCACAATTATAGCCTCCTTCTGAGGAATCTTGATTTCAACCTCAATGTTAACCCAAAGCAATTTAAAATGGTCGAGATGTAAAGAATGTAGAGAGAAAAGCTTATTATTGAAATGTCAACACACTATTAACTAGTGCTAAATGTTTCTAAATAAGGAACACAAAATTGAAAACTCAAATTATGAACAAAACACAATAGTACAACTTCATTTTAATACCCCATATAAATTAGGTGGAACTAGGGTTCTGACAAATGAGCTCCAACAGACCCTCGGCAGGTCAAGAGGTTGCAGCCACCCTTCTGCTAGAGATTACCATCAAGGGATAGTGCCCATGTGTTTCTTATTTGCCCCCAGGCCAGAGCATCAAGACAAGCCCTCCATTGGTCACACCAGCTCATGGGCAGACTATCCAGTTCTGCAGAACCAGCAGCAGCTTCCAGCAATGGGACAGTGGGCAGCTGGGGAAAGCCATATTTCAAATCAAGGCAATTAAATTCACTGCATTGCCAATCAACAGCATTCATGTACTTTATCCTTAGTATTTATCCAGAGTCCTTAACTGTTTCTAAAAACTATGATTAATAAGCAGGTTGTTTCCAAGCAAGTCAAAGTCAAAGATGGTAATCAAAGGAACCCAATGGCACCATGGCTAACACTCCTTTTCTCCCGCAACACTTCTCCCAACCCGTAATTTAAGAACTTCCCAAAACTACCAACGGATACCCTATATTCAAGCATGCTAAAACCAAACAAAGTCAGTATTCAAGTAAACATCAATTATTTATCTAGGATCAGACTAAAAAGCATACCCTAAGATCTGCCCCAAAACATCTTATGGTTAAGAAGCAAACATGACCTTCACAGTTCACACTTTCAGATCCATTTCCAAACCTTATTTTATTTGCACTGCTCAATCTATACTTTGTAGGGGGAATAAATTACTCCCTAATGTCCTTCTGGAAGGTGACTGCACAGCAGCCACACTGCAAAGAACAGTAAGGTTAAGTTGGTCCAAGTAATGGCCTAAAAGCATCGCTGCAGAATGAGGAGAGATATTCAGAGTCATCAGGGTTACGAGCACAAAAGGCAGTGCAGAAGGTTACAACTCATTAGCAAAGCACGATATATTGTGTATACATGGATACAGTGCTTCCTATAATGAAGGCAAATACACATGCAAAATAAAACAAATAAGAGAGTAATATTTAATCAATCCTGTTGCAACACAGTTTTGATCAGTGGAAAACATTTCCCTGCTCTTGTTAATTATTTCAACTGCAGAACAAAACATCTAAATGTATACACGCACATCCGTCTCAACAGAATAAAACTTATTTCCTCTCCAGTGACAACTGCCTTTTGCTGAAAAGTAGTATTCAAGTGATTTTCTTTGCATTTGAAAAGGTAATACACACCGTGTGGCCAAAAATTCAGCTATTCTGACACTGGTTGGTTTTGTGCCTAATTAAAATTAACTAGGCACTTCAGCTCATAATTATATAAACACCTACCATGCTATACTCCCAGCCAATTTGGTTTTAATCAGAAAAATGCAGGAGAAATATGAATGATGGGCAAAGATCTCCCTGGAGGGGCAACTTTATTTCCAAATTCAGTACTCTCCACATACTGAATATTTCCATCAATGTTTTTCTTGCCTTGTAATCACCTCCCAATAGAACAATTAAGCAGAGATTTTAAATTTTTTTTTTTTTTGCTTGCTTGCTTTCCACTCCACCACAAGGGTAAAAGCACGCTTGCGGTGTTTACCTGAGTCCCAGCCAGGAAGCCTTCCACAAGACAGGCAGGATTTAGCAGTACGCTGTCTTTCTAGCATCCATAACAAGGAGTTTACAGCGAGAATTCAGCCAACTTGAGGCGGAGCAGCAGGCAAGCAATTTGTGGAGGAGGCTGAAGAAAAGTTGCACCCCTCCTGCACCTACAAGAGATGCAAAACCAGAAACACTGGCTGCTTCAGAGCAAAATCCCAAGTTCCAAAATAATGTTACTTCTGCAGCAGCACATTTCCTTTTCCTAGAAGTAAGGGGACAGGGAAGGTAAGGGCTGAGCTGTAACACAGAATCACCTGAGGAACCCCCACACAGTTATTTTGTTAAAAATACAGGGGGTTTTTGCTGTGGTATCAGCTATGCCTTTCATTCACGAGTCAGGCCTTTGGGGTAGCTGCTGTGCAGACACAGAAGTCACAAGCACGTGTCACAAGCAGACACAATAGTGATCAAGCATGGCTTTGCCATCACCATCTTTGCAAGCCCTCAGTTGCCTCTCAGCCCTCCACAGACAGTGCCTTCTGCTGCCCACCTGCTGAGGGCCACTACTTCTGCCTGCCTGCTCCTGCACAGCTGCAAGAAATCAATTGCCTCCGAATATCCTTCCAATAGCTGATCAACAGGGGGGCAATCACCACTCTGGGAAAGTGCCTTCAAATGTCCACGCTGATTGCACTGCTCTCAGAGGAAGCTGAGTAACTCTGCTTCGCCCCCAATCAGCCAGCAACAAAATAACACAAGAACTGATTCGGCAGGTAAACTTCTGATCTACATAAGCTAGCTACTTATGTCAATTAGTTTTAATTATATCCAGAATAAAAGACCTGCAAAGATGAGATTTTTGTGCAGCCTTTGTTTTCTGTAAGAAAATTCTCATTTCTCTTGGCAAGAGCTCAGCTGAATCGCAACACAACTAATGAACAATCAAATATTGTTTTCTAAATGCATTGAGGTATGTTCAGCAAAGTTGATTAAGGGAAGAATAATCAAACAAACATCAATATTTAAGATAGTAGAAGGACTTGAACATTCTAGGGTTGTTTTACAAAAAAAAAAACCCTAGTATTTCCTCTGGCAGGAATTCCTTTCTGAAAACCGAAACCATACCCCAGCGCACCCTCCCTCCAGCCCTCAAAGTTCCTCCTCAGAAGGCAGCAAGGGTGCAGGAAGATTTCACTGAGTTTTCCTCCATCATTTTGTCCACCTCTAACATCTGCAATCTTGTCCATATCTTCTAGCTGGCTAAAACCAGCTGTACTCCTTTTGATGTCTCTTCAAGTGGCAGCATGCACTGATCCTTGGAAAGGAGAGCTTTGTCACCTCCTGAACTCATTACCTTCCTTTTCAGCTTAGTTCTCATTCAGTGCAGTTTTTCTTATTTTAACTCAAATATTTAATTAATTTGTGATTCAACTCTAAAAGCAGCTGAAAAAATATCAGGCTCTGCAAATCAATTACATTTGCAGTTACCACTCTGCAGACTCCCAGCCACTAGCAGGACCGCAAGTGCATTTGGGTTTCATTAGCTTAACATGTCAACATCCCCTCCCTTCCAGTTGCATGGGCTCCAGTGCCTTTAAAGACATAAAAATAAGCACTTCTTGCTTCTCACTGAGCACATCTTGGGCTGAAGGTGAGGATGAATACATAGAGAAGTGCCAGAAGGTACTCTTTTCACAGTGACTCTATTCATTTCCTACTCAAACCCCAATGGTAAGCCCTGCCATATACAGTAAGCGACTACAATTGAGGTTACAATAAAACTCACCTATACCATTGCAGAAAGAAGGAAAGGATAGACTGGGCCAGGTAAGAAATTGTTTGGCCAAACCCCTAAATGGGTAAAGACAGAGACTTCAGTGGCGCTACATCAAGTTTTACCACATTTTAGGATCTGGTCCTCAACTTGGGTTGAGTACTGCCTGCTCAACCAAAGGAGGAGATCACTATTAGGAGACTTGAAATTGGTCAAATAGACTTGCAACAGGGCATTTTCCTCAAAGACCCATTCAGACAGCACCTGCTGAACCAAGGCAAAGCCAATAACCATCAGTCCTTTAGTGGCACCAAATCACCGCTCTGCAAACAAGCGTAGAAATTCAGAGCAACTGCTTTCACTTCTCTTATTAACCAGTACAGCAATTTAATCCTGTGGATAATGAACCTTAACACTGGTCCTTTTATAAACACGTCCCAAAACAGTCACAATTTACCTCTAGCCCGTCCCATAGCAGTTGCTGATAAATGGACCATGTTGCCAAAGGAGGTGTAAAAATCCAAGTAGTTTGGGTTCTTTACAGTAACTACTACCTAGCTGCCTATATTAATTGAGAGAGTAAGCACATTATATAAGGAGATTAGACTATGCCATATTTACACCCTCAGTGTCCCCAGTGAGAGAAATTGCTCAGCTGTTACTGTCAGTGCCTTCTTCAAACAGGAACCCTGCTGACGAGATGATGAATTCAAAACATTGTTGCCAATTAATGATCTGTAGGCAGAAGGGATTTCAATAGTTCCCATATGTTTGTGAGGGTGACTGGGATTTACATCACTTCTAATAAGAGACTGTAGTCTGCTCTGTCCAGAAGTGACACTAGAGCTTGGAAAATGTCATCTTTGCAGGAGAAATTCTAATAAACAAAGCCAGGCTCTTCTGGGTTGAAAATGTTTCCCAAAGCGTGGTCACTAAAAACCTGCTTATGCCTAAGTGAAAGCAAGCAGGGAGACCACTTGGCAATATGCACCCAAGTGATTGACAAACCAAAGGTCAGACATTGTTTAGGTGCTTGTCAAAGCTACACTGCATAATGCCAAGACCATTATTATGTCAGTCAGGAGCATGGAATGCATTTCCTAAACACCAGTCAGGCTATGGGAAGAAAGAGAAAAAAAATCCAACAAACCCACCCCTACAAGCGCATAGGACCTTTCTAGGTGTTACTTATTCTGCTCATGGGCTGCAAAGTTTCACTTTTACTGTCCTAGAAAACATCTCATCCTTGTGAATATAACAACATCCAAACCAGAAAGCATTTTACTTACACAGGATATCAGCATGAACTCCATACACGCTGAACCCAGGCCTCCTGAATGGCCTAAGGCTAAATGTCTCCTATCGACTGAGCATCTTGAGTCAACCCACAAGAAACACTTGGCACGATGACCTGGGTTAAACACAGGACATCCAAATGGGACTCTCAAACAGACTTTGCCGTAGCGCTTGGATCCCAACATCCCATTGATTTGGTGATGGAATTTAGGGCTTTCCTACAAATCAGCTTTAACAGCTCCAGAGCAATTAAAGTGATAAACTCCTGCCGAGGTTGCAGGCTGTAGGTGAATCATAGAATGAAGTATAAGAGTAGTTCATGTGGGTATTGCCTTATGACAGAAGGACAAGCGTACATCGCCACAAAGCATCTTTACACTTCCAAACTATGATCACAGTCCTACCCAACACAGTTATAAATTGTGAGGCCAGATGCTGTCCTCTCAACTGACTAGGAAAAATACATTTAAAAAACAACCCACACCCCAAAATGGAAAGCAGAACCTCAAATCACTAAGGTCTTCTGAAAGCACAACCAGATTGCTATCTCAGCACTACCAGATATCTAGCTGCTCTACAGGCACAGTAGGCCCTTCAAAGATAGTCTCAGGTTTCTAGTTTAAAGCAGTCCAGTTTTTTGGTTTGGATTTTTTTTGGTGTTTTGTTTTTTGTTATCTCTAAGAGTGCTTTGAGATATCCTATGGATGTACCCCTTTCCTTCAAAAATTCTTACAGGTGTCTAGACATAGCACCCAATCAGCACATATTCTTTTGGGACAAGTATTTTTAGCCATAATGAAGCAGATCCTTGCTGATCTATTTGACCCACATACCTCATCTGTGACAGTCTATGTTTCCTCAGCTTGGGCTAATGTTGATCTTAGCTCCCCTTGTGCTGTATCAAACACAGGTCTGACTCTTCTTCCCCCCTAAATGGGAGAAGAATCTTTATTGGCACAAGAAAAGCAAAACCAACTCAGATTTTGCTGTATTGACTACACCCATAGAAAAATGAGACTATCCTGGTCAAAAAGCACACCCTGCATGCTGTTTACTAGAGGTTTCTCCAAAACCAAACATACCTACATTTTCTCTACAAGTCAACCTTGAAGAGATTTGAACTATGTCATCTTCAGGGGCACAGTGTGTGACTGAGGACTAAAGGATCAAGGCCATAGTTTGCTTTGGATATGCATTGATCTATCCTTTACACCAACACCACAAACACCAATAATGAGTGTCTGGAGTGAGGCGAAGAGAAAATGCAATACCGACTTTGGTTGGAAAAGAATCCCTCCACCTTCCCCACAGGTTATTACCAGGTGTCTGCAAGTACAAGGCAATTAAGATGAAACTGATGACCAACATGCAATAATTTTGCAAAAAGCAAATTGCATTGAAATCTCTCTTTCTTTCCCCTTCTGTGTCTCAATAGGTTTTAAGCTACCTGTTACACATTTACAATGGAAGGGCAAATTTTATAAACAAGTACATAATACAGCAAACCACAACATGAGATTATACACTCTTGGAGTATGTTGCACTTCTTTAAAAGTATTCTTTTTTAGGTCTTGAGCTTCAGATACACTAGATCTCTTGCACAAGGCCCCTGATGATTCAGGAGACCTATGTTGACCAGCAATTCAAGAACCTCAATCAGCTACTTGTATGAAAAATTAAGCACATATGGAAGCATTGTTATCACTGGAGCTTTAGGTTTAACTCTGAACAGGTGAGCAGTTTTGTATTAGACTATTCACCAGGGAGGAAAATCGATCAACTTGCACCACACCAAATCCCACCCGCAAAGAGTGAGAGAGAGAAAAACATACTCCTTTAAATACAAAAACAAAACACATCTTGCATAAGGAGATTAACTTCAAACATTCCCTGGTACAGACCATAAGAAAGAAACCAAGCTTCTAAAATTCATAAGGAAACCCCAATACTGAGGAAAAATAATGTAAAGCTTTAAATAATGGATAAGATTACAATCGCCTCATGGACCCAACAGTACAGTGCTCCAAAGGTAACAGTGGCATGCCAGATTCTCCTTGTCTACAGCCCTCTGAGCACCAGAATGACCCGTACATAGGTGTCAAGTCCCACTACATCCAGCTAAGGCCCATCTCTTCATGCTATCATGTTTACTCAAAGGACCTCAGTGGAAGTGAGAACCTGATTCACTACGGTCAACTCAACCAGGCATAAAGGACATGGAAGAGAAGAAAGCCAAGACCACACATCACCTCGACAGCCTCGGCATAGCACCCTCCCTGCAGATCCTTACCTTGGCAGGTGTTGTTCTTCTCCTCGTACCCTGCCTTGCACAAGCACTTCCCGATCGGCACCAGCCATTCCCCCTCAGCACTGCAGTGCATCTTCGGCGCCTCGTCAGTCACTGAGTGGTTGACACAGACACCTGACACCTCTAGCAGCTGTGAGGAATCCGCTCCTGTGATGGTGTCAGGAAAGTGGGCCAGGTTGCGGATCACCGATGGGCATTTCTTGTAGTACACGCGCACAGAGACCAGGGCAATGCAGGCACCTACATCCTGGAAAGCGAGGTAAAATCCCTTTTTCGTTAGGGGCCCAACATCTCTCACCTCTGTGTTTAACTTCATAACTCTGTCACCAAGGTCTAACTCTGTGAAGCTCTCATCAGCAGCAATGGTATCGATCTTGATGTACTGGTTTTCTTTGATGTTCCTCCCATCTTCATCATCTGATTCAAAATAATACATGTTAAAAGTCTCTTTGCAAGTCCCGAGTCCTCCTGGAAGGCTGTTACAGTCCCTCAGGGTGAATTTGAGCTCAATGAAGATGCGGGATGCTCCTTCATTAGAAATCCAGCTGGTCAGAAGCCAGTTGTTCTGATTCTGTTCCATTACCTTGCATACTTGGTATGTGTGTATCGGAGCATAGTTTTCATCCACCTCACCAATTTCTTCCCACTGTATAAAAAGGAAAAGTATTACTTTTTTAAAAAGTTACAGGTCCTGTAAAATGTTAGCTTTCCCATCTAAAAGCACCTTGGGCTTCAGAGACTTGACTCTTGACTTTTAGGGGGAAAAAATATTTTAAACGGCTAAGTTTTCCATACTGAAGGCTTTTCATACTGATACATTTTGGATAAAGTCAGATAAAAGACCCTCTAGAAATATAAAAGAATGATAGCTAAAGCCTTTCCCAGAAGTGGGAAAACATACTGCTGGGTTTGTCCACTAGTACTTCGTCAGGGAACAAAACAAAAGCAGATGTAGCCATGAGCTGGCCTTTTCTAACACACCCACATAGGAGTAAAAAAAAAAAAAAACAAACAAACAAAAACAAAAAAAACCCAACACACACCACAAACCACGAACTATTTACTGTCCATCTCTCCCCTGTCCCCCAGGATCCCTTCTACCACATCCTCAAATCAGTGCCCAACGCAATGAGGACAATCACATTTCTCCAAGCTATTCTCCCCCACCAAACAACCTGCCAGAAAATCAGCAGAATGATACATAAAATACATGGGTCTTTGCTCTCTCCAAGCGTGCTAGTCAGAGGAGTTCCTGCTCATGCAAAGAGAAGATTATTTCCAATAAAGGTTATAGGGACCTGCAAATCTTGAGCTGTTTGTGTGCTATAAAAGTTTTTAAACAGAGCTCCAGATGACTTCTCACAACTGTCTGTGGGAATTGTAGCAACTGTTTTTCATTTTATTTTGGCCATGCTCTAACAAGCATAACTTGGAAGAAATGTTTTTTTCCTGATCCAGCACACCACAGTCAGTAGCACCACAACAGTGCCTACAATGGAAACACAACATTAACGTTTCCTGTCTGCTTTTGACAACTGTAGTGTCACATTAAGAGATTAGATTAACCCACATAAGTACAGCAAAGAACTCAGGAGAACCAGTGATTGTTTCAGTTCTGTTCCCTTCTACTTTTGAGCTGCTCATCTGCAAGGACTTAATTCCCAAAGCATCTTCCATCTTCTGTTCAGTATTGCTGCCTGCATATAGTCACAGCTGTGGACACAGCACAAAGCAAACACACCGAGCATAATTTAAAAGTGCTCTGGTTATATTCCAAGCTGCATATCTTCTAAGGCCAAAGGCCACTTTTTTTTCATTAGAAATACAGCCTGAGATGAAGTTGAGAGCCTTCTCAACCCAGATGCCATTACTGCAGAGCTCACAGGGAGCATCCTCAGAGTTAACATAAGAATTAAGTTTTTTTTTTAAGGGAAATGCAGCTCTTAAAATTTAAATTAAAATGGCAGCAACAAGTAGCATGAAAACACAACCTGATGCTACAGTCCAAAATGAGTTATAAATACAACCATCAGAAAAGCATTTCCTCTCCTCCCTGACCTGGGATGTGAAAGTGAGGACTTCTGCAATTTCAGCAAGACATGCCTGCCACAATGCACAGAGTTCATGTGTACTCCCAGTCTTTCCAGTGAGGAACCTAACCTGAGGACATTTTTGTGATGCTAAGCAGTATTTTCATTTCTAAACCCTTTTAATGTCCCTGGGCTTAAAGAGGTCGTGACCCTACTGTGATTAACATGTACTTATCACTTTACCCTTCCTGGTAGTGCCACAGAATTGGCTGGAGATATGCCTGCAGCAAAAGCTAGGCAGATCCATGCCTAATTTTGAGGAGAAGCAATTAACAATTACGAAGAATAGAGCCATTGAGAAAACACAGAGGAAAAGTATGCAAGATAGCACAAATCTGCAGCCTGTTTCTTTATAATCTAGTGAATAGTGTGGGTTTAGATACAGGAAATTAAAAAGCAGAAAAGCACCATTATTCAACTACTGCAGTTAATTTAAGTGCTAAATATGCTGTATGTATACGCTTCCAAGTGGATCCATTTAACAGGACACTATATAAATGTGAAGTCTTATTTTTATCACAGTGGCAATTCTCCATTTGATGAAAAAGAAGGGCATCCCTCCAGCCCCCCAACCCAGGCAGAAGTCCCTGCTGAATCAGCCTGGGGACAGGTGAGCACACCCCAATATAGCCCAGGAAAGACCTTAATGACTTTAAAGCTTCACTTTTTCTGGCTGAAGGTCAGAGGATCACTCAGACAATCACACACATCAACCAGCAGATATGGAGAACTGCTAACCTCCAGCAGGAAGTGGTAAAAAGCATCTGAGGGCCAAAAATTGCTCAGACCAGTTTTAGCAAGTGGGGATGTATATGGATGGCCACAAGGTACACAGTGTAACTCCATACAACATTTAGGGAGTATCTAATGTGTGTTTCTTTCAGAGAATTGCCGTTTGCAGTGACTGTGATCTTGCATTAATATCATTAGTGACCTAACTCGGAGGCATATTGAAAAATATAACTTATCTTTTTTAATACTTGACAGATCAATTTTCAAACCACCATGCTCTCCAGAGTTATGAAGTTGAGCTCTTTTTCATCGCTGCTCCAAGAGTTGTGTTAGTGGGAGTTAGTACAAAGCAAGCTCATTTGTTCAAAAACTAAATCCAGCGATGCTAATGGTTGCTTTTATTCACTGACAGCACTAAACACCATGAGGAGGAAAGTCCAATCAGACATCAACTGAGCTAAAGTCCAATCTTAACTTCAAGAAATGGCACATGACCTAACATCTCAGACTTCAGGATGTACTGCCTTTCCAGCACCACACCGGATCAGAGCAAGTCCTGCCATCACCACCTGCCATCAAACCTAAAGCAATTGTAGGTGAGCAAGAGGAAAGGAAGGTGCTAATGAGCTGCTTATCTCTGTAATTCTCAAGAGAAAGCCAACCAGATTTTATCAGAGCAGCCACTATTGTGAAGAATCTCTGCTCTGTCATTTAATCCCATCTTCTTCTCTCCTACCTGTATGTAGAAGCACACCATTTCTTTCTCTTCAGCAGGGTCTGCCTCCCTCCAGAGACTGCAGGCAACCTGCCACCCTTCTGCTTTTACATCCCTCCACGAGAAGGGGATGGGAGTAAGAGCCCCTGCACCTTCTGCCTGGTCCCAGCTTCCCAATCGCTACAGACCTCAAACAAGTATTTCAGCCAACAAAGGAACACAAACCAGAGAATGAAATGCAGCACCTTATGGTTAATGAAAAAGAAATCTCACCACATTAAAGAGACAGCATCTAGCTGAAAATATTGGCATTTGAAAAAATAAGTACAACTGAAGAATTGTGTAATATTATAATTCCTCTCTGCAGCACATATTTTTGAGATACAAATCAACCCCATCTGCAGGATTAAAACAAAAACGCAACCATTAATTTGGTGCTAAATGTTTTCTCTATGTCTTTAATAGCCCTAAGAAGGAAAACATAAATGCATTTCAATAGCCTGATGTTAAATCACTTATAGAAGACTTGAATCACAAATTTTCAGTACACAACTGCTGGCAAACTGAAGCTAAAGGCTGCACTCAGCTCCATCAATAGGAAGAATGCCATTCATGCAGGCTGCCTGCCTATAGAAAGGCTAGAGATATCACACATCTAACTAAAAATGTAAGAGCTAAAAAAGCATTCAGTGGAGCGGCCTTGGGTTAAACGGACAATTTTAAAACACATTCACCAGCTGTCTGCTACTCAGGCTTGTTTCTAATCTCCAGGATTCCAGGACTGCAATTTGCTACCACAGCACAGCGAAAGGCTGCTGCCCCAAAAACAAATACTGACAGCAGGGATGAAAATTTCAGAGCTTTTGTTTATTTGGTTTTGGTTTGGGTTATTTTTTTGCAAGGAGAACAGGCTAGGCTAACCTGCTTTAGCAGGGGGGTTGGACTAGATGATCTCTAGAGGTCCCTTCCAACCCCTACCATTCTATGATTCTATGATTCTATGAGAATTTTTGTTATTGGTCTTCAGTAACGTGCTCTCTTTAGCAGCCACTAAAGGTGGTATGGAAATTTCAAGCTTCTTTCCTAATTCCATGCATCCTAGCATTGCTAAAAGATAAATCAGGCATTTAAAAAAACCCTAGGAGTCTTAAGAGGGAAAGGGAGCTTAAGAGCACTAAGCAAAGGGGTTCCTAAGACTTACCTGGAACCTTCCCAGCAGGACACTCTCCCTCCAAGACCATGCAACCTGCCTCTGTTCCCGCTACCTGTTTCACAGGCTCCCTGGGTACAAGAAGCCTCATCGGCTCTCATTTCACTTTCTACCTCACCATGTGGAGCTCTGCAACATACGCATATTAATTCAGGTATCTGCTGGCATAAAGATGCAAAATTGGAAAAGGATTTATGCATTTTAACCATTTTTCTTTTGAAGAAGGGCAAGCCTGGCACCAATCTCAGATCCTAGGCTTTGAATGTGTGGAAGCATCTGAAATACTCCACACGCTTTGCCCGCAGACAGAGGAGGGTAATTTTACCCCCGACTCCTGCTGTCAAACCCAGCAATGAGCACACACTGGTGCGGAGGAGAGCGCGGCATGGGACTATGCAATCCCTACGCCAAGTTAAAAGGGAACTGTCACCCTTCCAGAAGGGCAGACCAGACCAGCGTTCAGCTCTGTGCTACTTATGCTGCCTTTCATCCTGGTAATTTTTGGGCAGTCTCTTCGATTTCCTTTTATGCAGCTGAAGTTAAGACCTGGCTGCCAATCAATAGCCTCTAGCTCAGCTCCCACACCCACATTCCATCCTGCTACTCAATTTTATCTCACAACCTGCTCCTTCCCTCCCTTTGCCGCTCCTCTCCCAACACAAAACCCAAAACTTGGGGTTTGGGGTTTTTTAGCTGCCTGCTGGCTTTCCACCTGCTATTGCATTACAAAGTTAAAGCAAGTAAGAAGCAGGCTCTCCTATGTGCAGTTTCAGTGACTTCAGTGAGGTCACGTAAGGCTAAATCTCTAGTGAGACAGGCAGAGCACGACGCAGCTTTTTTTTTTCTGCACTGCAGAAGGCTTTGCAGGGCTATGCTAGCTGTAAAATAAGGCTGACTGTCACTATCCCACCTGTTGTAAAACACCACTTACAGACACACCAGTCCCAAAATTCAACTACTTCAAAGCCTGCCACCAATATTGCCAATTTTATCAACACATCCTGCAATGCACAGCATTGCTCAGATTTTCAGCTCTGGAGCTGTACGATTAAAGGGGAGTCTTTGTCTTTACTGGCAGTGTTTCAGTCTTCATTAAAAGAAAAAGGGTTTTGCTTGCTCAAAGACCAAGGACACAAAGTACAGAAATGTCACCTTATTTGTAGCCCCCTCTAAATTGATGCTAACCTCAGGACTGGCAGGAGCAAAACAGTTGTTTTGAATGCTAGCATTGGCAAGAGGTATACGTATAACCTATATGAACTACTGGTCGTGGCAAGAGTCCGCCAGCACCTGGTGAAGCACTTGGGAAGCCTGGTCCCCTCTCACAGCGAGGGACAATGATCAAAACCACTCTCAAGCAGAAGAAAAATGCAGTACCCTTACACAATGCTGCAAGTTTGCAAACCTGCTCTTCCCAATGGAGGAGTAGTGCCAGGAGCAGAGCAGAGACATGTCAAGCAGCTCAAGATCTATGAGATAAATGGTGCCCACTACGTGCCACCTCTAGAGAGAACAGAAGGCAAAACGGCTTTACCCAGCTCTCTTTACCCACCGCCAGGTCACTGGATCCTGTCTTACACAGAGCTCTTAGGCAACAATTTTTAAGCATTTGTGCCAGTGTGACAATTCAGGCTTAAAGTTTAAATTCTGCTTTGGGGCAGGATGCTTGCTCACTGGGACAGCCCCACAGCATCCCCTCTCCTGCCCTGCACCAACCAGACAGTGGAAGGATACCAACCACAGCTGTGTGACTTTTTCCAGTAAATCACAAATTTGAAATAAAAATAATCAGGAAACCAAAGCAATTCATGTACTTGGATCAAGTTAAGAACAGAGGGGAGCAGAAAAAAAAAAAGTAAATGGGAAAAGAGTTATTTTCAGCCTCCAAAACCACGCGTTCACCATTTTCTCTTCCTGAATTTAAACAAATAGAGGGCAGAAAACAAAGAAATTAACATGAAAACTGTTGTAGAGTAATACAAACTAGGTCTTTCAATCACAAACGCACTTTTAAATTTCAGCTACCAAAACAACAACAAAAAACTNAGCCTCCAAAACCATGCGTTCACTATTTTCTCTTCCTGAATTTAAACAAATAGAGGGCAGAAAACAAAGAAATTAACATGAAAACTGTTGTAGAGTAATACAAACTAGGTCTTTCAATCACAAACGCACTTTTAAATTTCAGCTACCAAAACAACAACAAAAAACTTATTTGTACAGAAAAACTTTTCTTTTCCAATACTAACATCCACTATTAATGCAAAAGGTGAATAGATTCTTACACAGCCTCAGCCTGTTTTGGGGGGGGGGGCTGGAGCTCATTTTAAGGGCAGAAGCCAGTTTCGAAAGGAAACTGCAGTGAGTTCAATACAAACAATATTTGGCCCAGTGTTTATTAAAACCTTTAAATACCAGAAGCAGTTGTAACTGCCCGGGATATTACAATTTCCATACATCTGATACTCCCCCAACTCGAGGCTCAAGTCTCATTTGGATGATAATTTTACAACCGAGACATTTATACATACAGGCATATATTCCCACTGACAGCAGTTACTAGCCAAGCAAAAACACCATGGGTAACAAACACAGAGAATAGAGAGGATCTGATTAATCTCCTTATTCAGGCAGAAATCCAGTTTAATGAAATTAATTTAGAAAGCTGAGTTTCCAAAGAAGGAACTTAACATTTTCTTGTGGTTTGGCACATTCCTCTCAATTTGTCCAACTAGGAAAATAAATAAAACCAAATAAGAATATCACAATTTTTCGACTACACTTCTGATTTTACTACTGGATTGCAGCTTGCTGCTGTTTCTTCCAATGCCACTCTACTCCAGCACTAAGCTGCACAGTCCAGTTAACACACAGCCTCAGAATATCAGTCGCCTGAAGTGAATGGGAGTTTCCTCACTTATTACAGGAGATTTCCCAGTCAGAAGCTAAGGATGATTTTTCATAAACTAAAACATAAGTGGGGGAAGTAAATGGCAAAGAGGTATGAACTGGAAGTTTAAAGCATTTTTTTGAGACATGTCACATCTGACTAGTGAACTTTTTTCTCCATCTCTTTATTAACCAAACACTGATATATTCCCTGCTATCCCACATGTGATACTTGCCTAGCAGAAAGCACTTCCATTACCCACCACCACTCTCCAAAAAAAGAGCGAATTCTCACTGCAGCAATGCTAAAGAAACAGCCAGACACATGCGTCTGAATGATCTCTTTCAACATGTGGACATTGAAGGTGTTAAGAGGAGAAAAAGATGTACTGCTTTGCACTGTGACAGAGGGCAGGAGAAGGATTAGCAAAGATGAGGGAATCATTAATGTTTCATCTCCACTATAAAACAGAACTACATTGGAAATCAGTTGGGTGAATGTTCACAACACGATCATGCTCCATTCCCAATTCCATTGCTGCCAACTGCACACTCCAGTACTCAGAAAAACTCATTGGAAGCAATCAGCCTTAAAAAAAAAAAAAGAAAAATGCAATTTTTAGAAGTGAAAATCTAAGTGTCTGGGTGGATATTTCTGTATCCTACAGTGTTTTGGATATTTTTAATTCCACCTAGGTCAAGCTTTCAAAATCCTGTGCACAATCAGGACTGCTAGAAATCCTCTTCCTCCACAAAGTAATACTAAGTAAGGTTCTCAGTCACACTGCTCAGAGCTGAGGGAAAACATCAAATAGGAAAGACCCAGGCTGCAACTGTGACACCAAGCATGACTGCTCCTCTCAAAAAGTGCTAGGAGTGAAGACATACCAGAAGTCACTTAAGGTTACATGGACAACTTCATAATCATCAGCTCCTATTGTTCAAACATTTGAATTTGCTACTTGAACAATTCTTCAGTATTATTACGTATTTGTAACATGCACATAAAATTTGCTGCCATGTCTTCTATTTCTGCAGCAGGCTGTGCAGGAGACTTCCCGGTAAAACTCCTTTGGAGTAATGCAAAAGGTTTGACAGTTCCTGGATTGCTCTGCACTACTGACAAGATGAGAAACAATGCAGCTTTCTGTAACGCTGAGATAGCATCTCAAAACACAAACAGTAATTTACTAAACAAAGTCCCATCCAAGCAAGCCTGTAAGAAAGAAGGGCAATTAAAACCTCAAAAATTATTTCCAGTACATGCTTATGATGAAGTATTATTATCTGTTCAGAGACCTGCACAATTCAATCTGTTGAAAAATGGAGAAACATCAGGACAAAAATCACCTAGACTTTTCAGTGCTGCACAACAAAACGCAACGGGGAAAAAAATGAAAATGGGACAGAAGTTTTGCTCAGACCCTGATCATTTGCATGATCAATGAAAATGTCACGACCAGAATCGAAATGGAAGGAGAACCCAGGTGGAAGTTGGCGTAACTGAAATGAAAAGGAGCATCAGCCCCTCTCCAGCATGCCTAATCAGAGACTGCTCCCACCCCTTCTCACAACAAAGCAATGTGTTATTTGCAAACACATACAATTTTATTTATTTATTTTAAAGGCTTGGAATTCTCCGTACATCTGAATTAAAACATCCATTTCAAACCATAGTCCAGCAATTGAGAGTAAGACAATGGAGATGAGCATGAAAGAGGCAATGAAGAAACACAATACCATTAAATCATTTTTCACTGCTTAATGTAACACTCATTGCAGAACAATTTAAAAAATGCCATAACAAACAGTGTTGACACCACACAGTTTAACACTGGAAGACTGACAGAGCCAGATTTTCAGAAGGACTCACAGTATGATGTACATTTTAGGTTTATAAGCAAATGCTTGGATTTTCAAAGCTTTTGGGATACTGTTCATGTTACTCATCATCTGATGATACCAAGAAGTTCACAGAACAATTTTTGAAAGCAGCAAAAATGAAAGTTTTCATTGTTATTTTAATGTTGTCCTAGTATTTAAATAAATCAACGTTTATTTGGGGCTTCTGTTTACTACAACTGGAATAACACATAGCATTTGGTTTATTTTTAATGCACATGACTGAAAATATGCAAAAACTAAACTAAATCCTTAATCTTTATCATTGTCAGTGGCTATCTATAATTTTCTGAAAGCGAGGAAACATTTTTTAAGAGTTTCTAGTAAAAGAAAAAATACTTGATCAAAAAGTGGATTTAAAGAAAATAGATTAAACTTCTCAGTTTTCTAATATTTCAGGCAAAGGGATATAATTATCCATGTGGTGTGCTGGCAAAGCCTATTCTCTCAGGCACTTACCAAATTTGACTAGATTATATACAGCCCCTACACCATATCAGACCCTCCAGCAAATGCATTATTTTGCCCCTGCTCCCTGGTCTCTAATCTACCCAAAGCTTTTTATAGAGATATTGCTGCAGTCATGGGTTAGGCCTTGACAACTGCAGCCATAAATCAATTTTAAATCTTGCATTAATCATCTTTCTGTAATCAGTGGCTATTCAGCACAAATTTACATCTCATTTCTGTTGGCCAAACAGCCACATTAAAGCTTTGAAGCTTATTCAGGCTTAAATTATTATATTCCCCTAATAAACACTGAAGTCCTCTCAGTCCAGCCACCGTGAGCTGCATTAATGACATGTCACGGCAGCAGGGGCCATCCAAAGTCCGCCTTGTGCAAAGCTACAAGCAGCAGCCCCCATGCCAAACAGATTTTTTGCATTTTCAATATGCTCAGACAGAAGAAATGAGAAGGCGGCTCTGCCTCTGCAGACCCTCTTATGGGAACTGGCTGCACAGCAGGCACGTACACCATGCAATTTATTGCACCTTCTCCTAACAGCTCCATTTGCCACCTCTTGAATACATGAGGTTACCAGTAAGAAAACAGAAGCCCAGATTTTCTGATTCCCTACATGCTGAGCACCTTACAACTGTCACTAAAAACAAAGCAAACTGTTGAAGATGAACCGTGTAGAAAATCCACTTTTCCCATTTGTCAGACAGCTGTAACTTTGTTCACAGCACCACCAAATTGGGTCTTAGCATGCTTTTCTTTGATCACCTCTGAATTAGGCATTACACTTTTAATACCTGACTACATTTTTTTCCCTAGTTTTGGGGTTGTTCTCACTGCTTTATGCAACAAAGACTATCATTTACGCGGGATTACAGTAAGCAGCTAAAACATTATCAGTTCAGGGTGGATTTTGCATGTTCTTGCCTGCAATCCCTATGGTGAAGCAATCTATCCTGATTGAACAAAGAATAATTATTTAATTAAAGATCCTCGGCAGGCCTACATTATTAAACCAGCATAAAAAGCCTCACATTGATTGTATATTCACTTTCATTTAAGGTTTGAATCAGTATGCTGAGATCTAAAAATGAATGAACAGAATGAGTTTATTATGACTGCTGTTAAGTACTTACCCACTATAGGTAATAAATTATACATTTGGATGCTTGTTATGTTTATTCCACAACATAATGAAACTTTTAGTTACTTTTTATTCTATGGGATTCAATTCTCACCACATCAGGCTTATGTTACTATTTAAATGTGGCACAGATTTATAAGGATGTAAATCTCTGTCAGACAGAGATGCAAACTGGACATCGATGTTTCTTTAAATCTGGATTTGAAGAAACATGGATGTGCCCATTAATTTATGATGGATGTCCTATATCCTAAGCAGCTCAGAAAAGATGCATTTCTGGAGAGGTTCCATACTTCACCAGCTATTTTTCCTCACCTGCAACCTCCTGCTACTCCACACTCTCTTCTGACATCTGAGAACCACTGAAGGACCAACTGAATATCAACATGCCATGGCTAGGAAAGCAAATACAATCGCGTGCTAAATACCAAGCTGAGATGTCCGCAGTGTAAAAATAAACTCTGTTTCAGCATCCAGTTGTGATAATGCAAAGTCTAGGAAAGCTGCCGAATTTTTCAGAAGAAACTGAAAAACCTCAAATTATTTACCTAGCCAAGAGGTAAACCATGTGTTAACTTCGTGGTAATATTGCAACATCTACATGAAGAGAAAATATCTGTTATTAGATTGCTTTTCATCTAACTAACAAAAGATCCAGGAACTGAAATTAAACACATTTGAAAAGAAGGCAAGATAACTTACTTATTGTAAGTCAGGAGGGGTACCAGCCATAGGGAGAACTTGCCACAGGAGTTGAACCTCCATCATTTGAAACCTTTAAGGGGGATTTGGAGAAGTCTCAGAAGAAAATATCTGCTCAGGCAGCCTAGCCCATGGTGAGCCACATGTATTCATCACCTACGCAAGGCAGCTTAAAGCTAGCACCAGCATGCCTATGCCATGTGGAGTAGAGATGAAATATATAGATTGCGAAGATTCACATATGTTCCTCTCACCAGGTCACGAGGGTCTGTTCCAGGCCCAAGTCCCTGAGGCATAGAAGGGAAGAACACAGAAATGTTGAGGACATACAGTTCCTCAGAGGAAAATCTATCAAAAAAAGTTGAAACAGAAAATTAATGAGTTGATCTATTGTTAGGTCTTTTGTCTGCTCAATTAAGCTACAAACTCATAGAATGGTTTGGGTTGGAAGGGACCTTAAAGATAATCTAGCTCCAAATCCCCTGCCACGGGCGGGGACACCTTCCACTAGACCAGGTTGCTCAAAGCCCCATCCAACCCAGCCTTGAACACTTCCAGGGAGGGGACATCCACAACTTCTCCGGGCAACCTGTGTTCCAGTGTCTCACCACCCTGTGTCATGAAGAATTTCTTCCTTACATTTAATGTAAATCTACCCTCTTTCAGTTTAAAACCATTACCCCTCATCCTATCACTACAGGCACTTGCAAAAAGTCCCTCTCCAGCTCTCTTGTACGTCCCTTCAGGTACTGGAAAGCTGCTGTAATGCCCCCCCAGAGCCTTCTCCAGGCTGAATAACCCCAACTCTCTCAGCCTGTCTTCATAGTAGAGGTGCTCCAGCCCCCTGATCATCTTCATGGCCCTCCTCTGGACTCACTCCAATAGGTCTACGTCCTTCTTATGTTGGGGGCCCCAGAGCTGAACGCAGTACTACAGATGGGGTTTCACAAAAGTGGAGTAGAGGGGGAGAATCATCTGCCTTGACCTGCTGGTCACACTTCTTTTGATGCAGCCCAGGATACGGCTGGCACACATTGCCGACTCATGTTGACCTTCTCATCAACCAACACCACCGAGTCCTCCTCAGGGCTACTCTCAATCCATTCTCAGCCCAGCCTGTATCTGTGCTTGGGGTTGTCCCACCCCAAGTGCAGGACCTTGCACTTGGCCTTGTTGAACTTCACATGATTTGCACAGGTCCACCTCTCAAGCCTGTCAAGGTCCTTCAGGTTGGCTTCCCTTCCCTCCAGCGTGTCAACCACACCACACAGCTTGGTGTCGTCAGCAAACTTGCCGAGACTGCCCTCAATCCTACTGTCCATGTTGCCACCAAAGATGTTAAACAGCACTGGTCCCAATACCTATTCCTGAGGAACACCACTCGCCACTTGTCTCTACCTGGACATCAAGCCATTAACCACAACTCTTTGAGTGCAACCATCCAGACGATTCCTTATCCAGCAAGTGGTCCATCCATCAAGTCCACATCTCCCCAATTTAGAGACAAGGATATCATGTGGAACAGTGGCAAATGCTTTGCACAAGTCCACCTAGATGACGTCAGTTGCTCTTTCATTGCCCATCAATGCTGTAATCTCATCATAGAAGGCCACCAAATTTGTCAGGCATGATTAGCCCTTAGTGAAGGCATATTGGCTGTCACCTCTTTATTTTCCATATGCCTTAGCATAATTTCCAGGAGGATCTGCTCCAAGATCTTGCCAGCACAGAGGTGAGGCTGACTGGCCTGTAGCTCCCTAGGTCTTCCTTCTTCCCCTTTTTAAAAACAGGCGTTATGTTCTCCCTCTTCCAGATGGTGGGAACCTCATCAGACTGCCACGACTTCTCAAAAATGATAGATAGTGGCTTCACAACTTCATCTGCCAGTTCCCTCAGGACCCATGGATGCATCTCATCAGGTCCCATGGACTTGTGCAACTTCAGGTTCCTTACATGGTCTTGAACCTGACCTTCTCCTACAATGGGTGGTTCTTCGTTCTCCCAGTCTCTGTCTTTGCCTTCTGCGACTTGGGCAGTGTGACTTGAGTACTCATACTACTGTTATTTTCCATCCAGAGTACACTTGGATTAACAGTGAGTTAGAAGTTGGAGTAGTAGAGTGAAGGAATAGCTAAACATACAGAAATGGAAAGAAGCTATATTTCTTTAGGAGAAAAATTGCCATCAACCAACCCTTCCTCCAGCAGCACGAGATTCCAGTTAAGATGTGAAATGAAGAGAAGTGCACAGAGCCAGTCTCTCTATCCCAGGTGGCAATGGACCCGTTGAGTTTGGCCATCTCAAACACTCTGATCTGCCATCCTGCACAGCTCCAGCCTTCGGTGTTTCTTTTCAGTGCTGCTTCTCCTCTTCCAGCCCAGGGTCAGTCAGAAAACAACAAGCAAGGACCTCCCTTGGACTTGCGTATGGAGGAGAGACTTTCACAGCAGGCCCATCACTGAATGCAAGCTCCCCTAAGTTTTGTGGAAGCAACACAGCCGAACTGCAGCAATAGCATTTTACTGCTAGGCGAGATAATCCTCACTGATGGCCTGAATTTCTGGTAAAAAAAAAGTTTTAAATAATCTCCAGGAGTCCCTGGGGAAAAGGGCATTACTTAGCACAGAAACTACAGATGATATTTATTCATCCCTATCCTAGTCTTTACACTGAAGTCTACAAAACTGACTGACTGACCACTTCACACAAACATGAAATTACAAAGCCAGTTACATCATTATTTAGCAGTTAAACCATGAACTCAATCCCTTTTCAATCCTTGTCTCTTCAGCTTCAGACTTTCAGTGAAACTGAATGCGTATTTCACAAAGGTTTGAAGTTTGAAAGGAAATGGATGAATGAATGCATTTAAAAAATAAATTAAAAGTACAATTCTCAGAGGAAGAACTAATTAGCATAGGAAACAGCACTTGTACAGGTTATGTGGTTAACTGACATCATTCTTCTTACCAAAACACATATTCACTGGAAGTTAGACAGCCGAAGAAATGCCACTCTGATGTTGAAAAGTTGCCCCCAAAGTGCACAATACACAAAGCTTTCTAATAATGCGTGCTCTCATCCATAAATTACTGTGCACAAAGAAACTTAAAACAGTAAGCAGTGAAAGAAATTTCATACTAAGTAAAGGAATAAGTCATTTAGGGGAAGGACACAAAAACCTGTTGTTGCATCTGCATAGTTTCTCCTTGCCTTGGGTGCAAGTGACATAGGACCAGACCCAAAGAACTCTACCAGTCATACTCACAAAAGATGAATTTTCATAGGTGTGTGGACTGAAGCAGTCAGAGACAGGCCATCCAAGCCACAAGTAATTTCAGTGCAAACTCCTCTGCTCAGGAATGCAGAGTCCTGAGATGCTTCAAGGTGTTGGCTTTGCAGGCATGAAACCTTTACTTGCACTAAAGCTGATGCTGAGTCAGGACAGAATCCTACTTTTCCTAGGGCTTTATGAGGCGGTAATGTTATATCTTCACCTGCAACAGGAACCTGTCTTTCCACCAGAAACAACATACATAATGCTCTCATGTAGTAGCACATCCATCTCCTGTGGACTCCCCTTACCACATAACCAAGCACAAAGGTCAACTGATAGCAGAGGCTTCAGCACAGCTCTAGCACACAGTTGCAGGTCACAGATGCATCTGGCACTATATCCCATCTCCTCCCTGTCACAGAATCCAGCTGAGCAGCCACTTCTACCTGGTTTCTATCACAAGGATTATTTTCTTCTCATCATAATCCATTTGCCTCACACAGCAAACAAAATGGTAATGCAACACTTCCAGAAAGCCTCTTTCATTTCAAAGGGCAACACTTCAGCTAGGACAAATTGTAGAGATCCCAAAAAAAGAGAGTCCACAGCTATTCAAGATTAAAAACCTACTTTACAGCACAAAAATCTGTAAAAAACAAACAAAAAAAAAACAAAAAGAAGAAAAGAAAAGGTGGCTGGGATGTGGCTAACTTGTGACCTCTGTTTGCCTGAAATAGGGTGTGGGGAGAAAAGACAGAGAGAGATGACTAGGACATACATGTAAAGTTAGCAAGAAGAAGCATAGAAAGATCCATTGACTGAGAACTGAAGTTCGACCAATTTAAGCTAGAAAGATTAGTTTCTCTTATAAGAAGGACGGCTTGCTGTTCTCACAAGCTACAAAGGGATATGGTGGACTCACCATAACAAGACAACTAAATCAAAGAACAAATCCCTCTCCAGAAGATTCACTGTAGGTCAAATCAAGGTTACAGATCTGCTGCAAGGACCTCTGAGCAAGTTTCTATACTGTACGTACCAAAGGAGATTCAACTATATAAAGTTAACAGACCCACTGGCCTTAAATCCTATGAAGCTACAACAGCATTACCTTCAGTTCACACATTCACAAATCTGCTCTTATTTTTAAATAACGAGAACTAGCAAATATTATAATATTGTGCTTTTTTTCAATTGATTGTTTTGCTCCACCAAGGAAACTATAACTCAGTAAGAAACAGCATGTCTAGAATGTCAATGATTTGCAATTAACATATTTGAACAGCAGGGAGTTGCCCAACTTGCTTTCTTAATATCATTTTGATTACTTGCATATTTATTGTAATACTGGAGAAAACTAGTTCAGTTCTCAGATTTAAAACTGTGCAGAGCAGAGAAGAAAGGAAATTTGCCAAGTAATAGCTTTGGTCACAGCACTGTGTGTGAAAAAATTATTTTCACTCTATTTTCTCTCTTTGCTGCTTTAATTTTGAACTGACAAAACAAAGATTGGAAAAAAGGAATGGGACAGTCTGTTTTTAAAAGGCAACAGTCAAGACTCTGCTAACTTACAGTCATTCCTGGTTCAAGAAGACACTGACACCTATGGCACTAGCACCCATTTTGGGTCCGAGTTGCTTGCTTTATCCTTGATCAATAGGGACACTATGTGTCTTCCAGCAGGGAGAGATGCACCAGGGAATTCATCTGGGAAAAGCCCCTCTCATACAAAAAAGCTCAACACAGATTCTGGTTTCTGCCAAAGACTCTCTGCAACACCTGGAGAGATGCACAGAGACTTCTGCACATCCAGCTTCAGTAAGGTCAGACTCTACAAACAGCAGTGCTGGGGGAAAACACCTCAGGTTAGCACTGGAGGAGTTAACCCTGCAAGAAAAAACCTCAGGAGTAGCACTGTGCTCAAAAGGGGCAGGGAAGAGAAGAGGCCAAAAGGTTTACCTGGGCTAGAGGCATCAAAAGAGTTTTGCAAACACCAAGCAAGGACTGTTTAAGATTCCCTGCTTTCTCTCCAACACTTTCACAGTAAAAGCCTTTTACAAACATTACACAGGCAACATCATAACCAAATCCCCTGGGGGCTAAAGACATTTGCCAGTTCAATACACTTATACAGCTCTGAGAATCAGCCTCTGCCAGACTCAAGTTACTGGGACTCCCAAGGACACAGTAGCTCCTGCCTATCTACAGTGCCTGTCCACATCAAGACCACCACTATGAGTTAAGTATGTCAGACTCTGACTAAGCAGCATTTTGAAATTGAATATACAGGGTGTGGGAAGCTGAGCTTACGGCCTGCATAATCAACACAGATATTCAATTATCATTCAAATTAACAAGTAGGACAAAAACTAAATCCCCTGACAGGTTTTGATTGTGTCAGTTCAGATATTTATCAGAATTACCCCAGCATACTGCATCACTGGGCTCTGGTCAACAGGCACAAGCTGCTCCTTAGCCCCCTGCAGTTACCTTCGCACTGGAAGGAAGCATCATAACATCCAACATTAGGAAAAGACAAGTACCGCACAAGAAAGGAAATGGATATCTGAAAGCGTGCAAAAACTTTTATTTGGTCTGAAACCCGTTTCCACGTAAACTATTCATTTCATTCCTGTTCAGCAGCTGTACTCTGCCTCACTGTAATTCTGCAGCAAAGAGACTGCAGCGACTGCTTTTGCAGGGAGACACCAACCTGCTCACACTCACCTACCCCATCACTTAACACCACTTATCAATGACAACAACATTTATTTTCTGATCATCTAAGGTATCTATAGTGATTCATATAGCTAGCAATTCTTTTCTAAAACATCATCACTTTTAGGTTGATTTTCCCAGCTCTAGAACTGAAACCATCAGGGCTCTGCCCAACTATTGTATTAATCAATATCCATATTTTTAAGGATGTGAAATAAACTCAGAATTAGCACACACATAAAAAGCATATATGCTGCCATTGAAGTCAACTACACAGGAACATTCAGTTATTCAATCTGGCATCAAAATAAAGGAAACAGTAAACCATAAGGAGATTGTATAATGAAGTGACTTCATCTCCCAGGATCATACTTGTGGTTATGACTTTAATTGTGTAGCCTAGAAGGATTTGCAACAAACTGAATAATCTCACATTATTGTAATGATTTGTAATCACAACACCAGCTACGATTTACAGGCTTACTATACAAATGCACTGCAATCAACTAAAACAGTCAGTGCGTGCCCTACAATTTGTAACAGTGCTTAATATTAGGTCTTGTGAGGAGCTCCAGCAGCTGCCCAGTCAAATAGTTTGGACATGGACATTTGAAACGAAGGCAAAGCTCTCAAGTGTGAATCTTCCCAATTTTTGAATAAAATAAAGCTGAAGTAGAACTAAACTGAACGCCCCCAAGGTTTCTGAACAGAAGACCAAAGGCCACGTTTTTGCTGTTCTTTACTGTTGACTGAACCGGGAGCAAGCAATGCTGAGCAGACACATACAGAGCAGAATTTATTTTCACAGCAGCAAAAGGAAGCATAGGGAAAATGTGGGCTCGCTGCTGAATGAGGCGGGTGCCCTGGTGACGGAGAATACAGAGAAGGCAGAGTTACTGAATGCCACCTTCACTTCACTCTTTACTGCTCAGGCCAGCCCTCAGGATTCCCAGACCCTGGTGGTAAAAGAGAAAGTAAGACTCCCTTGGATGAGCAGGATTGGGTCAGAGACCACTTAGGCAAACTGGACACCCACAAATCCATGGGCCCTGATGGGATGCACCCATGAGTGCTGAGGGAGCTGGCAGATGCTATTGCCAAACCACTCTCCATCATCTTTGAAAGGTCGTGGAGAACAGGAGAGGTGCCTGAGGACTGGAGGAAAGCCAGTGTCTCTCCAATCTTCAAAAAGGGCAAGGAGGAGGACCCAGGAAACTACAGGCCAGTCAGCCTCACCTCCATCCCTGGAAAGG
>VZSC01008944.1:532830-548520 GCA_013398225.1 Steatornis caripensis
CATGGGCTGCAGGGGCACAGCCTGCCCCACCATGGCCTGCACCCCGGCCTGCAGGGCAATCTCTGCCCCGGCGCCTGGAGCCTCTCCTGCCCCTGCTCCTTCACTGACCCTGGCGTCTGCACGGCTGGTTCTCTCACACACTCTCACCCCTCTCTCCGGCTGTAGTTGCTGTTATGCAGCAACTTTTTCCCCTTCTTAAATACGTTATCCCAGAAGCACTACTACTATCACCGATGGTCTCGGCCCTGGCTGGCAGCAGGCTGTCTTGGAGCCGGCTGGCATTGGCTCTGTTGGACATAGAAGAAGCTTCTAGCCTTTTAGAAGAATCTCACAGAACCCACCTCTGCAGACGGCCTTGCCACGCAAACCAAATAAACTATTTTAAAAAGCGAGAGAAAGGCAGTACAGTTGCCAAAATGGCAGGTTTACCCAAATGCCTTCTATTACAATCACTATAATTAAACTCTGCAGAACAGTATATTCCTGTCTTAAGTTGCAATGGATGCAAAACAAGTATTGATCTACACTGTACAACTTAATTAAAACTTGTCCTGGAGATGCTACTAATGAATGTAATTAGTGTGTTTGATGCCCTAAACTTCATGATGACATGCTAATTAAGGAAAAAAGCAGAAAAAGTGCTTTTGTTCAAACATCAGATCATAAAAAGAACATGATACAACTAAATATTGTATTATCTATCAGTGACAATTTTTAAATTGCTGTTAACTTCAATTTCAAAATAATTTTCTGCATATGAAAAAATAATACAACCTATTCAACTCTAACTTAAGTCAGTGGGAATTTTCCTACCGGTGAGTCAGCCAGCAGAGCTGAATACTAAATCTCCAGTTAGGAAACTCAATTCCTCCACTATTTTAGTAGAATTCTGTGTAGAGTAAAATAAACTAGAGAGGACGGGATACATCTTTTGGCTGGTGCAGCACAATAACCCAAAATTCACATGCCAGGAAGACAAAAGCCACAAGTGACTTTAAGCTCCCCCTGTGCCTGGGCTGTTCTGGAGACCAGAGAGGCTCCCAGCACAGCTCAGACAGCTCTAAGGGGCTGCTGAGGCAGCTTCTGCTCAGGACTGCTTTCCCAGTATATCTTCTAAAATACTGCACTACATCGATCTGCTCCAAGGAATATATTTAGCCAGAGGTTCTGCTAAATTGCCTGCAAGGACCAAAACGTTTTGCTTCAAGATTCTGGTATAAACACAAATCACCACTGCTCCATCTAAATACAAGATACCTGCATCTTTCCCATCACCACCGTACCCAGTCATTTCCCATACATCCATTCTTTACTTGCATCATTGCCAGGTCCCAACCCCACACTGATTCAGCCTTGAACCAGGCCAAAGCCCTGGCATCCCCTCTCCAAGGGGGTGGCTCCTCCCATGGCCCAGCTGCAGGAGATCCCCACGAGGGTAACAGTGCTACCAATGCTTTCGGGATGCTCTCTCATGCAGCCTTTCCATCCGACACTGCTGGAGAGGCTAACAGCGCACAGTCCCACTACACAAACCCACATGGGCCCACCACCTTCCACCCTGGCAGGAACATTTTTTTTGCAGAAATGGCTTTCATCAAAAAACTGCAGATTGGCCAGGTTGGGGAAGAAACAGTGGACAAACAGCAGGTAAAGTACGTACCTGCAACACAGAGGAAACCATTTTAGCAGAGACTTTAGAGAAGGGCTGCTGCTATCCCAACTAGATGTTCCTGCAATTCACCACATGGCTACTTGGGATGAGATGAAGCTTTTTTGCACCTGAATAAAAAACCCTGAAACTCTCTCTGGTTTGACCCACAGCAAGACAAAGAGAACAGAGATCTTCTCCAGAGCAGCAGAACTAGTTCCTCCTCATCCAATCTGCAACAGCCATCAGTGTGCATTTGGCCATGACTATCTAATAACCAACCAACACAAACACTCAGGTCCCTGAAAGACGTAATTCAGCAAAACCTCCAACTATGATGCTTAAGGTTTCCATACTTCAGGAGGTCTAGTGCCAGCTCCTGTATAGCTTGGGACTCCTGGACCATCCCCAATGCTGTAGATACTCCATGGGCATAACCCAGAGCTGTACTCAGCAGCCCTTGGGATGCAGGAGAGCTTACACCACTGAAGAAGTCTCTCCAGAAATCGCTAGCAACTCTGCTTGGCCCACAACCTTAGAACCCTTCAAAATAACAGAACTCATTTACTCCTATTTCCTTTCTCCTCAGCATCAACTTGCTATGTCTCAACAAACAAGCAGGAAACCTCAGAGCCCATAAGCACACTCTTAGCACCTGTATCTTTGCCAGCAAACTTGGAAGAGGCGCATACACACATTCAAAAATGTTTGCTGCCCATCTCCACCACCAGTGCATCCATCCCACAAGCCCTAATTATTTCTAATGCTCAGTCAAGGGGAACACAAAACCGCACAGATCTATATCATCATTAACTTCCATGCCTTCAGGGTAGTATAAATGATGATTAAGTCTAAAGTCATACCACAGCCTTTCCCCCCGCCCCCTTTTTAATACAGAATAGCAGCCCAGGGAATTTGCATGCACTCTTGTTCTCAGACAGGCTAGTTACTATGGGTGAGCAAGCAAGTTAGAATAAAACCAGAAGTGACCTAAACTTTTGCCCTGAACTCTAGCTGTCAAATTAATAGTGTTTTTTTACTCAGGAATCTCTGTCAGGGAGACTTTTTACTCAAACGTACCTGTCACGTTCACACAGTCGGCATTTAGCAGCTTCACTATGGCTACCCAGGGATTGTGGTTGGAAGGAAGCACAAGAAATACCAGGGCTGACTGCATTCAAAATTGACCTAAACCAACATTGGTGCCCACACAGCAGAGCACCCCAGCTGACACAGCCACCTAAAACAGTGCCATGCAGCAGCATTAGCTTGCCTAGGTCTGTCATGATGCCTGAAGTAGAAGCCACTGATCCATGGATTTTTTGGTCACACCACTGAAGCGAGATGGCTCCTCTTGCCCTGGTCAGGAGCAGGACCAGCTGGAACTTCACTTTTCTTCATTCCAATTTCAAATAGGAAAAAAACAAGCTGAAAACACAAAAATCCCCCACCAACAGGCTAAAACACTGAGCATTTCTGATCCTACCAGCCACACATCCTCCTCCCATTTCAGCATCTAAGCATCTTACAGAAAAACCTTCATTGCTCATATCGGGGTAAAGTCTCTGCAAGCACGTGAAAGACTGAACCCTTCTGGGTTGCTATGCTCTTTGCGCTGATTTCCAATAAATCCTTATACACCAAGTAGTCCTGCTCTTCAGCAGCACCATTTGCAAGCTAAGGCTTAACACAGGGTACACTCTACCAAAGTTTATCCTGATAAATCACTCTAGAACAGGCAAAATGATCAGGATAGCAAAAGCTGATGGAGTTTATGCCATGAAGCTATAAAGCCATAAGAATTTTTTTTATTATTATTTCACTGAAATGAACCCAAAGCAGGAGGAAAAGAACATCCTCTTTGACCTAATGAATACCTTACAACTACAGCTTCCATTACCAAACAGGAGTAAAGAAACCTTCCTTAAAGCCTGCATAAATGTTTCAAAACACCCCACGATTTGTAATGTAGCACATTTTAAAACAGTAACATTTGAATCAAAACGTTTTGTTTTAAACAACTGAAGCAAAACTCTGCTTTAATACCTTTGTTACGAATTGACCAGGAATCTGAACATTGTTTTGGGTAACGTGAATCTGAACTCCTATATGAAAAAAGGTGTGAATCAAGTGCTTGTACATTCTCCTACAGCTCCTGGCCCTCTTTTCGCAGCACTCCGCAGGATGTAGCCACCCATGGAAAGGTCAGAGCTACATCAAGGTAGCCCCAGCCCTGACCCAACACTCATAGCTTGTGGGAGCAACTACATTTAAAATACTTGTGAGAAACCTCTCATGGCAATACTCACACACTCCCAATTAAGCATGAGGTGAAGCGGTCTGCTNAAGGTCAGAGCTCCATCAAGGTAGCCCCAGCCCTGACCCAACACTCATAGCTTGTGGGAGCAACTACATTTAAAATACTTGTGAGAAACCTCTCATGGCAATACTCACACACTCCCAATTAAGCATGAGGTGAAGCGGTCTGCTGGATAGAGGTCAAGGTACGTGACAAGATACAACCACAGCGCTTTGCACTGAACGCTCATCGGAAGTCTCCTGAACAGCATCACAGGCTTTCCACCAAGCTTCTTGCCTCTGCTCTCCTCTTCTTTCCCAAGGCAGAGAGTATAGCTGCCAAAGACATCATCATTAGCGGAGCTGGTTTCTCCTTACACTGCATACCTCTCCATCCTTCCTCCTGCACTCCCTGCAGTTCACAGCACTACCAAGACACACTGACTGTAGAGGACTCTTCATCACCATGAGCCAAAGTTTTCCTGCTTCATAAATCTTTGTTGGTTTTATTACAGTATTGTTGCCATTCATTTTCCAACTGTTTTCCCTGTCGTGCCAAGTATTTCTTCAAAAAGTATAAATCCAAGACGCTCTAACAAGTGACAGTTAAAAATAATCCAAGAAAGCAAAAACAAATGAAAAAAATAAGCTCTCGAAAGAAATCAAAGTCATCAGGGAGCAGATGTTTTGTATTAATTAGCTACATTGAGTTGGGACAAAAAACACTCAGGCAAGAACCTCTGAAACATTTCCATCAGTGGAAACCAACTACAAGCAGCGTGCAAGCTGTAGCAGTACCTATTATTTATAGCCCACTGGAGGAAGAAAATATACACTACTTAATGAACTTGCAAACTAATATTAACTGCAGATTTATGTCTTATTACATTGGCTTCATTTTGCTCTAAGTTTTCTCATGATTCCCTTTTATAGCAAGAGCCAAAATGCTACAATCTGCATCACAGATTCACAGGGTTTTAAGGCCAGATGGACAACTGCAATCATAACATTAGCCAGATAATTTTACCCAGTAATTTCTGTATTATGTCTGTAATTTGCTTGAACACACTATTTATGAGAGGTGTGATATCATCCTTTGACAAAGTTCTTCAGGTTGGCTGCATGTTTTCCTGGCAGGCACAGCACCGGCCGTAGCTCCATGGAGTGGGACCAGAAGCTCACTTTGATAGCCAGACCCACTAAAACAAATAGGAAACTGCAGATTTTTTCCTAACAAGGACTTGCACCCAAGACAAGAGGCAGTCAGATGTTCTTTCTACTGTACATAACTTCAAAGCAGAAGTGGTCAGGAGATTATTAGCCTGACACCAAAGTACCTGGAAACTTAAAAACTCCAGTATGGTTTGCCTTTTTTTTAATGGCAAACACTTCTATTCCCACCAAAATCAGCATTTAATTGAAAAGGAGTTATTCACTGTGAAGAAAGTCAGGAAAATGCTTCCAGCCTTGCTTATAAAATCCAGTGGAATTGTATCAATACAACAGCAGATCTCCAAGCTGGCTGCAGCACCAATCGTTTGGAGAAACAATCTGCGCAAGTACCACCCTGTCATTAAGAATGAAAAAGCAGCTTCCACTGAAGGCAAGATACAACCAGCACCTACAACCACAAACCTGACAACCAGCCTGCGTGGAGAAGCAAAATACCAGTGTTGCCTGCAGACCAAGGGTATCTGCAAATGGTTGAAGGAGGCAGCCAGTTTTTCCAAGACCCTGCTTAAAGCGAGCAGCTTATTAAGCACTCACATAAAATCAAGCCCTAAAATCCTAACAGCTTCCCAATGCAATCAAAACACCTGCCAGCAGTGCTGAGATGAAATCTCACCTTCTTCCCTAAATCAGGGCATTACCAACTAAAAGCAATACAGTTTCTGTTCCTAAAAGGTATCCTAGAAGACAAGGACAAATTCTGTTACACATATTATTAAACTCAACAAAAGGAAAGAAACTCGTCACAGACACATCCAGAGCTGTCAACGCTGTCAGCTCTCACTACCAGTAGACTCACAAGACCTCACTGTCCAGCACCAATAAAGCCTTCCTGTTGACAATAATGACTACTGTGCTGCCACCGAGTTCACTCAAGTAGGAAAAAAAGGAACTGACATAATGCTTAGATAGCATTCAGGAGCAAAAAAAAGTTTAAGATGATCTATTGGCTTTTCAGGAGGTTGACAGTTTATCCCTTCTATTTCTGTTGAGGGAAGAGGCTGGAGGTTGCTAGTGGGAACAGCACATTGCCAATACATTTTAGGAAGAAATTGCATGTGAACATTAGGAAAGCAAAGATGGATAAACCAAAATGACTGGGGTTTTCTGAGAAATTAACTTACAAAGACAGGTATGCAGATAGTTTCCTCAAGTAGTTTCACTGGTTTGGGACATGCGAAACAGTTTAGAAAATTATACAAGTCCACCCAGAAACATCACGAAATGCACATTACTGATGCTGAATAATTAATTTCCTCCCAGGTGTTTCTCCATGCCCTCAGAGAATTACAAAGTTCAGAATAGTTGTTCTGATCTCTTTCTAACATTAAGTGATCCAGGTTAGAGAACCCAGGAGTTAATACTTTGGCAAGACACTTCAGTACTGCTCCCTGCACCAAAATGAAGTAGCTGGCATGAAAGCCTGCAAACCCAGGGTCCCACTCCCTCTCTCCTACAGGTTCAATACCTGCTACAAGGCCACCTATACCTAGAAGCTCTCAAATTCTGCAGGGGACCGCTTCTTCTCCAAAATCCAACTTTGCTCAGGAGCACACCAGCTGACTCCCTGATGATGCTCAAGATCTTGCCAGGAGGAAGACAAAGTGCAGGAGTCACCTTCTCCATCAGGGCTGCCAGACCAGCGATCTGCTGTGATAGTACATGCTACAGCACCATCTCCGGTAGGCATCTCTCACCCTTCCAGCTAGTGATCACCTAGGCAGTTCCACCTGGTCAAAGCCCTCCTAACATATGTCCTGCAAAACTCAAATACCAGGGACGAGAGAGAGAAAAGGAGGGTGTTTCCCACCAACAACTTGCCCCAGTGAGACAGTCACAGCATGCACCGAATCCTCCTACGGCAATTATTCTGGCCCAAAGCATCTTTAGTCCTCTTTGCAAAGCAGAAGCAGGAAGGCTGTGTTCATACATCTGCAGGTCCCAGCACCCTTGTCCACAGCAGGCAATGTGGTGCTGGACCTCTGCAAACAGCCACCCATTACCTCCCACCTCCCCAACCCAGAAGTCAAGTGCTGTGAATGACAGTGCTTACATCTCTTCCCAACTGTCCCCTCTCGACTAGCTTCCTTGTAGAAGACAGGGATAATTGCTTTCTACGTCCAAGAGGGTAAGCGCATTAAACCTTCAGAAAGGCTCAGATACTACACGGACCAAGCCATAGCAAATACCAAAACTGAGACAGTAAGAGATATAATAGGTCAAAGACAACTAAGAGGGTAACAAATCCCTAGAGAGACCTAAGCGACTGAAGGCCAGTGCTCAAGTTTGCCAGTACAGCTTGCTGTGAAAGCAACTAGGGCAGCAAATGCTTTCACCTCAGCAAAACCTGTCACCTCAATGTCCAGCTGGCCACAGAGCAGAGTGAGGGAGAGGCACAATGTGACTACAGAGGTCGATCCATCTCTCCATTCTGCCTGTGCTAAAAACCAGGGACATCTTAAGAATAAAATATATTTTCAAAGGGAAAAAGGATTCTCTACTAGCTTTTAAAATACACAACAATTTAACAGCAGAGATCAAAGAAAATGAGTTTAGTAAAGAGCAAGTTATAAAAAAAAATTGTTCATTCCAATGCAACCATTAACACAGTATTTCTGCAACATGCTCCAAGCATAAAGAAATACCTAGCTCAAGTCCATCCTGGTTGAAATGAGGCCCCACATCTCACCAGCACTTATGGTCAGTGAGAAAGGTGCACTTATGACAAATACTTCAATTCTGTGTTTAGATGTTTTACTATAAGCACAAGATTTCCTTTTTTAAAAAAAAAAGAAGAAAACTTTTGAGTGGATAGAAGGCTGAGTATCCACTAAAGAGCTGCACTGATACTCTTTCCTCCATAGAAGTGAGCAGTTAACTAAGAAATTCAGTGTTTCCTACAAAGTGACTGATCCATGTGTGTCTGGTTTTCTTTACACCTCATTTTTCCCTTGAGCCACATACAGATTTAGATCCATTTTCTAAAGAGCAAGTGAGAATATTTTTTTAAAATGCCAAAAAAGTTTTTCTTTTTATTTTGGGGCAGGGTCTCACTTCCCTGACATCCCTGAGCAACGTTTAAAGCTTGTCTCTATCCAAGCATAAGCATTCCTGCACGCTTACAGGAATGGTCCACTAAAAATGTAGCTCCAAGTCAGAAAGACGGGAGGATCTAGCAGCCCCACTTCTGCTCAAGAACCTAAAGCCGACAGGCTTCAACATCATCACTCAGCTGAACAATCTCAGCTGGACTTTCCCAGGTCAAGGGCTCTGTGCTCACTCAGCATGTGCTGGAAACAAGGATTCCTGCAGAAGCAGCACAGAAATCCTTGGAACAACAAAGCATAAAACTGGTGAGATCAGAGCACAAGGCACCACATAATAAACTGTCCTGGCTTTGAAATGTCTGTCAGATTTTACAAAATCCTGCTCCTACCTTCCTCCCTCAGAGCCTGCTGCAAAACACTTTGTATTTTAGTGCAAATAATAAACATTTCTTTACACGTTAGGTTTTGGTTTTTTATTGAACAGTAAGAGAACAGCAGACACGGAGATGGACTGTATACTGGAGCTAAAAAGTTAAATAACGATGGGAGAGTTAACAGTGAAGGGGGAAGAAGCTGTCAGGTAAGCCCACTAACTCTTCCCTTTCTCCCATGGTACCTGCCAATTTACCTGTTTGTAAACTGATGTGCAAACAGCTGCTTTATACATCAAATTATGGTGTCAACATTTACGATACTGTAAGCAGATGGTCTGTCAGTGGTTCTGTTTAAGACAGTTTGCCTGTTTTCCATTATTTATTGAATTTCTTAAGATGAGCTTCAAAAGGAAACAGGTACTACCTTGGAGTCAATTTTTGCTATTGTTTATTTCCCTTTTTTAATGTGTCATTAGGCAGCAATGCTTTTAGTCATATACTTAAAACTGCTGTGTTTCAAATGTTGTTTTACTGTCAAAAGGATAGTCGGTTCCATTTTAAAGCCATGATTGAGTCATTCTAAGTCTCCTGAAAAGCCATACATCACATACCAGACTGATCCCAAAAAGACCGTTAGACATGAGCTGTCCTTTCTCATACCAGTAATTCCACTGCAGTAAATTTCGAAGTTAATGGGATTACTCCTGTGAGTAAAATAAACACCGGCACTGAGGCTACTCTGCTATCATGCATAGCACACAGGGAACCATTCAAACACATGAAATAAAGAACAGCTATCTCCTGAAAGCCTCCTTGCAAAGCACTGTGAACAGACTGAAAGATCCCCAAACTTACCCATTTCGCATGCATACAACAAGGTATATGCTTGCTAGCAGTACTTAATACCTACAGAATCACACAAAATGCAATAGATGCGTGAATGCATGACATCTGAAGTCAGGCTACTAAGAACAACCCAATAAGCAAAATGTTCTGAACGTGTACGTTTTCACCCAAAGCATTAGTCTAATTGGAATACACCAATAGGAAAATTAAGACTATTTTCACACCTGTGTCTACTAAATACACAAAGAAAACTCCTTGAAAAATACTTCATGCACTGATTAAAGATAAATATTGTGATGTTATACCTAAATATGCATTCATCCACTGTGTCATTACACAGAAATTATATGTCAGTATGAAACAACACACGCACAAGTCAACACACTGAGAACAGGTAGGATCATTCCAGGCTCTGGCATGAATAATCTACAAATTACAACCTTCCTTTATTTTGGCCTGCACCAGACCCACCCCTTTAGATTGCACTCCTTTATTCATTCATTCAAATTAAAAATGATACATTAAGATAAAGCAAGCTTCAAAAAAACCTGGAAGAATTAAAAGGATCAAAGGCAAGAGTTTGCCACTAAAGAATATCCTTCTAGTCTTAAAACAAATACAACACATTTCCAAGTCAGACTCACTTCATCTTTCTCACCTTTGTCTATTTAAGTCAATGTCATTATTTCAAACTGTATCACTTCTGATCTCCTTAACAATATACTCTGTTGTTACAGCACAGCCTTATCAGCACGGCTTCTGCTGAAAAGCCCTAAAATTAAATATACTTTGTATTTTACGACAATTATGCAAGTACATTGTGGAGTTACTTTGTTACAAGCATTCAGATGTAATGTACTCCTTTCTTTTCATTCGCCTCCAGCTGGCATGAAAGCCTGCAAACCCAGGGTCCCACTCCCTCTCTCCTACAGGTTCAATACCTGCTACAAGGCCACCTATACCTAGAAGCTCTCAAATTCTGCAGGGGACCGCTTCTTCTCCAAAATCCAACTTTGCTCAGGAGCACACCAGCTGACTCCCTGATGATGCTCAAGATCTTGCCAGGAGGAAGACAAAGTGCAGGAGTCACCTTCTCCATCAGGGCTGCCAGACCAGCNAAGATCTGCAAACCAATCCAAATCCACAGACAATGCATAACAAATCATCAAGTTCAGAGTGGAGGGGTGGTCTTCAAACACTTCCTTCATTCATTCTTAGATAAATAATTTATATAAGCCACTTCCCAAACTCTAGCACTCACAACACGTGCATTTTTAAACTAAAGGGGGTGCAGGCAGCCCAGTCGCATAGTGCGGGGCTGCCTTTCACACCCTATTACCACAGCAAATGCATTTTAAAGTAATAATGTACTTCTGAAATACCAGCATTTCATAACTGTGTAATACTTTCAGTGTGCTCTTTGGAGTATTTTCTTTGCAACTAATTTCTGAATTTGTAAAAATAGTCAAAGTGAAGAAGGAGTTCTCTGGTTCTAATCAACGAACTCTGCTAAAGAGTTAAAAATATTGCCTAAACAACACTTGAAAATGCATGAAATAGCATTGAGCCTTCATCCTTCGATACATGTTTTGCTTTTAGTATATAAACTGAGAAAAGGTGATTGAAATAAACATCTCTTATTTTCCTATTGTAGGAAAACATGGGAAAAATTGATTCAGTTTTCCCAATGTATATCGTTCAATCTGGAACTAGAGATTTCTATGAAGGTGATGAGGTGATACAGGCTGGGCACTCGATACTTTACCATAAAATGGCAGGAGCTTCTGAAACTTGGCTGCCCTTGCAAAAAGCTATTTCCATGCTAAGGAACCTGAACACTGAATTTACTTTTTTTTCCCTCCTCCAAATCTTAACCTAGATTTTTAAACATTTTCCCCTAAGTGTCCCTCCACTAGAGGGTAAAACGGAAAATCATGCACTGTGAATTGTTAACTGCATACATCCTATTCTACAAAGTCATTGCGTATTACAGTAAGATTTAGTGAAACAAAAAAAATGTGATGAAGGGTTAACGAAAAAAGTAATTATGAGAATTTGTCATCCTCTATGCAACTACACACGTGTTAAAGACCTACACAGTACAGGGTATCAGCTAGTTGTTTAACCATCGTGAGTAGGATGAGAGAAAATAAAAACCAAAACCCAGAAAAAACAGTACCACCAACTTCTGAAAAATATTATCCACAGGTCTAAGATGGCTACCTCCACCCAAGCGAAAGTAAAGTTCCCAACCAGCCAAATATGACAACTAACCCCAGGGGAGGATCTCTCTCATCAGATCCCAGAAGCAGTCAAACCGAACTTTTTAAACCCAAGCTGGTGACAAGTGTCAGCAGCATACGGCTAGCAGGCGGACTTCAAGCGTCTGAGGTTTCGCATGCATTAGGCTTCATGTACTGCAGGGTGAGCCCTTCCCAGAAGCGGAGCTGTTCAGTAGTAATTGACAAAGAAGACATGCTGCGAGAAGCACTTGTCAAATAATGCTTGTTTACAAATAAATCTCCTAGCAGCAAAGGACAGCAGTTATTGAATAAGTTCAGGTCTGCAGTCAGATTCCTCCTACCAACAGTCTTTTAGTTTTGACTTTACTTAAAGAGACAAGAATTAGAAAGCAGTAGTCAGAGAAGTAGGGGGATGGAGACCCTGAAGCAAGTGCTCACACTGCTGATCATCACCGTAATACTCCCCTGCAACCTCGCCGTAAAGATAACACTAAACCCGCTTGCTAGGCAGCTTCATTAATTCTTTCCAGTACCGTTTCCTAACGCGCAAAAGTCCTATTCTGCAGCTGCTTGTTTGTGCAGAGACACCTCTACGCTCGGCAAACAGTCCCACTGACTCCACGAGTAGTATCCAGATTATCCAAGAACTGGCAAGACAGGGCTTGGAGCATCTGCCGGTCTCTCGGCAAAGTATCAGGGCAGAGCAGAGTGTGCAGGACAGACTGGGTGCCTCCCAAGCGGCAGGTGAGTAACGGGGAGAGCCCTCTGAAAGCAGCCACGCTGCCCTCCGTGCCCCGCCTCAGCACCGCTCCCACGGGTGAAATCATCCAAAACCGTGTGGGGGCAGAAGGATTGGGCCCACCATCATCTTACCAAGGCAAAGCCAAAGCCATTTCCGTCATCCCCCAAACCAACGCGTTTCCTGAACATTTGATATCTTCATACACAGAGAAACAGCATTTTCCCCTTCCTCTGCACTTTTTTTTTTTTTAAGAAAACTGCGCTTCACATTATTCTCGCTCTCCAAAATAAATTACAGCTAGCTGGTTACCTCAGGCCACATCTTTGAAATTCTAGTACGGCTTTCCTTCACCAGCCCCCTGCATACCTCCTTCCCTTCTAAAGGAGTTTCACAAATCATCACGGTGCATCACGAAACCAGCCTGCTACCAGCAGCCGGCATCCCCTTCCGATGCTGAACTTCTCCGCCCATTGCTTTTACATTACAGCCTGCCCGCGGAGCCAAAAATAATAATAAAAAGCCCCAAGCAGAGCCCGCACCTCGCATAGAAAAAGAAACAAAAAAACAAAAAAAACCAACCCGGTCCGGTTTGGAAGCCTGAAAGTACCCTGTTAGACAAGAAGCCTGGACNAACCCACCCGTGCAAAGCCACCTATGCGATACCGCCCCCTCCCCTCCCCCAAAATAAAACCCCCACCACTGCAAAAGGCGCCCGTGACAAGGCATCCGCGCAAACCCACCCGCGCCCTGAGGCAGCGCTACCTCCCCGCTCCCGACCGGGGGGCGCGCAGCGGCCGCCTCCCTTCCCCAGGACACCCCCAGCCCCACCGGCCAGCGCCGTCCACCTGCCCNGTGCTCTTTGGAGTATTTTCTTTGCAACTAATTTCTGAATTTGTAAAAATAGTCAAAGTGAAGAAGGAGTTCTCTGGTTCTAATCAACGAACTCTGCTAAAGAGTTAAAAATATTGCCTAAACAACACTTGAAAATGCATGAAATAGCATTGAGCCTTCATCCTTCGATACATGTTTTGCTTTTAGTATATAAACTGAGAAAAGGTGATTGAAATAAACATCTCTTATTTTCCTATTGTAGGAAAACATGGGAAAAATTGATTCAGTTTTCCCAATGTATATCGTTCAATCTGGAACTAGAGATTTCTATGAAGGTGATGAGGTGATACAGGCTGGGCACTCGATACTTTACCATAAAATGGCAGGAGCTTCTGAAACTTGGCTGCCCTTGCAAAAAGCTATTTCCATGCTAAGGAACCTGAACACTGAATTTACTTTTTTTTCCCTCCTCCAAATCTTAACCTAGATTTTTAAACATTTTCCCCTAAGTGTCCCTCCACTAGAGGGTAAAACGGAAAATCATGCACTGTGAATTGTTAACTGCATACATCCTATTCTACAAAGTCATTGCGTATTACAGTAAGATTTAGTGAAACAAAAAAAATGTGATGAAGGGTTAACGAAAAAAGTAATTATGAGAATTTGTCATCCTCTATGCAACTACACACGTGTTAAAGACCTACACAGTACAGGGTATCAGCTAGTTGTTTAACCATCGTGAGTAGGATGAGAGAAAATAAAAACCAAAACCCAGAAAAAACAGTACCACCAACTTCTGAAAAATATTATCCACAGGTCTAAGATGGCTACCTCCACCCAAGCGAAAGTAAAGTTCCCAACCAGCCAAATATGACAACTAACCCCAGGGGAGGATCTCTCTCATCAGATCCCAGAAGCAGTCAAACCGAACTTTTTAAACCCAAGCTGGTGACAAGTGTCAGCAGCATACGGCTAGCAGGCGGACTTCAAGCGTCTGAGGTTTCGCATGCATTAGGCTTCATGTACTGCAGGGTGAGCCCTTCCCAGAAGCGGAGCTGTTCAGTAGTAATTGACAAAGAAGACATGCTGCGAGAAGCACTTGTCAAATAATGCTTGTTTACAAATAAATCTCCTAGCAGCAAAGGACAGCAGTTATTGAATAAGTTCAGGTCTGCAGTCAGATTCCTCCTACCAACAGTCTTTTAGTTTTGACTTTACTTAAAGAGACAAGAATTAGAAAGCAGTAGTCAGAGAAGTAGGGGGATGGAGACCCTGAAGCAAGTGCTCACACTGCTGATCATCACCGTAATACTCCCCTGCAACCTCGCCGTAAAGATAACACTAAACCCGCTTGCTAGGCAGCTTCATTAATTCTTTCCAGTACCGTTTCCTAACGCGCAAAAGTCCTATTCTGCAGCTGCTTGTTTGTGCAGAGACACCTCTACGCTCGGCAAACAGTCCCACTGACTCCACGAGTAGTATCCAGATTATCCAAGAACTGGCAAGACAGGGCTTGGAGCATCTGCCGGTCTCTCGGCAAAGTATCAGGGCAGAGCAGAGTGTGCAGGACAGACTGGGTGCCTCCCAAGCGGCAGGTGAGTAACGGGGAGAGCCCTCTGAAAGCAGCCACGCTGCCCTCCGTGCCCCGCCTCAGCACCGCTCCCACGGGTGAAATCATCCAAAACCGTGTGGGGGCAGAAGGATTGGGCCCACCATCATCTTACCAAGGCAAAGCCAAAGCCATTTCCGTCATCCCCCAAACCAACGCGTTTCCTGAACATTTGATATCTTCATACACAGAGAAACAGCATTTTCCCCTTCCTCTGCACTTTTTTTTTTTTTAAGAAAACTGCGCTTCACATTATTCTCGCTCTCCAAAATAAATTACAGCTAGCTGGTTACCTCAGGCCACATCTTTGAAATTCTAGTACGGCTTTCCTTCACCAGCCCCCTGCATACCTCCTTCCCTTCTAAAGGAGTTTCACAAATCATCACGGTGCATCACGAAACCAGCCTGCTACCAGCAGCCGGCATCCCCTTCCGATGCTGAACTTCTCCGCCCATTGCTTTTACATTACAGCCTGCCCGCGGAGCCAAAAATAATAATAAAAAGCCCCAAGCAGAGCCCGCACCTCGCATAGAAAAAGAAACAAAAAAACAAAAAAAACCAACCCGGTCCGGTTTGGAAGCCTGAAAGTACCCTGTTAGACAAGAAGCCTGGACGCACGGTTTTGGCTGCTGGCCTCGCAGAGATTAAACGTATAAAAGAATCGGTCCCCAGCGGCCGCGCTCCGCTGCGTTGCGGGTTAAATACCGGCACCTCCATCCACAGCTTCCCCTCCTGTTTCTATTTTATATTTTAAGCCACGAAGTCAGCGCACTGCGGCCGGCGCTTGCGGGGCTCCTCACCGGGAGCCTCCCCCCCCGAGCC
>VZSC01008944.1:548986-563319 GCA_013398225.1 Steatornis caripensis
CAGAGCATGGGGCGGCGGTTCCCCCCCGGCGCTGCCCGCTCGGGTGGGCTCAGGACGGGACGGAGCGCGCTGGCAGCGCGGATCGACTCCGTGCCCGTCCAGCCGCCGGCTCGACTGGGGAGCCGGGGGGCGGGGATGGAGGAGGCGGCCCCGCGCCGCCGCGGAGACGCCCCCGACGGGGCGGACCCGCTGCCGCCGTCGTCGTCGTCGCCATCCCGCGCGGGGTACGGCGCGCGCCGCGCCTCAGGCAACCCCGGGGCGCAGCGGGGACCGCGCGTAAAATGTCCGCCCCGCGGGACACCCGCCCCGGGCTCCAGACCCTCGCTGCCCGCGGCGGAGAGCGGGCGGCAGCGCTGCTCCTGCGAGGCGTCCGTCGGGCCCCAGGGGCTCGCTGAGGGCGGACGGGGAGCCCCGGTGCTCCCCGCAGCCGCCACGGGTCACGGTCCCGNGCGCTACCCGCGGCGGAGAGCGGGCTGCAGCGCTGCTCCTGCGAGGCGTCCGTCGGGCCCCAGGGGCTCGCTGAGGGCGGACGGGGAGCCCCGGTGCTCCCCGCAGCCGCCACGGGTCACGGTCCCGAAAAGTTACGCGCCACCCGCCTCAGCCCGCAGAGCCGGTGAAGCCGGGACTTCACAGGGCGGGCGAGCCTGAGAGGAAGGCTGGTCCGCAGGCAGGAAAGCAGAAATGAGAGAAACTCCGTAATGGAGCCGAAAGAAATGATGTTCAGGTGTGTTTTACCTCAGGTCACCACCAGAGCACAGCTTCGTTTCCAGCGCTGACAGCTAGTTTCACAGAAGTTTTCACTGACCTTTTTTACCCCTCAGAGCCCTAGTTGTCACCCACTACATCCTCCTTAAAAAAAAAAAAAATCCTAAAAGTATCAAAAATTAATTCCTGGAGGAACCCACGTGAGTTCCTCCCCTGAGGAGACTTTCTCCAGATAAGCTAATAAAGACAAACACCCAGCCTTGCAGGTGCACGAGCAGCAAGTCAGGGTTGACCAAAACCTTTCTCATCTGTTGCTGCCTCCTCCGTTTCACTCCACTGCCAAAATTTTGGCATGTTTATTTATATTACAAAAGCAGTAACCAAAGGTTAAAGTTGAGCACCTGCAAAAGGCGCTCTCTCTCCAGGGCGCAAGGCTCAGGACCAGGGCTCCAAACAAGTTGCAATTAAAATTACAAAATCCCCAAAGGCAATTTTAAGAGGACAAGTAGCCTTCAACCGGGAAACTGCCAATAACACAACTCCCTATGCCGCCATTGCTCATTTTTCATTCACAAGTAGCTGGACAATGTGTTTCTCTGTGTCCTTGGACTATATACAAACCTTAGCTACTGCCAAAATATAAACATAGTCCTGAGCTGTACATGCACATTCTTTTCAAAGGCGTTTCTAAGAGGATTTTGTACCTCGAGCTATTTGACATTTTTACTGCCACCAGGAGGACAAGGAAGGGGCTTTGCTTTACAACATGAGGTACATCAGTAAAGTTGCCAGACAAATGAAAAGCACGGCATGCCTCTGTTTACAGCAGTGCATGAGATCGTCACTATTCAAATATCCTGTTAGTCTGTAGTTCAAAAGGCACTAAGGTTTGCCATCAGACCACCCCTGCATAAAGCTGCGTGGCCAGATCCTCAGTGGGGATAAATCACAGCTGAGAACATCTGATCGCAGCCCTGCATGAGATCTAGGGTGGGAGTAGCACCATGTGGTATACTCATTTCTAGGGGTTTGCCATCTTCTGTAGAAGTGGTGGTAAGTTTTGCTACCCAAAAATCAGGGCAATGCAGGAAAACATCATCAGAAACAGCACCTTGCCAGCACAGTAAAAAGGATTGGATGGCAAAGAATAAGTAAAATGCCAAGCTGGATGGGAACCTCCACTGGCCGAGGGGCAAGACTGCTGTAGCTAGACAAGTCTCTTTATCACAATCTCATGTCAAACTGTTGTTTGCTCCCAATTTTCGGCTGCTATTTGACAGTCATTAACTGCTGTTTGGACTGCCAGACTTATAATTTAGAGGCATTTCAGATGATATGTTAGTGACATCTTAATTTTCTAGGAAACACTGAGATGAGCTTCATATGATTCATAAGCTATTTAAGAATAGCGACCATGCTCTAGGTTTCATCCTGGCTGCCTTTTTTCGTGCAGGAAACCAGCTCTTATTCCAAGACATTTGGTTTGTTCTCCACCCTGGCTGTGGCACAGGATGAGTGTCCCAACCTCATCTCCCAGGACATCTTTGAGTAATGATAAAAAAATATATACAGCCTTATAAAAGGGTAATTCCCTTATCTCCAAATGGAGGCTGTTGCAACTTTATGCACTGTGTAGTGGATCCTGTTTGGTGGGGGCTCAGTCTTCCACAACTCTCCTCCTGGTTTTGCCACCAGTCTTATTAGTAATCTGCAGCAGGCAATTCTCTCCTGCCTTTTGCCTCCTTGGTGCTCCCAGTGGGCTCTTAGAGGGCAGAAATTTTAGCATTCCTGTTAGCCTTGACAGGCAATCAGAGAGAAGCTGGACAACCTGACGGGATCCCTTCCTATCTCCCACCAAAGAGTGTGTTTATTGCTTTGAATAAATTCACTGTAAAAATCATAAAATGTGGGTCGCAAGCTCTTCAGGAATCTAAACCATCTCAGGCTCGTGCCATTTCTCCCCATACCCAGCCTGTATTTTGTGTTGGTTTCAAATTTTTGTTCCTGCATCTCATTAATTAATTTCTGCCCCTTACACTTATGCCGTTGCACTTAGGCAAAGACTATTCCTTCTTAATCATCGCTCTGTGAAGGTATGCATTTCATCCTTTGTATCTTTTTCTCGTGAGTCATTCCTAGAGTGTTAGTAATACTGTTATACACCAAACTCCCTCCAGTTTTCCCATCATCTCCCTCATAAGTTTGCCCAGAAGTATAATCATACTAAAGCCATAATAAACAGCTGTCTCTAAAATGCTTTTCTGTATAGTGTCTGAAACTGAAATGACAGCTTTGCCCCGTGTAAGTTGCCACTTCATATCTGATTTGCTGTCAGCTATTACACGTATATTAAACAATCTATTAAACCAAACATCTTTTGAGTTATTGCATTTCAGATTATTTCATGTAGATATGCAAAAGCTCATTTTTGCAAGTTTAATTTTATTTCTGTCCTGCGTACATAGTTCCCTTCATATAAAGTCTGTGTTCTGACTGGCTTCTAATTCTGCATCGCCAATTAATTTCGTTAGCGTGCTGTTTATCCACCATCAACAGGGTACACTTGAACAATAAATGAGTCTGCTCTTTGGATTATTTCAGGAGCCAAAAACTGCCAACCAAATCCATTCCCTGTATCATTATCCTTTACTGAAGTGTAAGGGCATAATACTTATTGCATCTCCATATTCAATAGGGCCACCATCAGAGAAAAGATTCAATTTCATACTTTAAATTTGAGTGTAAACAGTCCCACTAAAGCCATGTCTTCATTGCATTATTGGAACACAAGCTCCACTGTAATGCAACAAACTGTTTAGGCATATAAGCATTTCCATTTTTATGTGAAAAGTCCTTTTCTTTCAAAAGAGTCACAGAAGATGACACCTTTAAGGAATATCCTTATGAAATTTAGTGATCGTTTTTTTGTTGCCCGCCCTCCCCCAAGCCCTTTGAAACAGAAGAACTACCTTCTATTCAAAAACTAAATGCATATTAAAAGCAAAAGTAATCTGGGAGCTGCTAAGCAGCTTTGCATAGTAGATATATTTGGATTTATACCATGACTGCAACTACAATTTTAACACAAAATGGCTGCGTTCAACAAACACCACAGCAGCCTGTGTAGGACTGCAGAAAGCAATAGTCAGAGCTCCGGCGGACAACAGAAAAATCTGTGCCAAGAGCCAGCGGGGACAGAAATGTTAAACATCAAGTGCAGGTGGGCCATCCCTCGGCCAGACGAGGTACATCAGTGATTGCGCCCCTCGGCCACTGCTGAAATCTTCATACTTCAGTCGGAGAAAGAAGTTAACCAATGAACAGATATTTGCATGAAGAAAAATGAGCAAGTGGTAAACAAAGCATTGCCTGTGCAAGTTCACAACCCAGCCACTTGCATCGTCTTAGCACCGATTTGTCTTTTGCCACCCCCAGAAAACACAGGAGCTACTGGCAACTGTGCACTTAGCAAAATCTGCTCACTTCATTTCCAGCCTGAAATTAGATCCAAAGCTGTGAAAATCCACAGGAAAAACATGTGAATATTTATTCAAGTCAGAAAAGGCTTAGAGAAAGCATGACATTTCAGCCTGGCATTTTATTCTGGAGCACTTGCCCTTGGTCCTGGTAACAGTTCTTCATAAGGCGCCTGACCTGGCAGCACACTCTCCCATTCGCAGATGCTGTGTCACTACTCCCCTCTCTCCCTGCCCTGTATCGACACCACGGAGCCAGATCCCAGGTGTTAAGAACCCACTGCCCATCTGCAAGCAAAGGAATGGTCCCTGGCCCAGAGGGTTCAATGTGTATCACTTCACATGCCAGTCTGGATTTGGCTCATCGGCAAAATAATCCATGTCAGACGTGGAAGTACACACTTGTGAGCACCAAGAGCAGCAGCAGATACACCTGGCAGTACTTGCAACCCACCCACTACTTAGCAAGCATTGAGGTGTTTCTTTGCATCACACCAGCGGAGAGCATTAAAGGGAATAAATGAAATGGCTTTGCAGAGATTTATGGAGATTTTGTAATGCAGAAAGTGGAGCATGGGAGAAAGTGCAAAGGATAATTTGATTACATTGTTAGCCCTGTATAAATTTAATAATGGACTCACTTCCACATTTCTCATCGTAAGCTATTTACATGCATCCACTAACTGCAGTAGCTCAGCACGTCACGCTCTTGAATCCATCTTCCCAATACACCCCCCTCTGTGAAGAAGAGGAGCGTTACTGCTGCTGCACAGATAGATAGAAGCAAAGGAGATGTTCAAGATCCAGATAAAAATTACTGAATTGATTATGGCTTCTCTAGATCAGGGACATTTTTCTTAAAATATTAGTGAAATTATCTTATTATTGTATCAGAATAAGAATAAGAGGAACTGGCTTATCTTCTCAAGACATACAGTCAGGAGCTTTAGCAGACACTGCACAAGTTCGAGCAAGTGACTTAGGTAATTTGCAAGTACCAGAGTGCTTTGTGAAAACCTTGCCCTTGAGTAACTTGCTCAAGGTCACACAAAAGGTGTGTGGCAGACCTGAATCAAGCTCCAAAGCTGTTAGAGCATCCATTTGCTTTTCATTCTCACCTTTCCTTTTCCAGCATGTCATTTTGGATCAGGATCTACACTAGCAAATGTGGACATTACTGTAGTTCAAGGGTTCATGTTCAGCACTTCACTCATTAAATGCACATTCTTTCAAGGTACAAACACAATAGTGGATATAATGATGAAAATCATTATATTAATGTATCATTTAATAGTGAAGTATATTAATCTCCTGCATATAGTCCAGGACTCAGTTTCTTTCTGACCTATGTTTCATAAGGTCAATAATGCCTTCTTTAATTTCTAAGGGCAGTCTCGATGGCTATCCTGAGTTTCTTTGGCTATGGGCAGACTAGTTTAATTAACTTGAGATACTGCCCTGTGTTCCACACCAAGGCCAACTGTGTCTATTCTCCTTTTGAGAAAAGGAAATCCATTTCATCTCACCTTGCTCCTCCAAGCAGAGCTGTTTGATACTGACTTCTCTATTTTAACCTACCCCTAATGATTTCCTAAATAAATCACATCATTGTCAGTCACTTCATATCTCAAATACTTGCAAATGCTTAGCAATTTCAGCTGCCAACACATTCATTTATGTTCTTGTGAAATGGCATTTGGATCACAGCTATAGTTTTTGAGTCCTTTCCATCAGCTAATTGCAACTGTTTTTGAAATGCAGGAGCATATTTATTTCTCTCCTTCCTTTGCTGTGTTCAAGTTGTGCTATTAGGTAAGCCTTGTGTTCCAAACTCAGAAATACCTAGCTTGCAAAACTTCAGTGTCTACTCAGAGAAGGGCTTCAGCAAGTATAAATATTTTTTTGGGATGTGCTTTGTTAAGTAATTTTTAAACAACAGAGTGACAAAGTAGGATCAGGGCCAGCTTTCTGGGACAGACTGCCTCATGCGACAAATTCTGACACAAATATTGCCCAGTGACATGCAATCCATGTGTTTCCCACTGTCACTCTTAGTTTTCGGTATTTCTTCCCCTATCCCATCCAAGAGTTACAAAAAAATGCTACTCAAAAAAAACTTACCTGTGCTAGCTTTGGAAAATAGAAAGAAAAGGCAAAAAAACCCAGCAGCCACGTTTTATACACAAGCTTCCCAAACTGAGGGTCTAGCTACCACAAAAAGGCAAGCCTTCCAGAAAGACTTCTGCTTGTTACTAGGAAAAACTGTTCCTTCCGTACTAGAAGAGCTGGAGCAATTAGGTGACATTGCAACCAAGATACAAGACTCAGGTGCATTGATGTAAGTTTTGCTTCCGACACAGACACCCTGAGTGATCCTTTGGAAGCTATTTCTCAGTTGAGAATATCTCTTTACTCAGTGCTCAATGGCAGAGTCCCAAATGAGGTTCAAGTAAAACCCTGTTAAAAAAGATACGTCCTTCAAAGGGTCAGCACTACACCTGAGGTGAGGCTGAAGGCCAGGCTATGCCGTTCAGCCTGGCTCTTGCACCGTGACTATCACCGTAGCATTTCTGCATTACTGTTCATTGGCTGCGTGTTTTAACAAGCAGTATCCTGGGAACCAGGCAAGACAAATCCACTGCTTGCAACCACTGGTGTGCCTTACTTCACCTCCCTGTTCTGAGTCTGCCCCTTCCCTTGCCAGACACCCTTTGCCTTCTCTTTCAAGCAGGACTACCTTTTAACGTAACCATTGGCCATACATACTTGTCACTCATCTCCTCTTAGAAGCTCTTCTCTTTACCTTTGGCATCCCTTGCCAGATCCAATTCCAGTTGAACTTTGGCTTTCCTGACCTCATCCCTGCATGCTCAATGTGTCTGTATTCCTCACAGATTTCACGGAAGTGTTATCAGTGTACTGGAAAGTACTGGGGCACAAACACACCATCTGCATCATGACATGGCTATGAATGAGAACTGGCAGCTCATTACCAGTTATTTCTCCTTTTATAGCTTCTCCTCCTTGCTCTCTAAACTTCATTCCGCTTTCTGTCTTTTGTAAAATCTTCTGGGTTGTGGTACCTTTGCTTAATATCCACTCAATTCAGCCTTTGGTAGGTTCTGCCTTCCCACGTGTGCACTCCCAGACACTCCTGGCTGCCTCTGTTTTCGGCATTTAATTCTGCCCCCAGCTAAACAGAACAGTAGGTGATTACAATTTCATTCAATCAGGAGGTGAAGGAGATGGAGGCATATGCACAGCAAGTAGAGAAAGGAGTGGCAATCAGATTACAGCTATAGCCTAGAGCAGAATACTTTGTAATGTGAACTTCTAATGGGTCTCTGGTCTAGGGGACGTAATAAGACATTTTACCCAGAGTGCAGTAGTCACCCAAAGACATTTACTTCAGGAAATACTGACCCTGGTGTAAACATTTAAACTTTAATAAAACCAGTACAGATGCACTGATTGCATAGCTCCTTTAGACAGTGAAGCTACGTAAGGAAGTGAATAATAAAATAAGCAGGTGAACAGAAGCCATTATCAGGCCATTTACATAAAGATTTACTTAAAACTCACCCTCAGTATGGGTTTTGGTCAACGCATTACCCGTATCCAAGAACTAGTCACTGAACAATAACCATCTCTAAACATATCCCATCTTAAACACACATTGTCCTCTGCAGATCAGTGCATTTAAAAGCATTAAATCAAGAATCAGTATTTTCACTCCTATTTCATATTCACATATGCAAACCCCTCACAGATCTCAATGTAACATTAAATTAAAACATAACATGATATTTTTGTGGGGCTACACATCATTTCTGCACAGAACCGCTCAGAACTGCTCAGAACCACTAACAAGCAAGTTGTGTTTAAATATGGCAAGTTAGCTTGGCATATTTCAAGTGACAAACATGACTCTGCCCACAGAATAAAAAAAGATAAAAAAGCATTTACAGGGGAGGAAAGAGTCCAGTCAGGAGGAGATGCAAATCTACCCCTCTGTCTTACTAACCTAGTCAGTTGACCAGTCATTTACGTGTTTTATCTTTCCAGAATGATTCAGACAGAATTATTCCATGCCAAACAAACACTTCAACACTAAATAAGCTTACTCTGTGTTTTGAAGGAAGCATCAAAGCCACAGTCCCTCCTTTCTGGCCAAGTCCCCTAACCACAAGGCAATTATACAGAAAATATGAGCACCTCAGAGCTACAGATAAGCATCCAGGAGAGAGACAGGGATTCTCACCAAGCATTATCCTTTGGCCACAAAAGCATCTGCACAAAGGAGGAGTATTTACTAAAGATACCCTTACAGAAAAGGTATGAAACCCTGGGTACGGTAGATGAAGCACATAAGGAAGAGGAGGAACCTCCACAAGCAGTCTTGCCACGATCAGAGAGACCATCCCCTCACGACAAAACCTGCACTAAGACCAGCACTGAGAAGAAACAATGGGAGGTTATGGTCGTTGGTGATTCCATCCTGTGCAGAACAGAAGACCCCATTTGCAGAATGGACCCTCTACTCAGGGAAGTTTGCTGCCTCCCTGGGGCCCAAATCAGAGCCTAGTTCAACCTTCAGACTACTATCCATTTCTGCTCTTTCACATGGATACAAATGATGTCACAACAAAAAGTCTGGGGTCAACCAAAAGAGACTTCAGAGCACTGGGAAGAATGTTAAAAAATTTGGGAGTACAGGTAGTGTTTTTCTCAATCTGCCCAGTAATGGTGGGAGACTTCAGAAGAAACAGGCGATCTCAGGATATCAATACCTGGCTCCAGGACTGGTGCCTGCTCCAAAACTTTGGGGTTTTAAACTATGGAAAAGCCTTCGAGAGACAAAGTATGCTGGAGCCTGAGAGGATCCACCTGTCTTGATGGCAAAAATGTGTCTTTGGGCATAAGCTGGCGGGGCTGATCAAGAGAGCTTTAAACTAGAATCGATGGGGGAAGAGGGTACCAAAAGGATTAGAGTAGGTTGGCATGGCATTGCCTGAGGGTGGCAATGCTAGTGCCAATGTTTACACTGCTCCTGGGAGGACAGAGGGCACAGGACCGTATCTGAAATGCTTGTACACCAACGCACACGGGATAAGAAACAAACAGCCTAAACTGGAAGCGTTGATCAGCTCCCAGAGCTACAATATCATTGGTATTAGTGAGGCTTGCTGGAACGAATCCCACGATTGGAGTGCTGGTATGGAGGGTTACAGGCTGTTCAAGAGGGATAGGCAGGGCGGGGGAGGTGGAGATGTCATATTATATGCAAGGATTTGATTGTAGAGCCCTTACAGTTAGTGATGATGTGACTGAGAGCCTCTAGATGAGGATTAGAGGGATGGAAAACAAAGGAGATCTTGCAGTGGGTGTACTATAGATCACCCAGCCAGGATGTAACCACTGACAAGTTATTCTGTAGGCAATTGAGAGAAATCTCTGGATCAGTAGCGCTCATCATTATGGGAGGTTTCAACTTCCCAGACATTAACTGGGAATATCATACTGCTGAGATGAGGAGGTCTTTGAAATTTTTTAAGTTTGCAGAAGATAGCTTCTTGTCACAGGTACTCAGTGAGCCAAGTAGGAAAGATGCCCTCTTAGACTTTCTCTTTGTGAATAGAGAAAGGCTCAGCGGGGCTGTGATGGTAGGTGTCTGTCTTGGACAGTGACCACTAAATGATTGAGTTTAAACTTTTCAGTGTAATGAGAAAAAAGGACAGCAGAGTTGCTACCCCAGATTTCAAGAAAGCAAACTTTAAACTATTCAAGGAGATTTTTAGCAGAGTACCCTAGGAATCTGCTTTTGAGGGCTTAGGAGTCTGCGAGTGCTGGTCAGTCTTTAAGAACCACCTTCTAGAAGCACAGAAGCAGGCAAGCCCATTGTGTCATAAGTCAAGCACCCAGGGCAGAAGACCAGCTTGACTGAAGAGGGAACTTCCTCGTGGAGCTTGAGGAAAAAGGAATTGTGTGATCTCTGGAAGTAAAGTCAGGTTTCGCAGGAAGATTAAAGAGCTGTTGTTCATATCTGCAGGGAGAAAAATAGGAAAGGCCAAAGCTCCATTAGAGTTGAAACTGGCCAGTGTTTTTTCCGTAATGAGAAGGGGGTATTAAGTGTGTTAATAGCAAGAGGAGGTCTAAAGAAAACATTGGGATGATACTTGTTGAAGATGATCACTTGTCTAATAAGGATGAAGAAAAAGCAGAGGCATACGTTTTTTTGCCTCAGTCTTTGATAATACTGATAGACTTTGGGCTGCCCCATTCTCTGAGTCAGAGGACCATGAGTGTGGCAGCAGTGACTTTCCATTTGTGGACTCTGATATTGTAAGGGACAAGCTGTATGAGCTGAATGCTCAGAAGTCCATGGTGCCTGGTGGGATTCATGCCAGAGTACTGAAGGAGCTATCGGATGTTATGGCAGGACCCCTCTCGATCATCTACCAAAAATCTTAGGAGTCTGAGGAGGTCCTTGCTGACTGGAACCTAGTGAATGCTATTCCAATTTACAAGTAAGGCAAGAGGGAGGACCCAGGGAACTACAGACCTGTTAGTCTAACGTTAGTTCCTGGAAAAATTGTGGAGATGATTATACTGGGTACCACTGAAAGGCATTTAAAGAATAATACAATCCTGAGGCACAGTCAGCATGGGTTCACAAAGGGAAATTCCCATTTAACTAATTTGATATCCTTCTGTGATATTCTGACTGATAAAGTCAGCTGCCTAGTGGGTGAAGTGAAAGCAGTGGATGTAGTTTCTCTGGATTTTAGTAAGGCTTTTTGTGCTGTCCCTCACAGCATCCTTCTGGACAAGTTGTCCAGCTGTGGGATGAGCAGGCTCATGGTGTGCTGGGTGAAGAACTGGCTAAAGGGCAGAGGGTTTGTCCTGGTTTGAGCTGGGACAGAAACAATTTTCTTCTAGTAACTTTACTTTTTAGTTAAGTCTCTTCTGAGAAACTGCACTCTCTGAAATTAACTGCATGTTTTTCAGACAGTAGCTGCCTCTAGCAGTGATAAGGCCTGGTGTTTATTGTTAGTGCTGGAATATCAATAGGAACGGTATGCAGAAAGGCTCTTGCTTATAGCTATTCGTATGGAAACCAAGGTCGATTCTTGCTTCTGCTGACTTTCTTATGTGCCAGAGATGAAAAAGTGGAAAAGTGTTCACAACTGCGACCCTCCGGTGGGGAGGAGCGGGTCAGACAGGTGACCCAAAACTGACCAAATGCAGTATTCCATGCAATACATGTCATACTTGGTATAAAGCTGAAGGTTCATGAGAGTTGATCTCTCTTCTTCTATGGCTGTTGTCTGAGAAGGTCTCGGTCAGATTCTTCTGCCTTTGGTCCCGATCCGTGCATTCCTNGAATACGTCCAGAGGAAGGCAGAGCAGTTGGCGAAAAGGCATGAAGTCATGTCATATCATGAGCGGCTAAGGACTTTGGGCTTGTCTAGTTTGGAGAAAAGGAATCTGAGAGGCAACATCGTTGCTCTCTACAGCTTCCTGAGGAGGGGAAGTGGAGAGGGAAGTGCTAATCTCTTCTCCGTGGTATCCAGTGATAGGATGCATGGGAATGGCTCAAAACTGCACTTGGGAGGTTTAGCCTGGACATTAGGAAGCATTTCTTTACTGAGAGGGTGTTCAAACACTGGGAACAGGCTTCCTAGAGAGGTGGTTAATGCTCCAAATCTGTCATTGTTTAAGAGGCATTTGGACAGCGCCCTCAACATGCTTTAACTTTCGGTCAGTCCTGAATTGGTCAGACAGTGGGACTACACTATCCTTGTAGGTCTCTTCCAGCTGAAATAGTCTAGTCTAGTCTAAAATGCTATGCAAAGGGGCTGATCATTGCACAGGGTAGCAGCCAACACTTCTGTTCTCTGCTACTTTATTGCTGGTGGGTGTTGTGAATTCATTTCATCCATATCAAGCTCTTCTCATTTCATTTGCAGGAAATTCTGGCCTGTTAACTCTCTTTGCAACCACCACCCCAGGAACTGGGCACCTACAAGTCTGGTGGCTGCTCTGGGTCTCAGCCCCTAACATGGAAGGTGAGAGCACACTCACATCATGTTGGCATTGATGGAGAAGAGGCTGCTGCAGGTCTGCTCATACCTCCAGAACAGGGCAGGCTTAGTTTATTTTTAGATTACTAAACGCTTTCTCAGTATTTGGGTGTCATCCCCACATGCACACTGGAGGCAGAAAAACATACTGAGTGGAAAAAAAAATCCTAATTTTGACAGGAGAGCTACACTGGTCATAAAATCTCACTTAGTCACTGTTGCACGTGGGAGAAAAGACTCCTACTTCCTAGGCCACATTTATATAATACAGCTCTCTCCACTCTGCAATTGACCTTTTTCCTAGGACTCATTCAAGACCTTACATGAACTAAAACCAACAAACCTCAACACCTCCCAATACAAATACAAGGCCAACTTCTGTTATTTTTTTTCCTATCACCCCTATCTGAATTAGCCCTCAGTGCTCTGCTGGAACGAAAGCTAATGGTGACAAGCACATAAATCCTAGACACTCAAACAAAGCAACTATATTTACAATAGAAGCAGTAGGAGATGCGTGGGGTCTCTTTAATGTGATAATACCTTATAACACACTACAATTATTTCAATCCAGTTTTTGCCTAGGTCTGTTCTTTCTTTATCCTGTCACTGAAGCAAGCTGGACTTTCTGTGGCATTGCCACTGATTTGCTCTGGTCTTAGTCAAGTCTCTCACACTTAAATACAAGAACAAGAGCAGCAATATCCATAATAATCCATTGTCAGACTGCAGGTCATTATTACCTTTTGTCTTCTCCATTGAGACCAAAGGTTTGTCTCTATGTATATACCTAGCTCCTTACACAACAGTCCCCTCAGACTGTGGTCTGTTCTCTTCTGATGCTCATATTCCTCTAGGTTATATCTGGATTCCACAAGCTCAATCTTAGCGTAATTGCATATGGCTAGCAAGTCAGTCCTGTCATCTCAGTCAAGTTTTATTCACAAAAATTAATCCTCTTTCATTCTAGACAAGACGCCATTGTTCTGATCACCATCACATTTCCGGACTTGACATTAAGAAAGCATGTTCTTGCATATGCATCAAGCAGAGTTGGACTCTAAGTGGAGGCTTCAAACGCCATTTAGAAAACAGTGTCCTTGAATAGACACAAGTAGTCCATTTCCAGAAATTCAGTCCCAGGAGAAGGTCTGAGCCCCTTATTCAGCTCCCATTTTTCAACACATACCTCCCTTCAGAAGAGAGCTTTATCACTCCCTCCACAGCTCCGTGTGAGCACTAGGGTAAGGGCACTATGCAGCAGAACAGATGCTGTGGCAGGAGTGTGTTTACTCGAAGCTGCTGACAGCAGATGCCAGCTTGTAAAATTAGCCAATAAAAATACCAGCATCACTGTTTACAACTACTCTGAGGAAGACAGGCTGCCAGCAAACTGGAAATCACATTGCACTGACATGCCAGGTTAGAGATGCAGCATTTGGCAAAGCATCATCATTTTCAGGCTACCAGAAGTGGGCTTCTCATTCAAGTAGAAGGGAGTCAACCAAGAGCTGCCCAGTCTCAGTCCTTCTCACTTTTGCATTCCAAAAGAATCCTATTTAATGTTAAAACATAAAAGAACCAGAAATACTGTAACTAAGAAACCACATGCATCACTAGCTACTGAAAGCTTTTTTTATCCTATTACTCTGGTCAAACTAGAGATTGAGCAACACGTATACAGCAAGCACGTTATAGAGCAGGAAGCTGTTACCTGAACTTAAACCCCCTTCCAGTACTTTTCTAACCACAAATGTAATCTTAAAATCCTGATTTTTATACCAAATTGTTGTCTACAGCTTGGCCACGTAGATCTGGAGATGCTCAGACTGACCCTTTCAGAAGGTTAGAACAGTACTCAAATTTTCCCCAGTTAATTATCATTAACACTTCTGAGCCATTTAAAACACCATTAAGACAAGCATCTAGGCTAAAGAAATTCAAAACCTGCAAGAAAATGATTAAAATAATGTTTTTAAACATAACACTGCCTACAGTCAGAATAATCTCTTTCCATAGTGCCAGATAAAGCAAAGTGTATTGGGTCTCTGTGGCAAGGTTTTTGGCG
>VZSC01008944.1:563983-602520 GCA_013398225.1 Steatornis caripensis
GGTGAACTGACTGCACCCCCAATTCCCTGTCCCCCTGCGCCGCTGAGGAGGGAGGAGGTGGGGAAAATAGGGAAGAAGTGAGGGTTGGGGGGGAAGTAATTTTAAAAATTGACTTTATTTCTCATTACTGTACTCTGATTTGACTGTTAATAAATGAAACTAATTTCCTCAAGTTGAGTCTGGTTTGCCCGTGACCATAATCAGTGAGTGATCTCTCCCTGTCCTTGTCTCAGCCCATGATCCTTTCGTTACATTTTCTCTACCCTGTCCAGTCCAGCTGAGGAGGAATAGTGATAAAGTAGCTTTCATGGGCACCTAGCAGCCAGCAAGGGTCAACCCAGCACACCAAGTTTTAGAATCTTTTTTTCCTGTCCTTCCCTTGCATTGGAAAACACCAACCTTCATTAAAATCTCAGTTAATGCCTTCTATAATATTCTCAACTAGGAAACTAGAATTATTAAGAGAAATATTAAAGGAACTGAAATTGAAATATCTCAGTTTAAGTTTAAAGAGATTAAGTTTGAGAACAAGTTTAGTCAGTTTACTTTTATTTGAAGCACACACATAAATTCAGTCCTCTGAAAAAACATTCACTCTATAAATGGTTAATAAGCTACCAGTAGCTTCTATAAGTCTCTTGCAGGCATGAGCAAGAAGTTAAATAAAAGGTAAGTAAAACAGCTAGAAGCATCATAGATGTTATAAGTCATGATAAAAAGTAGCTTAATTTCTCCTGCAATCAAAGACTAATATCAGTTAACAACATACCTTAGGATCATATCCATGAAACCACAATATTAGATGAACCATATGCCTACAATGCCTTTTCGACACAAAATACTGAACAGCTTCGGTCTTCTGTACCATGAACTAACACAAGTAAAACAAAAAGAATAAAATTAAAGGTCTGAAACCCTATCGCTAAGTGAGCTGAATAAAACAAAATTTGAAGACTTTAAATTAAACCCATACTTTCTTCAACACATTGAAAAAGCTAATAAACACAACCTACCACAGCATTTAATAAAAAAATAGCAGCAAATCCCCTTCTGCTCCACATCTTTTACAGGGAGCAAATAGCCTCCACTATGCACCCAAGCAATAAATAGCGTCGGAGAGCTTCCCCCAGCTGTGACCAAGCCGCAATTATGCACAATTGCTATAAAGTCCACACGTGGAGGCATTTTTGTAGTTTTGTCTGTGAGAGGGAGTTGTGCTGTGTGGTAAGGGAATGGGGTGGGATAGGCTTGTTCTGGAAAGGTGAGGTGTTTTCTATTCAACTCAAGATTTGTGGTAAGAAAGGTTTTTTTGTTTTGTTAAATATAAAGGGTTTGAGAGTAGTGAGCTAGGGATCTGAAAACCTACAGAAATGCTTATGAGCTGTGGATGGGATCTTATTGTTGGTTTTAGGCAGTATGGAGACCTTTGTGGGAGGTCTCTGGTTGGTGGCAGTCATTTTACCAAGCCTTTTGGCTTCTTTTCTTGTCAACTAAGTATTTGTGCTCTTTCCNTGAAATATCTCAGTTTAAGTTTAAAGAGATTAAGTTTGAAAACAATTTTAGTCAGTTTACTTTTATTTGAAGCACACACATAAATTCTGTCCTCTGAAAAAACATTCACTCTATAAATGGTTAATAAGCTACCAGTAGCTTCTATAAGTCTCTTACAGGCATGAGCAAGAAGTTAAATAAAAGGTAAGTAAAACAGCTAGAAGCATCATAGATGTTATAAGTCATGATAAAAAGTAGCTTAATTTCTCCTGCAATCAAAGACTAATATCAGTTAACAACATACCTTTGGATCATATCCATGAAACCACAATATTAGATGAACCATATGCCTACAATGCCTTTTCGACACAAAATACTGAACAGCTTCAGTCTTCTGTACCATGAACTAACACAACATAAGTAAAACAAAAAGAATAAAATTAAAGGTCTGAAACCCTATTGCTAAGTGAGCTGAATAAAACAAAATTTGAAGACTTTAAATTAAACCCATACTTTCTTCAACACATTGAAAAAGCTAATAAACACAACCTACCACAGCATTTAATANACCCTATCGCTAAGTGAGCTGAATAAAACAAAATTTGAAGACTTTAAATTAAACCCATACTTTCTTCAACACATTGAAAAAGCTAATAAACACAACCTACCACAGCATTTAATAAAAAAATAGCAGCAAATCCCCTTCTGCTCCACATCTTTTACAGGGAGCAAATAGCCTCCACTATGCACCCAAGCAATAAATAGCGTCGGAGAGCTTCCCCCAGCTGTGACCAAGCCGCAATTATGCACAATTGCTATAAAGTCCACACGTGGAGGCATTTTTGTAGTTTTGTCTGTGAGAGGGAGTTGTGCTGTGTGGTAAGGGAATGGGGTGGGATAGGCTTGTTCTGGAAAGGTGAGGTGTTTTCTATTCAACTCAAGATTTGTGGTAAGAAAGGTTTTTTTGTTTTGTTAAATATAAAGGGTTTGAGAGTAGTGAGCTAGGGATCTGAAAACCTACAGAAATGCTTATGAGCTGTGGATGGGATCTTATTGTTGGTTTTAGGCAGTATGGAGACCTTTGTGGGAGGTCTCTGGTTGGTGGCAGTCATTTTACCAAGCCTTTTGGCTTCTTTTCTTGTCAACTAAGTATTTGTGCTCTTTCCGTAAGCAGCTCTTGTTTATGAGCAGCTTAGGGCTTCTCAGCTATGTAGGTGAGCTCTGTTCCTGGAGCACCCTTAAAACACCATGTAGACAATAAAGATTCTTAGTTTTGGCAGCTGAAGAAAACTTGTTTCTTACTCTAGTAAAAAGTAGAGACTTCTCTCTTCTCTTAGTTTATTCCTGAGCAGTAGTATTGTAACTCTTACTTCCTGAGCCACTCTTTATCCTATATAAATATTTTTTATAAGTAGTAGCTTTTTTTCCCCTGGGACACTGGAGGAAGAAGAGGGTGGTTACTGAGACTCCCTCTGATAATTGATGTTTCAGAAACGTAGTTAAAATTGGTTAAAACTCTGGGTCTTCCTTAGGCACTCCAAAGCCTGTTTGTCTCAGCTGGGTTAGTTAAGCTTTGCCTGATAGGTACAGGTGAAAGCTATATGCCTGTTCAGTGCAAGCTGCTTCTATGCACAGCTGCTAATATATTGATCAAGTTTTGTTTCTCTGTTTAAGCATATGCTGAATTTCATGCTGTGGGTAATTTTGCTGACATGTTTGAGGCTGTTTCAGGTACATAAAACTAAGCATATGCAAGAAGCTACAGAAAATAAACTTGGTTCTACAGTGAGTGCAGAAGAAACGTGGTCTGTCAGTAACACTTGATGCAATTAATTTACATGGTGTACATTTTTGCTCCCGTAAACTTACGGAGCAGTGACTCAGTCTGTTTATCACATTGTGATATGACCTAGAGACTTCAGTCATGCTCTATTTGTGACTGGTTGTTTGCGTGCAGAACCAAGGAGTCTTAAGGTGCATGTGGTCATGCTTATGAGCCTGAAAGGACTGTTCAAATGCTTGATAGTATGTATGCTAACTATTACTTTCCTGCTTTTTATTATGTGTAAAACAGGGGCTGCCACTGAGACTTTATGTATGATCTTTCCTAAACAAAATAGTTTCTCACAGGTACAGTTGCAAGGAACTGAAGGGCTTTCATTTTACTATTAGTGTGCTGGTTTTGAAGCCTGTTCAATAGTACTTAACCCTTTCACTTCATTTTAATCTGTTTTTAATCTGTATATGTCAAGCTCTCTATCTAGATGTGTATTGAGGTATTTGACTTGTGAAGTCTCTAGAGATTGAGTCTTTGCTCTTTTTATGTGGTGTGTGTGATAAGGTACTTCATTGCTAGGATCCCTAAGGACTTGTGCCATAATAACAATAATTGGTAAGAGCTTTAAACTGCTCCATGAGGTATATGCTCCTGGGCTGGGAGGGTGAGGGGTGTCTATATGGGAAGAACGGGGCACATAGTTCCTCAGCAGGGAAATTTTTCTCTTGGCCATCTGGGGGGTTTATCAATCTGCTTGTCTCACCAATGATGCAATAGGATGTATGGGGTTAGTTGTACTACACTAGGGACGGACTTTCTCTGCTTACTATACATATTCATGTTAAATGGGAGTGAAGGGCACAGAAAGCAACTTTCACACGTTTTTAAAAGAGTTATTATCTGCTTAGCTGTTGAGTTTAGAATTTGAAATTAAGGCTTTCCAAATGGAGACTTCTCTGAAGCTTGCAAAAGATGAGTATGGATGTACCTGGAGGATTTAAAAAGGCAACATATGGGAGCTACATAAGAATGCTCAGAACTGATTTTTGGTGCCTTTAGCTGTGCGGTGTGCAGCATCTGAGGAAATCTTCGCTTCACTGGAAGTCCTTGTTCATGCTGGAAAACCCAACCCCTTCACAGATTTAACTTCAAGAAATTAGTCATGCCTGGATTTTTCTTTGACAATTTCACTTTCCTTGCTGATAATGTTTCCATAGTCTTTCTTACAAAAGAATTATTTCAGATGCTAATTTATAGAAGCTACTCTAATGAAAAAATAATTGACTGATTAATGTTCCTTTAACATAGAGCTGTAATGGCCAATTGATTTTTATGGTCTCACCATTTTGTACTGGTCCTAGGGACTACATTTTTTTTCTCATACTAGTTCCGCATCTGATAGCGTAAATGTACTCTGTCAACAGGCAAATAATTTAAAAAAAAAATACCAATTTGGGAGATAGCTCATCATGTGTCAGATGTGTCACAAAGCCTGGAAAATGCCTCATGGCCTATGAGTGTGAAGTCTGAGTCCAGTAGCCAATGACCACCTAACTTAATGTCTTCTATTTTGTCCTGGGTATATAAAAGACATGAGAAAGGAGTACAATTTCAATCTCAGATGCCCAGTAATAAAAAAAAAAATCATTAGGTGATATTTTCAAGCAAACTTGACACATCCATTTGGCGTATGTGGATGGGGAATAACTCCCTTCAACTGAAGTCCTACTTTTCAGTTTAATTAACTGCTTGGCTCTACTTCATCTGCCTCTATTACATTTAACCGTCCATGAAGGGCACAAAGTTGCATGGGGGCAACTCAGGGAAAGAACAGGTAGTTAAGCAGTAGTATGACTGAGGTTCATGTATACGTCTATGTATGACAGGTGTTTTCAGTGCCTTGTGGAAGTGGTAGGAGTATTTGGGTGGTATTGGGTTCCTTGCTTTGTGGCCAAGAAAAGCAGAAATTGCTATCATGGTGTCTTTGGTGTACAGGTTTTGTAAAAGAACTAGTTGCGAGCATTTCCTGCTGTCAAGCTTCTGATTCTCTTGCTTCTATAGCACTTTGCAGTCTGGCTTCAGGGCAAAATATTCAGTAACTTTCATCTCCGATAGGAAGAATGCTCATGGGTTTTCCCCAAACTATACACTCCAACTTGAGGGAAATTGCGGAGCTAGTGGTAACTGTATGATATACTTCTCAGTGAAGCGAGAAGAGATTGGCCTTGGCTAAGGAGGTTTGCCTAAGGTAAATATTGGTTTGGCAATTCATTGGACTGACACTCTTGCTCTAATTGTTCAGTGGTTGACCCAAACATCCATGTGATTTTCCAAAATGGAGACTGACTGAAACTGCTTGCAGTGAAATACCTGACTTAAGCAGAAGCCAGGATGTCTTATTCCTGATGAAATTAACTGCACTTATTTTTGTCTATAAGGAATTCTAGATATGATGAGTTAAAAAAGTATTTTGAGCCTCACTTGCAACAGCAAACCTGGACCATACGTGTACTGTGGTTAGCAGTTCAGGGGCATCCAGAGTGTGCAGGAACTAGGTTTGTAACTAGGGCAAACGACTGGCCTTTGGTTTACCCAACAGGCTGTTTCAGAGATGGGAGATTTCCAGTCCTTCCTGTTGAAATTTTTGCATTTCTAATCTCTTGCAGAAGAGGAGACTGGAACTTGAATATTTCATCTTGGTTTCCCTGAGCTATTTGTTCAAGAGGCAACTTTTGATCAGTGATTATTGCTTAAATAAGGTAGCTTTGGCACTGCTCACAACATGCATCTTAAAAGCAACACTTGCGTAAATGCCCACTGCAAAGCTCACATCTTTTCTGAGTGAAGTACCATGCTACAATTCGAGAGTCACTGCCTTCACATGATTTAAAATAAAATAAGCTGCAGCTCAGGGTTAGAGTAAAGTTAGGTGCTATCATTTGTACTGGACTGTGCTACAAATTAACATGGCAATTGTGACTCAGTAAGGCAAATATTGCATGACCATTATAATGAAACTGGGTTCTTGATCTCAAGAAGTAGAAGTTGAATGAAGGCTGGTGTAGAAGTTTTGCGAAGCCACGTGCTGTAGCTCACTTGATTGTGCTGTCCAGGATTCATAACCTGTCTGTACATCTGGACAACAATCCTGAGTTTGCAAAAGTGTTTGCTCTGTATAGTTAAGGCTGGAAAAGGACTCAAGTACAGCACCTACTTGAGTTTCAGCTTATCCTCTGGGACCTTCAGCCAGAGCTTAACCGTAACTGAGAGTGTGTCTTTTCTGACCTATCTTGTTTGCTGTGTCTGCAGCAATGAAGGATCTGCCCTCTCTTCCAAGGCGGCCAATGCTAACAAGAGTAAAATTATGACAAAACTTTTCCTCGCTATTCTGGAGTATTAAAACCTGTTTAAAATATACATGTCTGTTATTAACAAATAAATGTCTGTTTGTTATTAATGTAATAAGTTGTAACGGTTGCCTCAAACTATTGTATTGGCACTTGCATCAGGAACTTGAACTTAATTTTGTGGATTAGTGACATGATGGGAAACAGCTAGTGGTACATGCTGAGCTGACCTTTGGGAAGGAGTGCAGATTGAAGGTGCCACTTTCTTGGAGATGCTGAGCTCTTGGTCATGTTGTGAGGGTACAACAGCACTTATGCTACCTGCAGCTCAGGCTTTGTTCTGTGATACCAGTATATTTATGAATTTGGAGTCCATGCTGTGAATTTTCAGGAAGATGCTGTATTTCTGATGATGGCCNGAGGGTACAACAGCACTTGTGCTACCTGCAGCTCAGGCTTTGTTCTGTGACACCAGTATATTTATGAATTTGGAGTCCATGCTGTGAATTTTCAGGAAGATGCTGTATTTCTGATGATGGCCCTCTTGAAATTCATTGTATGAATGAGAGGCCAGAGACAGAGTGCTGTAATACTCAGTCTTACTTCTCCCTTCTGCAAAGTAGCAGTGGCTTCTCTTGTAGTCTGCAAGCAGGTATTGCATGACATGAGGAATAGCTGGAAACTTCAAAATAAAGGTACTTAAACAGAATTCTGGCTTGCTGTGCAGTTTGTTCAGACCTTGGTCATAGAAGGTGGGTTAAGCTGCAGGGGTCTAGCTCTTGGTTGGGAACGGTAGGAGGCATTTAAACCTTGTATGCAAAAAACAACTTTGGAGGAGTACAAGATAAATGGCTATCAGAGTGCAAGCAAGCTGCCAGCAGCCTGAGGGCTGCCACAGACTGGTGTATAAGTGTAACTACAGGACAGAGTGTTCTTAAAATCCTTCCTAGGATTCTTCTTATTCGAGATAGATCATAACCCCTTAAAATCTTAAGGGAATGACTTATCAGGTGTTAGGTGTTCTGCACAAATTAACAAGAAGCATCTTAAGCACCTTTGTTACTGTTACTGTGCTCACAAACCAGCAGCATTGCTAGGCTTTGATTTTACTTCATGACAACTGGCTTCTGAAGCTTATGAAAAAGCTTGTGTTGTACTAGTAGCAATCCTGTTCCTCATCTTAAACATATTGGAACCATCTATAACATATGATATAATCAGAACAGATTGTGACCCTCCTACCCCCTGATTTGAATGGGATTCTTGCAAAGTCAGGTTCTAGCCAGGGGCTTATAATTGTGTTCTTAGCAATAATGTATATTAATTATCTATGATCATGCTGTGCAGAAGAAAATTGTGCCCAATATGCGACTTCCCTCAAATGTATGGCTATCATAGTCAGTTGGTAATGTTTCTTTTTGATAGTGGGTGGATAGAAATCCTGCCAGCTCTTCTCTCTGCTAGGTTTATTTGTCTTCTGAAAGAAAATTGTAAGAGATCTGTGTTTCATTGGAAAACTACTGAACTGACAGTTGAATAAATATGGGTGTATAATACAAAAGTTATGTGCCTTAGGCATATGATAGCTTAACCAGCTCTTCCATGAGTGAATAGGTCTCTTGCAGGAATTTATCTATGGAGGTGTGTGTCTTTCATAGTAGATAGAGGTGAGATAATTAATCTTCATTCATTAAATCAATGTGAGAAAGTATTCAGAATAGGCTGATATGTCATCTGCTGTAATCTGGGTGGTTTGACTCAGTAGAGGAGTAATGCTGATCACAGGATAGCCAGGTTCTGACGTATGTTAATGCATGCAACTTGCCTGAGTGAATTTGGCAATCTGTCACGTGACTGGTAAAATAGTGACTTGTGTCAAAGGCACACCACTGAAGTTTTTGGTTTTGCATCTTTTTGAAGCTTATGCTTTTTGCCTCACCTGTGGAGGCTGACATCTGAACAACTGTGAGCAAGATGGTCTACTTCCCAGCACCTGGGGCTGAAGTGTGACTTTCAAAAGCTTTCACCTATGAAGCAGGTATGTGAAAGCCTGGGTTTTCCCAGGAAGCTGAGCAGAAGCAGGTTCTTCCTCCTTCAGAAGGATTTTAGAAGTCTCCACCTTTGAACCCAATTGCAGAGGTCCTAATGCAGGGAAATAATTCTTTGAATGCTTAAATGTGGTTTTGTATGATAAACTGTGGTTCAAGGACTGCTTAAGGTCAGAAACAAGAGTGACAAGGTGATGTCTTGAGATGATCTTGTCCTTTGCAGGACAGTGACATGTTTTTTTTCCTTGGGCCAAAGCCTTGGGAGAGAATTCTGCATGTTCCAGCCCTGAGATGGGCCTAGTCAGGGTTAGGGACAGGAAAAAGGCACCTCTTTGTAGGGAAAGGTGTCTCTTCTATACAATACTACAATGTTGAAACTGCGTGCAACTGCAGGACCAAACTCAAATGTATCTGGTCTTGTGCATCCTGTTTTGTTGGGAATACTAAGTTACCTTATTAGTGGAAAAAAGATATGGAAGTCATTGTGGGACAGTTAGAGGTTGATCATGGCTTGATGGTTTTTTTTTACAGAATGGTTAGAAACTACCATAATACCTCTCTGACAATATAACTTATTGTAATTACCTTGGTCCCCATGAATAAATGGAATTTATCAATCCTTCATGATGACTTATTTTGTATTTCATCTGGTTGGCAACATTAGAAGCTGGAAGTAGACTGTGCTAGCTCTTCTTGTCATTCTCTTCTGCTCATTCATTTCTTCTGAAGTTAAGAAAACCTAAGCACTTCAACAAAGCTCTGAAAAAAGCCTTTTTAATTAAAATTTTTAAAAAGAACTGTAAGACTTGAGGAAGGAAATAAGCCAAACAATTGGGGAAGAGTGCTCTGCTCTTCCAAGAAGGCAGTAGTTAAGACTGCCCAGCAACTTTCAATTTTTGCACATGAATTTTTGATCAATTATCTAAATACTGGCTGATTTTTGCCTTGAGGTCCCTACTTGTGTTAAGATACAGAATGGACTTTCTCTGGGGCTTGGTCAAGGCAGGAAGGTCCTTGGAAGGACCTTTGCTTCACTGGCCTGAAAACAGATTCATCATTTTCTGTATGCTTGATGGAGATCTGGGGATCTGACTCTCTGAAGTGCTGAGGTTAAGGTCAATGGGAGCTCTCTTAGACCGATCATAACATGAATGCATAAAGTGATCATCTTTGACTTATGCCTCTTTCTAGTCTTTTGAAAGCAAACCATATTAAGTCAATGGTATTATGATGTGTGGCTTTTGGTCAATCCAGGATTTGGCTGCACCAGTTTGTCATCCAGCTCATGGTGGTATTGTGGTGGTGTCTGTGGTATGGCTGGGCTCTGAAGAGAGATGTGGCTTTGGCTTGGCTGAAGGGTTTCACAGGAGCTTGTTGAGAGCAGCAGAAGTGTGACCTGATCTCTTGTTTTTATCCCAGGCCCTGAAAGGAAATATTTTTTTCGTGATCAGCCATTTGACTCTAGACTTGGCAACACTAGGTTACATGCTCAAGTTCTGCTGTGTCCTGGCCAGTCCCTTTGCAGGATGATCAGTCCTGTCCTCACTGGCTGGCAGTTATTCTAACATCATTCGCTCCTGCAGAGACGCTTCTTATGTCAGGTCCAGCCTACTTGCCAATTTAACTAATGTCTGATTTAAAACTATTTTCAGCCTGTAATTACTACAATGAAAATAGCAAAAAAATTGATTTCTTATATTTCTCACATTATATTACTCTGGAATCCTGTCTAAGTGCCAAGGGGTTAAATATGATTCATGTAATCTACTTTCCCACTAATCATTTATTCAATTACCTATTAGAACTCAGGCAAGAAATACCAAAAAAGGAAAGGGGAGAGACTGACCTGGAGTATATATTCAATAAAATGCTGCAAACAACAACCAATCATTAATTATCTAATCAGCATTCTGTGAGTCTTTTAGCCATAATCTCATTACTGTAATTAATTGCAAGAATCATTTTGTGAACAGAGCGCAATAAAAGTATATGCAATGTAACAGCACACAAATTAAATCTAAATCCCAGAATGAATAACAGAGAAAGCTGGAAGATATTACTAAGAGAGGGTGTTGTTAAAGGAGATCATATTTCAATGTCAAAATCTGGTGGGTTACTTGTGCTGCAGGAGTAAATCAATAGTGTTGCATTGAAAGGACTGGGACAGATCCACTTTGGTGCAATTAATCACAACTCCATTAAAGCTTGGAGAGTTGGGGGTGGCTTCTTAGCTAGTAAAAATGGATGGGGTTTGTAGGTGGTGAAGTTGGTACATGTTGGCAAACAGATTCTGCTAGGTTTTTTGCACCAAATAGGTAAGGTTGTCAAAGTGCTTAAAGGATTTAGGAGAGCTACTAACTTTCCTTTTAGTGGCAAAGATAAGCTTGAAGGCTTTTACATGCTGTTGAAGGTCCTCCCTTTGGCCAGGTTTTTGTAGTTCTTCACTTTTGGTAGTGGTAGCCCTACTCTGCTTTTCTGGCTGCTTTTACAATAAATAATTAAATGATGCAGACACATCCCACAAACACCTGCTGGGCTTACAGCAAAGTTATTTTATGACAGTATCAAGATTCTACATCTAATATTCTAGCAGCACAATAAGTTACTGCCTTTGCTCTTACCAGCCTTTTGACTGCAGCAAGTATTTTGTCATCCTTTTTCTCCTTTTCATTTAATTTTTCATTAATTTTTCTAAGGATCAATGCCAGCATTCATTTAAAAGCTATAACACACAATATATTAAAACAAAGCCCCAACAACCATAGGCTTGCTTGTGCCATTGATTTTTCTGAGCAGAATTCCCTGCTGACTGCAGTGTGGAGTTGCTCAAAGATATTGATAGTGTGTGTCCCTCTACAGAGAATTTAGATTAAAAACACAATACCTTCTAGTCAAAAAGGTCTGTGTGGAGTGCATTAACTTTGGGGGGGAAAAGCTACATTCTACAAAGCATCCACAAAAAGCTGGCAGACTCTAAACTAGGCCTGCGAGTGGAAGTGAGTATTCAGATGAATGCTGTAATGTAAGGGAAAACCCCCATTAGTGCCTCCACCTCTCCCTGCTGAGACCTAACAAGGTACTGGCCTCTTGTCCAAACCCAAGCTCCTTGGGACAGGATAGGAGGCAAGTATGCTTAATGGTAGCCAGTATGGAGGCTCTCCCTGGCCTGCTGCTCAAGGCAGTGTTCGGTTTACCTGGACAGATTGGCCAAGGTCCGGATTTTGAGGAAGACTTTGAAGCCTTTTCTTGCGTTGTACTGTACCTTGCTGGCAAGTGCTACGTGCCTGCCTTGGTGTGGTGCCATGCCAGTGTGTGGGTCAGGAAGTGCTTTAGAAGGTTTGCCATGACACTTCAATGTATTTATTGAGCTCCTGAATCCAGAGCATCTCTTAAATCCTCCCTCAAAGAAAATTCTGCGGAGGAAATGCAGAATGCCTTGTTAATTCAGTTTTTAATGATGAACGCCCTGTGGCTTTTGCTTTGATAATCACAGTTTGCTTCCATGAGTAGGTCATTCCTCTTAGCACACTATGCCCTTTTAAGAGTGCAAATGCCTTCAGGTTAAACTGAGCGCTATCCAGTTCTGTGGATGAAGTGTATTCCAAAAAGCAGAACTGTTTGGTCTGTGCCTGGTTTGTACATACATAAATAGTGGAAATGCAGCATTTTATTGTGACCAAGAGAAGATGTTTTAAGTAGCTGACTAATTTTGTTTTTAAAAACTTAAATGTCCTTAAAGTATTTTTTGCTTTTGAAGAGTGATTCCAATGTTTTATAGTCAGCCTCATGTTTAAATTCATTTGTCTTCAACAATGCATTACTGCTACATTTAGCAAGTATATTTTAATGGTAGGGTTAAATTAAATGCCTTTTCTTCCTAGTAAAAATAAAGTGCACCAGCTGTATGAATTAATAATTTCCAAAGTAATAAATATTATGAACTTATTCTAAGACACATTGGGATAATATTTCTCTGGTTTTAGACCATTAGCCAATTTTTACATACGCTCTGTTTGGCATGCTGTAGAAATGGCATAGAGATGAATGCATTTTTTTCTAGTGCAGCTGTTAGATCAGCAGCATTGCTTGATTTATACCTCACATCAGCAAGCCATGGGGGATATGTCCACTTCTCTGGCTATAGTAAGAATGCCAGGACCTTTCACAGGACATAGACATCTCCCCACCTACGTTGAGTCCTTGCGAAGGCTCGGCAGGGAAAGTGTTTGGTTTCTTGTGCTGGGGAAGCTTTGGCGCTTGCAGAAGCATGACATGTCAATTCGCTTTTGCGTTTTGGCAGACTGGGTGCCTAGGTCTTGCTCTGGGTACTGGGGCACTTAGGATTCGAAGAAGAGATGATGTTCATGTGGGGCATCTGCTTGGTTGGATTACACAGTCTGGAAAGGGTTTGTGGTTATATTGAACTGTACTTGTTTGCTGCTTCTGCGCAGTGTCTGAAATTAAATTATTTTTAAAGTTTAGGTGCTTAGGAAGGTTTCGGAAAATGTTAGCTGTCATAAAATGTAGGGGGGTTGTATTGGAAATAGATATTACCTTCCAGGTAGCAGTAATAGCTGTTTTTCCTCTATGAATTACATGGTGCTTTCCATTGCCTTTAATCCTGACCCTCAAAGAATAGATTTTACCATCCACATGATAACCGAGTTTGGGAAATAAGCTTCTGAAGGAATAGTGGATGCATCATCTGCCCACATGGGATTATTAAACTGAAACAGCTACATGGTATTTTGTCAGTTGGCTCCCATCTTAAATTTGAAACTCGAACAGCTCAGTTTCTCCATTTACAGCTTCGAATATACTCAGAGAACTAATAAACTGAAATGACAGATGCAGAGGGATTACAGGATATCAAGCAGTATTTTCCAAATGGGGTAACAACAGCTATGGAAAAAACATTCTGTTGTAATAATGAAAGTTATCTTTTTACATCTTCTGCTTGCTGGATTGGAATCACCAAAGAGATAAGAATTTCTCCTGCAGCTAAAACACTCAACAAACGTGCTGTGGGATGTTTGCTAGAGGTTTGCACTCTGAATAACTAATGTAAATAAGCCCTTCACTATTACACTGGGAAAGACTGGATATAACATTGCTTGCTGCTTAGACTGACCTGAATCTTTCACCTCTCTGAAACCTCACCCTTCTGCAGCATTTGTGTCAAGCTAGTGAGGTTTTGGTGAGTCATGATACTGTGGGGCAGTGATGAAGCCATTGGATTCACTGTCTGCATTCCTCCAAGACACGAGTCCCTCTGAGGCATGTGCTGAAATTAGAGGACAGAATTGGTGACTGTGCAGAAAAGTCACTTCAGAAGCCCCCACGGGATCTGGGGACACTGACTCGTTGACTCAAGAACTGAAGTGAAGGCTGAGGTCAGGGCCATCTGAGCTGAGTTGCTATGAGTCAAGATCTCAGTGCAAAAGATGCTAGCAATAGCCCTGTGGCAGGTGTAAAAAGGCAGAGCATCTTAGGACTGAATTATCTTTGGAGGAAGTACTCTAAATTTACACTAGAAAGTTTTCCTTTGTAGGAGACTTTAATCTTTGCTGGTCCATGCTATACGTAGGATCTCAGGGCAAGAATACTGTTTTTTTCTTGTTTGATTTCATTCTAATCTAGAAAAGCATTATTGGAACGGAAACTTCAGGCATAATTGTAAGTACTTACTTAACAACCTTGTATTAATTGCCTTTCTGAACAAAGGTGACCCTGAGTACATGTGTGTTTTCCTTTCTCCACTGTCTCTGGTTTATCGCTCAGCTAGGGATGAAGCTTAATGCAGTTTGCATAAAATTGCATAAGAGGATTACAGGGGCACTCCACAATATATATAAAAAAATATGTGAATGGTTATATTGTGTTATACAGCACAATTCTCAAGCCTCAAAAATGCTGTATTCCTCTTCTTCAGGATTTGTTTCTCTGTGGCAATTTTGAAGCTGTGTATTTATCCCTGTGTAACGACTGCAGAAGTCTCTGCCAAAGAGGAAGAACAGACTTTGGGATCGGCTTGGACAACTTGCATGACTTTGCCAGTCTGTAGGGCATCCTCTCCTTGGATTTTCTGGGCAATCATGCCCTTTTGTATCTCTCTGGAGAAGACATCGATCTTCTGGCTGAAGAGAAACCCAATGTCCATGCAGCCTGCTCTGTAGCCTTCCTTACTTGTGAGTAAGCAGAAATAAGACAGGAGGCAAGGCTGCAACTTACTGAAGCAAATGGGGTTTTTTTGCCATTTACTAGAGTTCTAAATATTTGGTAGAGTTCGAGGAATGATGTGCATGTGCTAATTTTTAATTCAGACTGTATTATCTTCTATAAGTAATTCTCCTGCTTGCGCATCTAAAACAGAGCGGCACTCAGGGTATTTCTCAGATGAGTGTTTCAGCTGCTGCAATAAGGCATGCAATAATCTTGCCTGTAAGTGAACTCACCAAGTGAGCATCAGAGGCAGAGGTGGGGCAGCTGGGACCTCTGTCACGCTGTTCAGGTGGTGCAGGGTGTGTGCTTGAAGTGTCCTTTCCTATTGGGCAGTCAGACGGTGTGCAAGCATCCAGTTGTCCTAGCCTTCTCATTGGACTTGTAAACTACTAAACTGCATTCTTGCTCTCCTGCCTCAACTCTATCAAGCACTCTTTAAAGGGTCAGATATTAGCCTCAAAGGCTTATTTAGCTCCCAGAGCCTGGAGAATAATTAAACGGTTTGCCCTGAAATAGCGGACATATTGTATTGTCTAAACTTCCTCCATTATTCTTATCTTCATAAGGATGTTTCTCTGGAGATAAGCCCCCCACATCATGCTATTGCCTGAAGATGCCTTCTGCCCTCTTAAAAGATCTGTTAGCTAATGCATCTCAAATTTTCCTTTCTGAGCTTTCATTGCAGTTGGGATAGCATTATTATGAAACCTCCCGATAACATGGTTGCAAGTTAGGTGTGTGGATGGTGGGCATCTTAACTGTGGGGATGGAGGTGTAGTTGCATGGATGGACTACTTTCCCTTTTGTTTCTCTCTTCCTCTTCACCTTTTTACATCTACAGACACTTAGTAATGGTGGTCGTAAGATCACCAAAATGGTTTTTACTGAGCGCTGGCCCCATGGGTGAAGGTGAAATGGCAGCTTACTCCTGCAATGATTAACACAGTTCTCAGTGGCACTGANTGGTTCTCAGTGGCACTGATACGCCTTTTTCGTTGTCAGGAGATGCAGGAGAAGTGACGTTTTCCTTAAAGTTTCCAAATGTTTTATCTACCAAAGACTTGAAGGCTAGTGCTACCCCTTCAACATCGCTCTCAAACTTTTAAATCTGAGCTGGACTGTAGTTTGTGCCTTATAATCTACCTGGAGGCTGGTGACAAGTGGAGTACCGTGCAGTCTGTATGGGGATGTGTGCTGTTGAACAACTCTATTCATCCCCTGGAACAGGATATGGAGCACAGTGGCATCAAGTTTGCAGATGACTAATTGGAGGGCCCAGTTATATCTGTGAAGGGCAGGGCTGCCATGCAGAGGGATCTAGGCAGGCTGGGGTGGGCTGCCAGGGACCTTGTGTAATTCAACAAGGATAAATGGCAAGGCCTGCCTGGTGGAGGATGAGTACCTAGCAATGATATGGTCTGTACCTGACTACCCAGCGAGCAACTCTGCTGGAAAGACCTCGGTGTCCCCCGCCTTGGGGAGCCAGTCATGGGCTGATCCTGTTCCCTGGCAGTAGAGGCAGCCACTGGAATCTGAACTGTGTAGGAGCAGGTGGAGGGAGCTGATATCCCCCTCTCCTCCCTGCATGGTGGGCCATGGGACCTGTCATGAGGGTTTAGTTAAAACTTCATGTCTACTGTGGTATGTCTTCAGAGGCAGTTACCGTGGAGGAAATAATTCACTCCCAGGTCAATTCACTGTGGCTGGTTTCTGTTGCTGTCCTTAAATTCATCTTTTCAGATGTACACGTAACAAATTGGAGAACTGCTGTTAGTAAACTTGTGGGCAATATTTTAATTTCTGTTTTGTGGTTTCAGTATGTCTCCCCTCCCTCACACAATGCCAGTGTAAGGTTGAAAATGTCTCTACCATTCAGCTTTGTTTAATGTGCTCCTGCAATAAAGCTTTTAAGAGCACAGTATCAATGCACCTATGGTGGCCGCTCAGACACCTCTATCCATCAGTTTTCTTTAGCAGTATGGCACAGAATCAGTGTTATAAGACACATGTAACAAATACAGATAAATTCCAGTTCTGCTACAGCAGCATTTTTTCTTAAACAGGATCCATAAGTTGTTAATGTATTACAGACCTAGAACTGTTAAATGCAAATATAAAAGGATCCGCTTTTTTTTGAGGGAAGATTATTCATTTCTTGGCTCTGAATATCAGATAAGACTAATTTCTGACACATGATTTTTTGAAGGTTTTGTATTGCAGGAGAGCTTGCAATCCTCAACACCCTCTCCATTCCCTGCAAACATTTAGAACAGCTATTTTCTCCTTCGGATGACAATTTTCATTTCAAGCAGGCTACAAGAGGTCATTTAGCTAATTTATGTGGAGATGAAGAAGGGTGGGTGGCACAGGGTTGAGAAATCAGGGAGATATGCAGCAAATAACACTGCAAAAATAGTTGATGAAGTGCCATTGCTGTCAGCATTTGCAACTGTAGATTAAGGTGTTCACATCCTAATTTAGCCTTGTGCTTGAGGCACACCATTAACCTCCTGACAGCTAGTACAGTGCATGCACTATGGATCACCTGATCATTTTTTCCCCCAAATGTTGACTAAGTGCTGCAGAATTGTTAAAACTCTCTGGCCACAGGCTCCTGTTCAAATTTTAAACTAGAGTGATTACATGGAGATAACTGAGCTGATGCTATTGAAAGGGACAGCGTGTTGTCTGTGAAATACAGACAACATTCCCAACTATTGTCACAGACATCAACAGCCTGGCTTCTCCTCTCCAAGCTGTGCATTTCAGCAAATTCCAGAATAATAAAAATTCAGATCGTGTTATCTTCTATGAGTAATTCTCCTGCTTATGCAGTGTTATTCCAGGAACTGTACTCTGCCAATGCCAACACTTGGCACAGATTTTTCTCCAACTCTTGCCCTGCTTTTAAGCAGATTTTAACTATCACACATGGCGGGGGAGGGGGGGGGAGGATAATGGTATGTGGGGTATTTATTTTTCTGTGATGGTTGTGTTGAATTTGATATTTGAAAGATATCTCCTGTCATAAACCTTACTTGCCTTCATCTTGATACAGAGTGAATAATAATAGAATCATTTTCTTGTGCTGTACATCAGTGTTGTTTACACAGATTCCCTGAAATGTTTTGTTTAAGTATGTTCAAAACCAACAAATAAAATGCTTTCACAAAAGTTAGCCTAAATCCTGAGATTTGATGCACAGTCGATGTGAGATCCCGTACGCGGTTCAGTAAGGCACGATGGACCAATAGCAGCTCTGTGCTGTTCTGCACCGAGACAACAACCACAGCACCTTTTCTCCTCTTTAGCTTGTTGCAAATTGATCCCAGAGCAGGTTTTTACTTTAAATGGTCAAAAATGTTTCCAGTGGGATTTGTTGTATAAGCAGGTTAGCTTCAAGTATTCCTGGATTTTCTTGTTATCCCCTCTGAGATGCAGGGATTTGCAGAATACTTTGATCCTGTCAGTATTTCTCTGGGAAGAAAATATCCCCTTGCCGTTGCTCTGTATTGAACTTGCTGGAGTTTGCAGCACTCTCCTGCTGAGGAAGAGGGTTTTTGTAGAAGTTCAAGCCAGTACAGATCTGTTAAGTGTAACGTTGAGTCCTGTTCCTCTGCCAGCCCTTCTCTCTGTGCTAGGGCATGATAAGTGTTACCAAGTGTATAAAATTTCTCACCTCCGGGAGGTTTCTGATTTTATTTGGAAACTTGCTCTCTCTAAGAAATGATTAAGCTAACTGGTGTATACCTTGGATTCCTTGGTCTTTGGTGTGTGAGTAGTGACTAGTGAGCTTCAGGAGGGTAAATGAAAATCAAAGTATCTGAGCTGGTGACTTTTTTTAGCTGCTGAGCTGTGTTCAGGCTGGATGTGGCTGCTAAAGGCTTGCTTTAGAGTTTGAGGTCCATGAGGCAATTATAGCACTCTGCCCTTCTGGAATGAGTCACCTCAAAACTGGGCAAGTCACCCCCAAAGTAGTGAGTGCTTAAGTCATCCCTCAACTGGGCACTGGCTATTGTACCATGCGGAGATGATCCCTGCTGTTGTGGTTTAGGCCCAGACGGCAACAAAGCACTCCATGGCCGCTCGCTCACTCCTCACTTCCCAATGGACTGAGGAGAAAATGTAATGAAACCTGGTGGGTTGAGACATGGACAGGGAGGGTTTACTCACCACTTATGGTCATGGGCAAAACCAGACTCCACTTGGGGAAAAAAATTAAATTTAATCAGTTATCAGTCAAAGCAGAGTAGCATAAGGAGACACGAAAAGCCAGATCTTAAAAAAACCCCAAACTCCTCCCTCCTTCTTGNCTGCCTGTGTGGCCACTTGCCCTGCTACCGAAGCCCTGCCACACAGACCCAACACACTCAGAGCACCAGTGTTATAATTTGGAGATTAAACTTCTTAGATGTTTTTTGCAAAAGGCACTGGGACTCTGTATACTTTTCCATTTGAAAGAGGTATGGTTACATGCTAGTCCTGGGAACTGGATGTGTAAGTACATTAAATGTCTGATATGGAAAAAGGCAAAATCCTTCCACAGGGGAAAACTACTCTTGTGGAATGACTCAGAAACTGCTAATGTAATGAAGTGACTCTTCCACGACATAGGGAAGAGTGGGAGATGCAGTTATCACTGGTTTTCCCTATATTCTCTTTACCCTGATCATCTCCTTCTGGCATCTGGGCTGCTAAGGATGCTTGAGAAAAGGCTGGCAAGCTCTGAGTTTGCTTTGGCTCACTCTGGAGCTGTGCTATTCGCAGTGCCATTATCCTGAGCCATGCTAGGGTTACGCTTCATTTGCAATAAAGTAATATTTCTGGTGATCTCTGCACAGAGGTGGCAGCAAGGTAGGAGGGCTCACGCATAGATGTTTCTTCTAGTCCTTTACAAGACTAGAGTGGCCTGATGGAGGACAAAGTCAGTATTCCACTATCACAGGTTTGTGTCCCTACCTTCTGCAGTGGAAGGATTTTGTGCTCTCAGAAAGGTGAAGAGAGGGGGAACATTGCATGTATTTGAGAGTTTCTTAATATTGAAAATCCATTTGAATAATCACGCAAATAAATGGCATTGTTAAAAGTATGATTAAAAGTCTGAAAGAGTTCTGTTCTTTTACCATTACAATAATTTTTACTGACTTTGGGCTTGGGATGGAGATTAGAAAGCTCCAAATTCCTGTACTAACATTACAGATTGCGACAAACGGCTGATAATTGCTTAGATTTAGATTGTTTCTACATGAAATGCAGCATGGTAATAAAATTTATTATCTAGCCAACTCTCTACACATAGACAACTCAATATTCTCAGTTCGACTTACGGCTGATGTTTCTTATTAACATTTCATGCATGGTGCTTTTCAGTATGTCAGCCCCTGCTTAGAAGTAGTAGGCATTACTGTGAGCTGCAAACTCTTGGTCAGGAGAGTTTCCAGTTTGCAGATGCTGGGTGTTCTCACCCTGATTTTAGCCAAGCACATAAGCTATACTTAACCACAAGCAGTCTTGGGTTGCACCAGTGGCTTTAAAATGCAAGGTCTGAATATTTGTATATTCAACAACTGGAAATATTCTCATTAAATACTTGGCAAGTATTGAAGAAGTTAAGGTAGTCAAGAAATATTCTCAAGAAACAGGTATTTGTGTCTATCTAGGATATTCTTATTCCATCCTGTGAAATACTGCTGCAGATGAAGTAACAGCCTCCACTCTGTCTGATGTATGCAACTCCTGCAAAACCTCAAGGGAAGATATCCCTGTGTTCAGTGCTAGTTGGTGTAGCTGTACGTTAAGAGCCAGGTGACTGCTGAGGGGCTTAGACTAAATCAACTCCAGGACAACTGCTTTTCTTTTTCTAGAAAAGCTAAAGCGTACTGTTAAATAGCAATGCCTTTGAAAGGATATCTCATCAGGTCTCTGTACAGTGACAGGCATCAGTGCTGCTAATTGTTGACTATGATGTGCTATTTGTTTATTTTAATGAACTTCAGTAGTTCTGTGGTACACACAGATCAGTGTTTTGTCTCTACTAGCCAAAAATAGCAATTCTTCTTCCTCCCTGTGTTGGGAAGATGATTTCCAATATACTCTCCAGCATTTTGCCTTGGGGTATGTGTAGTGGCTTGCTCCATGGTGTTTTGGCTACGTTAATCTGAGTGGGCTCTGTGCAAGTCTAAACGTGTCTTTCACTGCCCCATCAGACACTCTTCTGGCCAAATTATGCCAGCGCAGCATTATGGGAGACTTGTCCCATGCTTAGAGAGTGGTGCTCCCAACCCTCCAAGGTGAGATATTTTGCAGCTGGTGCTGGTGGAAGTTCTGAAGGCAGAAAGCCAAGCAGAAACTTGTGGGATTATGATGAGAAAAATCCTTACGCTTCTCTGAGCATTGCAGGGTTGTGCAGTGCATCATGGATCAGGCTTGATTTTCAATCCTGCTGTCTCTAGGGTTGCGCTTCAGTCTGTAATTCCTTCTCTCCTCCGGAGAGGCAGGGGAGAGCTCGCTGCTTGCCTAACCAGCCCTGCGTGTGTTTCCTAATAGCCAGTAGCTTCTCAAGCAAGAGACAAAATTCTCTGCAGCCCAGTTTAGCAGTGAAAATCAGCTAATAGGAGCAAAAGTGTGTTGGGGGCAGACGTGCAGCAATAACTCTAGGTGAGTGACAACTGGCAGGGAAGCTTATACTTTTCACGTTGGTGTACTAAGGACCTAAGAAATTCACGTTTTCATTAGAAGACATGAATGTGTGTGAAAACACAAGCATAACTCCTTACGTGCCAGTGAGTCACTCGGGGGTGCTCAGATGGGCAGAGCAGTTGCCTTATACTTCAATGGTGCGAAATGATAGTCCTAGTGTAAATAAGAATTGGGTCTAAGCATTTTTAGTGTGTGGAACTGACTATAGTTGCGATTCCTTAGGTTTGTTTTAGATTACTGCCATATAGGTCAAAAATATACACTGTCCTGTACAGACTGATTTCAACTGCTCACCTGCTGAAGAACACATGTTAAGAAAAAATAAAGGGGAAGTTTTTCCTCAGAAGTTCAATGTAGAATAAATATTTTTCTCCACTTCCCAGTATTCTTGGGCCTTCTGAGTACAGAGCTAAACGCAGATATGTTCTGCACTAGCCCTCTGTTTCTGGGCCAGCCGTTCACTGAAAGGGGGACTTTCAATGAATACCTTTAAGAAAGCCCAGGGTTATGTCTTGAGTGATGCTGTCAGCTGCCAATGCTGCTCCAGAGCAACACTGAAATTACAGCAGGAGTTACTTCACAGAAAGGGAGGCATCACCATCCAAATGCTGCAGGGAACAGAAATCCTTCCTGGCGTTGAACAAGCCGGAAGACCTGAGTTTCAAATGGGATGATTTCTCCTGGCTGCTGGGTGCCTGTGAAAAGAGTAAGCACCGTTGGTCAACTCCATCTACAAATAATTGTACCATTACTATTTTTTCATAAGATGTTGACACTTCTGCTTAAATCTCTAGCCAGTTAATATTTTTAAGTAATACTTATTCTAGAGACTACTGGCTGACTTGTTTCTTTGAAGTATTTCAGCTTTTAGAATGCACTTGTATTGATTGCTCACAATTGCTCTTCTTTCTACTGAAGACTGATTGTCTTTTGTTATTGCATTAACTTTGTTTTTTCTACTGGTTTTGCCTTTACAAAATTGTTCATAAAATGTATTTCTGATCAGAAATCTAGACTGTAGAGCCCATTACACTTTGGGTAGATGAAAATCTTCCTCGCCCAGTGGTATGGGATGCTCTGCATTAAACATAACATTAGTTATAGAAACTGCTCCCTCTGCGTTATTAGTAACAGAGCATATAGGGAATGTAGCAGCAAACCTAATGGGAGAGACGTGTGCCGGGGATGGAAGATGGGGAAGGGATAACTTAAAAAAAACCCAACCCAACCTGCGAGAAAGGTTCCCGTGAAGCATCGCCATGGCTCAGATTGTGGCCTAGAAAGGAAGATTTCTGTCAGTATTCCCCAATGGAAAAATTGGCCCTTTCAGAGGGGGGGAAAAAAGTGAAGATCTCAGTTTTTCTAACATGCTATGTTTCTGTTCGATTTTTTTCATATTCAGTGACTTTATTATACTTCTAGTTGCTCTGTTACAGAGATTTCAGTTTGCTGTTGTGGAACACCATTAGCAGCATTTACCAAGGCGATGGTGTTAGGAATTCCTCAGGCTGTAGTGTGTCAGGTAACAGTTTCTATAGTGATTTTCAACCACAGTCCAGAATGCTGCATCTGATCGCATAGCCAAACAGAAGCTTAAATAACAGTAAGCTCAGTATAAAGTGAATATTGCTAGGCTTTTGTACAGCAAGGTTTGTAAGTTTTCAGTTTAGTGATCATCTCATGAATCCATAGGGCTAATGGGGCTGTTTTGGTCCCCAATAACTTGTCTATGCATCAGTGTCTACCTAAAAAAAGCCTCTCCAGCCTGCTTCTGACACTACTGTATAGTGCTGCCTCCCTCAAGCCTTCATGGTCTCGCGTTAAGAAGCACTGCAGAAAGATGGTTTTCTTATAACAATTTTCTCCAACCCACGTGATACAAAATACCACTGTCTTTATATGTTCCTATGTTCTGGTATACACGTATGCCGATTATGTGCGTATACGTATTTAGATGCAGGTACTACTCTGGTTTTGCTGACCTGACCCATCTCTCAATGCCAAAAGCCGTTTCTATGTAACTTTGCAGAATATGCCCATTTCCTTTCCTTCACTGATCACCACCTTAACGCTTGTTTTAGCATACTTGTAAACTGCAACTATAAGTGTTTATTCTCCTTAAATGCCTATCCAGCACTATTTTACGTATTTGACCTATTTATTAATTATTTGTTTGAGTAACACCCATGAGTCCTAGATAAGGCAAGGCCCCGCTGAGGCAAGTACTGTGCAAATACATATTGAAACTCTTCAATGCAGGAATTTTTACTATAAACTGTATTTCATTGATCGATAATACGTGATGGACTGCTGTGCTGATCTTTGTCCCCTCTGAAGCTGTCAGGCTTCTAATTTATCATCTATTTGATCCTGTAAATTGCAGAATGGAGGCCTAGATCGACAAGGTGTTTGAGGTGGGAGGAAGGAGAAAAGTACAGTGGAAATAAGAGCAACAAAAAAGATGGAGTGTTTTCTATAACTGAGCAATGACTAAATGACAACGGAAAAATGACTGGCGATATGACAAGTCCATAGTCATGAATGATGTGGTGAATGGAAATAGGAGTAGATGTTGCCTCTTCTGGCACAAGAGCCACAAGGCATCATGGTAACCTAGCAGGTGGCTAGTAGGTGTGCAGGATGAATTAAAGGAGGTAATCTGTCCTGCTCAGGTAGTTAAGCTGTTGATGTACTTGCCACAGCACATTGAATGTGCTGAAAGCTCACCTATACAGGGCTCAAAGTGTGACTGGACAAATTAATGGAATAAAAAGTCATTGCAGGCTATTAAACACAGCCATTGCCTCTGGCGTAGGACAAATGGGAAACAACTTTACAGTGGGCCAGGAAGTAACAACTTCGTTCTTCAGTTTTAACCCCTTATGTTTGCAGGTATCCATATCTGGCCACTTTCTGGCATGGGACATTAGTCCTTGATGTGACCTGGTACATACTGGTCTTATCCTTCTGTGCCTTTTCATTTGGCATAATCTTACTGGGGAAGTCTGGTACGGTAACTTTATTAGTAGCCACTGGACTTTGTTACTGTTAAATTTGTCAGAAAATTTTTTGCCTTGTAAATATACACTGGCTTTTACCCTTTCCCCAACACCACAGTTGGTCATTTCAGTAAAAGAGTCATTGCTTTTCCTTGAGTAGGTTATCGTGGCCAAACTCTTGAACAGTAAACGGGCATGTCTTTACTGTGCCAACAATTTGGATCTTTTACCTCAACCATTACCAAAGGATATCTTCTGTTGGTCTTCCTAATGTTTACTGGCCCTGGGGAGCTGTTGTTTCTCTTACACTGAAGCCAAAATAACTAATTCAAATGTCTGGGAAGCCATATAACAAGCCTGGAATCAAATAAATGGTAGATGCATTAAAAGCATGTGAGGCCAGAATCAAGGACGCTTGCATGGATGTAAGACTGATTTACAGTTTGTCTCCTTTGGACCCACTGACACAAAATAAGGGAGTGCATGCAGACTTAATTCCCAGGCCATGAAGCCTCAGTTGACACAGCAGCCCTATGAAGTCCCCTACCTGCTGTGCTTCTCTTTTATGGGTCCCAGGCCTGAATAGCAGAAGCTTGGTGTCCTGCCTTGCTAGCAGAGACAGCAGGGTCAATCCCAAGATGGTAGTGCAGCAGGGAAGGGATGCAAGCAGATGGCGTTTACTGAAACTTGATGCATCTAAGTTTCTTTTCTAGTATTTCGGTGCAAGAATTATAGCTATATGCACAGAGGCAAAGAAATGGTTCTGCAAAGCAGTAGTGTGTGGAGGAGGAACTATGCAAATGTCATCCTTCTGGAGGAGCGTTGGCAGACTGAAGCACAGGAAGACACAGCAAGTGCTCTGAAGTGGCAAGAACTAAACTCTGGTTTTGTACTGGCTAATTATTGAGAGGATCCAGGCACCAGCATTTGTCTTGGAGGTCAACAGATACTTGAAGAGCTTTGAAAATCAAGCTTTGGTTGCCTAAACATGGAGTTTGGATGTAAGCGTTTATTTCTGAAACTCTCTGCCTGTGACATTTAGTCCTTAATCATGGAGATTCTGTTCTGTGCAATGTGCTCTGTAGGTGAAAGGTGCTTGGTCCAATCTTCTTTCTGCTTTGGATGCCTGTAGGTTTCCCCCAGTTACGCAGGGAGATCATAGAATATCCCCTATGGAGCAGCATTGTAATATATGGACCTTCCATGCTTGCAGTTTGTTTCTGAATCCATATATTTTTGACAAGTTATTACTATCTTTGCACAAGGCACAGATGTGGAGGGTTAGATAGAAATCAGATAATAACCTAGAGAACACTGCAGGAATATAAGTAATACAAGCACTTTTCATGATAGAAATATCTGTACAGTGCACTTGAGTATATTCTACATACAGGATATCTTTTCTTCTTTGAGACCCAATGGGTAACTTTGAGCAGCAGTACCTGCGGAGACAGTATAATCTTCACAGCTGTCAGTAAAGCCTACATTAATGTGTCCTGAAAGAGTGATTAATGGGTTTTGACAATATCATTGCATTTCATATTTAATCAGATTATGCATCTGTTAGGAATGGTACACTCCTAACATCTGCAGTCAGAACCCATGATCTGCATCCAGATCATCAGTTTGGCAGGAGCGTGTGGCGTGGTCTATGGCAGGCCTTTGACAAGTTAAAGCTATGTGCTATCTATTGAATTTTTAAAATCAAGTATGTACACCTGCATGCCTCCTAGATGTGTGTATGTATGCTCATAGTCTCCTTTTCTAGTGAAAATCCCACTATGGCAAAGCATGCAGCCTGAAGACAAACTAAACTGAGTATTTTACTGAAGGGGAAGGCTGGTGTAAGCTACTCTTAGTACACATACCTTAGTATATGTGTGCCTAATACTTGCTTGGTTCATAGCTCTGCTAGGTGCTTCTTATGTGACTTCTGTCAAGTTGGCTGTAGACTAGTCTTGAGGACTTGCCCTATTTTTCTTTGGACCTCATATTCATCTCTAATTTGGTTAGTAGTGCTTTCCTATGTTATGGGGCTGTGGGAGGATGGAGGCAACATCAGGTACTACAGTAGTGGAGGTTCAGCTGTACAATAGAAATATAAAGACTTATGATTTGAAGATGATCATACGCATATATCGGCAGCTCTTTAAATACATGGCAGTCTCTGCCTGGAAATACACGGAACAAAATTTATGGTCTTCAGCTAAAGTCTGTCCCAACACATCTTTTAGAAAATTCTGCTTTTAGTTCTTTCTGAAACTAAACAAACTGTATAAGTAATGTCTGCTTTTCTTTGTTTTGCCTCAGCTATCAAAACACTCTTAAAATAGAGAACCTGAGTATAGTAACACAAACACACATTGGCCAAGAATTTTAAAAATTCCATTTAGAATATCTTTATCGGCACAAACAATGTGAAGTACCTCCCTAAAAGCTGCTGGGGATTTACTCCTGGGCGCTTCTGCTATGCTGTGCAGTGGCTGTGAATGAGGTAGTCCTTGCTGGGCAGGAGCAGGCAGGGAAAGGCAGTGGAGCTGAACATGGGATGCACAGGACAGTGCAGAAAGCGGTTTTGTTTTTCCTAGGCACCCAACAGGGAGCACTCACTGGGCAGCGCCCCCACCCATGATAGCAGGTTGGGGGATGTAGCAGAGGATAAGCTGTGCTCTGGCGTGGAATGTTACTCGTGGCATCATACAGCGAGGAGCAATCATGGCTCTGAACTGCCCCATTCTCAAATCTTTGCGGATATATCTCAGGGCTCAAAAGCAGGCTATAAAAGAACACTTCAGGATGAGTGTGAGCAGGAGCTAAGTGTGAGCCTTTATTGTACAGTGAGACACTGTCTTCCTAGGATTTGTTGAACTGTCACCATTGCAACGTGACTGTTAGTCCTCTGCTACCCTACAGAGGCTCCCCAGGGCACGCAGGGGCAGGGCTTGCAAGCGAGCTGCAGTTTTCTTGGGGAAAGATGATTTCTCATTTCACCTCACTCATTTCTTCTTGCTGTCAGTGATTTCGTGATATGCAGGGTCTTAAGCAATCTCACACTTCCTTTGGAAGATGAGGTCCGTGCTTTGACAGACTGAGAAGAATTAATTTTCCATTTAAATACCAGCTGTCACCCCAGACTGGTTACATGACCATCTATGTCGGCAGGGCAATTTTCTTATCAGAAAAACAAGTCATCTTATTTGCTATGTGAATCTTTAAAATGGAGGACTATTGTTTTTTAAATAAACAATAAGTAGTTAAAAGACATTCCAGCCAACGAAAACAGAATAACAGCCTATAATTCCCTTGTCGTGATTATTAAAAGCAGTGTGTTATTGGACAGGCTTATGTCATCTCTTGGTGTCTGTTTGCCTTCGGAAGTGTCAAAATGTCCATGAACAGATGCAGGGAGCTGCCTTGACTGAGGAATAATTACACACTGGTACAACAAAAAGATATTGATGATTCATAATTTGGTTAGATAAATCATTGGTCTCAGTATCAGGGGGAGAGGATGAGACTGTCTCGTTCAACAACGTCATCTCCGAAATGGTCTTCAGGCTTTACTCCACATTTCAGTCAGTTCTGTTGTATGCCTTTTTTTGCAGTGAGAATGGAGCCCTGTTGTGCAAGATCTTGTTTTAATCCAATGTCGAAAAGCTGCCTGTTTGGGTGATCCATTGGTCAAAACTACGGAAAGACAAAAAGCAAAGGCACTGCTGAAGGATGAAGCAGCATGAGACGCCTTCATTGAGAGAAACCATCCCTGTCCAGGAAAGTATGTGAATACCCATGCACATACTCCCGTGAGCAAGGAGCAATGTAAGCACCAACAGAAATGTTTTCCTAACTCAAGGCTTCTCTGGCAGTTTCTCCTGCAGGGAGGGGGGGTAAATTTTGGGGAGGCTGAACTGTTCCCATCTTGTTGGAGTATGTTGCCTTGGGTATAATGCATAAGCTGGGGAAAATCTTGGAGAACAGAGCTCAGCTGCCTTTGGATCTAAGTATGGCACTGTTCTAAAGAGCCAGAAAAAGACTCCAGGTAAATGTTGGCTTTGTGAACATTCTTGGCTAAGAAACCATTCCCCTCTCTTTGGCATTTTGTTAGCCAACAGGGAAACCTGTCTGTGTGAGCGAGCCTGAATTTTGACAGTTGAGTTCTGGGACTTGGTGTGGGTTCTGTGCCTGGAGGGCTTTCAGTATGTCCCTTACATGCTGTTAGAGTGAGAATTGCAGCTGGATTTCTTTTCCTTGAGCATCACATTTCACTGCTGAAGAATTTTGAAGAGCTCACAACTTTTAAAAAAGGTGCGAAAAAACATAACCGCCAAAGGCTTGCTGATTTTAGAAGCCTGAGAGCTGTTATAAAAACTGGTGCAGAGCTTCATTAGTTGTGCATCATCCATTAACCTCTGGACTGAGTTTGCCGTGGAACACCACTAAAAGCAAAAGTCTTGTGCCTTAGACACAAAGACCTTTCTGCTTGCCTGCGTTGTAGGGACCCAACACCTCAGAGAATAAATCAGCTCCAGATTTTTCAAAGCCTTTAGAAATTGAAGTTTCCAAATCAGTAGTTAGTCCATCAGATTGGGACTTGGTAGTCAGATATTTGACTGAAACTCAGTATACAAGCGTAGAATATCTGCCTATCAAAGCTGGATGATCACATCCCATTTCTTAAGCCAAGTGCCAACGGTCATACCTACAAATGTATGTTTATGCCCATTCTGAAATGAGCATTTTCATGCACCCGGTTCTGGCAGTGCTGGTGCTATATTGACTACAGCTGAGATTTCTTTTAGGCTGTCAGCTTTGCTGTTGTAGAGTGAGTTGTATGTTTTTAAACATTTTGCCTGTGTTTTCTCTGTTAGCCTGCCTCCCTCAGGATTCAGTCTAACATTGCAAACAGCTTTAAATACTGCAAGACAAAAGGTATTTGAAGAGTAGCGCCTTGCCTGACAAAGAAATGTCTTGCTGTGCCGCTTAGATCCAGTCACCAAGCTCAAATCTAACTTTACTTCAAAATAGCTCTAGTCTAAGACCCTGGGTGGGCAATGCAGAGTCCTGGCATGGAGATGAGTGTAATAATATCCCACACGCTTAGAAATAGTAGTAGACTCCATCTGCCATTGGGAAGCAGCTACTGTCATGTTCCATCAGAACAAACCACTGTCTTTATTCCTGCAACATCCTGCAGTGCTGCTACAGTGAACTACTCTAAAGAAATTTATCTTATTTGTCCCCTCTTTGAGTCCTTGTAAGGCTCGATTCGTGATCCTGAGAGCCCCATGTTATGCCAAAAGCTTTAAAAATGGACCAGTGAAACGAAGGGAAATAACTCCCCAATAAAACCAAGTGTTTATTCTACTGTGAAGCAATATGGTATCAAGGTTTTAGCAGCACTGACTTAGTGACCTGAATTATTAGTAGCTCTGCACAACTGCTTATTCAAGGGAATGAAACTATCTGAATGTATTTAATTTCAGTGGTCTTTAGAACCGACTCACTCAGGCTTTTCTGAGGATTGCAGCCAAAATCTGAGATGTGTTGCTGCTCCATAGCACATAGTTTCTATGTCTGCAGGGAATTCTGCATCCATTGTGAGATTAGATCATCCTCAGAGAAAAGAACTAGACCTGTAATTTGAAGTTTGTGCTTCCTATGTATAACCAAAGGTATTAAAATCATCTTCCATTACATGGTGTATTTTCTGGGCTTTTCAGTGTGTCATTTATCAGTGTAGCAGCCATACTTGAAACTAACAGTGATATTTAGCAATTAAGATGCCTCAGCTATCCTATGGTCCTGCAAAGTCCATTAACTACTGTTCCACTTCAAGATAAGTTTCAGCAAAGCACTGGTGTTAAGAAGATACAATTCCCAAGTCTGATGCACTTTGGTGCCTTTTGAATTGATTTATCCTCTCTGAGCATTACATATATGTGTGTGTGTATATATATATATAAAAAAAACTATGTTCGGCAGTTGCAAGGAGAATAAGGCTCTGTGAAAGCCAATGAGCACGCCAATGTGCATTGGAAAAGCTGAAATTCATAATAGCAACAGCAGTGCAGAGTTGTTTTCTTTTTCAAGGAAATTTTCCATAAAATAAGAATTGTTTCCTTTTATTATGCAGCTACAGTACTTACCATGCTGGAAAATTTTGGAAAAGAATACAGAATAGATTTGACCTTACAAAGGAACACGATAAATTAGAGTTGCTTTTAAGAATTTAGATTAGATTTGCAAACTGGTTCGTTTGATTCTGAGCCAGGATGATCTTGTAAAGAAAGGGGAAGATGACAGTAGCAAGCTAAGCATTCGGCCATTAAATCCTACAGAAGGTCCTTTTTACTCTCTTCTGGTTTTCCCCCTGGTTTTGTTTACTCATTAGCAAACACTGGTGACGTCTTTTCACTGTTTAAGATAGAGAGGAATTTTTTATTTTTTGAATGGACTTCCTCTTAGGGGTTTTGTCTTTGTTTTGAAGAGTTTCAATGAGCACTGAACTAAGGATCTGTTAAGTTTTTGTTTTCTAAAGGCTACAGAAACTAAAGGCTGCTTTTCTGACAAACTAGCAAGGGAGAGCAAAGGAGGCAGCTAACTTGTAGGGATGACACCAAATGACTGAGGGGAAAAGCTTGGCGTATTCATTGTGAGCATCTGGTGTGAGACATCAGGGGCAAGAACATTTCTCAAATAGTGGGCAGGATTGTGGGGTGAACACCTTCTGTAGAAAAGGCAACCTCCAGAGGCTAGCCCCCACCCAAATCCTTCCCAGGCAGACAAGCGAAATGGGGTGGGCTGGGTTCTCACAGTCCAATCTTCCACCCAGGATCAGGGGAAAAAAGCCTGCAGTGCGCAAAACCAAATGGCAAATGTAAGCTGTTGCTTAAACTGCCCATTTCGCTCACAAGGGTCTGAATCTGTCTTCTGATTCTGACTTCTTGATTTGCTTTTCATTCCTAGACATTTAGCAAAGCAGAAGTATTGGAATCATGTGAAAAGAAGGGATAGGAGTGAAAGATGAGGGGAGCTAATAGGTCTGAAAGTGGATAAAGTATAGCATGAAGAACTACAACGGCAGCAGTTCTTCCTTCAGGAAGTGTTTGGTCTTTTAAGCCCCTGTTTGACAGCTGAAAGAAGAGACCTCACCCTGTAACTTTTTATTTTAGAGAGGCTGAAGTGTGATGGGGGCAGAAACTTCTTCAGATTCACAAATACAAATCAGTTGGACAAACCAGTCTGGCCTCTAACAACTGGCTCATTTTCAAGGGTGGCTCTTAATTCCTTTCACTGTTTGTGGAGGGGTGGATTAGAGGATGAGCAGCACATTAGATCAGGAACAAGGAATGACTGGACTTCACTCTTTTAAGATTGTCATGGTGGTCCTATAGGGAATCTCATCAGGGCTACAAATGCCCGTGTGGTACACCAAGAGAAGGCAGGCTTTGCTCCAATGCCTCATTGCGTGGGCCCCACATCCCGTTCAGTTTTGTTGGGGGTCTTTGTCACTGGGCTGAAGCCAGGGCCACCTGCCTGCATGCCTTGCATGTCTCCCCTGTTTAATGTGTCCAGCATCGCCTGCCAAGTTGCCTGAGGCTCAGCTCAAGCTGGATCTCCCTGCCAGGGCTTTTGCAGCTGGAAACATTGCCTGAAACAAAGTTGTCTGGATTCAAGTGTACTGTATTTTCAGCAATTATTCAACACATTGCCTGCTTCTCGCTCAAAACTTGGGCAGATTTTTGTTGTCATCTTGAGCATCAGCTAAATGAAAAGTGAGTGCTTGGGGAAATCCTTCGCTTGACCTGTGCCCATGGAAACTGTACGGTGCCTGCTTTGCCAGGCACGTTGGCTCTTGAGTTGAGGTAGAGACTTTTGTGCAAAACTCAATGCATTTACGTTATGCTTTGAACTGTGGAAGAGCAAGCATACACCTTTATGCTTTCACAAGAGCTGTAAACCAAAATGCAAACATCGTCACAGCTGTAAGTGCATTGGCTGGGGTGCGCCATGTCTTGTTCCTATACCCACCTCCCAGCAGTTACGGGGTTGCCACCTGGTCTGGCACCTGAATTTTCAGGCAAAGTCTCTTACACAAAGAAGCATTGTAAAGCTGTCTCAACATGTTTTCAGTATGTGACGAGGTTAGTTACCACTTTCTGCTTTTGTGGACGGGGGCAAAAAGAAATAAGATCTCCATTCTCAAGTGCTCTGTATGTATAGCAGTAAATCAGGGGCAAACATAGATGCACACGAAGGTGAGTTTCTAAAAAGCAAACCTCAGACAGTTTATTCTAAATGACTAAAGACAGATTCTTGGATTTTCTGTTACAAACAAGGTATTTAATGAAGTCTGACAATTTTGTTGGATGCAATAGCTGCATGTGACTTCAGGAATGTCAACTTTGGACTGGATCAAATCCATACCCCAGCTAAGTCTTTGCCATCTGCAGTGGCAGTCAGCACTGGACACTTCAGGAGGAAATGTAAGCATCCTGCAAGCAAGTTGTCCCTAAAGAAAGTCCATGTCTAAATACCTGTTGATTTAACTCCTAAAGTAACTTCATTTACTTACTCTTTTTGCTTAACATCATAATACTCTGTATATCAAAACAAGTGCTGCTATTTTGGATGCTTCTACGGTATCTTCCACTGGCATCTTATGGTAGACATCTGCAGATTTGTAATGGGGAAAGTGTTTTATCGGTTCTGCAGCTAGCATTTTTCATTTTCACATGGGTCCCTAGTCTTATTCAGAATGTGAACAATAAATCTCAGAGGAGCTGGTTTAGACTTATCCTCTACGTGGCTATTTCAAAGATATCACATTTTTATATAGCCGAAATTCTCACAACAAACATTTCTTCTTCAGCATATTTTCTTAAATTTGTATTTATCAGATCTCTGGAGTTTTGTTGTTGGGGCTTTGGTTGAACACGTATTTGAGAATCATATCTTTCTGTTTAAAAACTATATAATACAGCCAGACTTTGGAAACTGCACTCAGTTCAGAATTCAGCATCCAAAGACAGAAGATAATCTTTTATTTCAGAAGGCACACACTGCAGTAACTGCTCCATAGTGGCCTCACTATTTTTAGTTTACTCGGAATGGAAAGTGCCTATGGTTCCAGCTTAGCACCTGCCATTGATGAAATCACTGGTGTTATAGTTCATGATTCAGACCACCAAAGCCTTCCACAAAATTGCTCTAAACTGAAGTGGCTAAAAAAAAGCACGGATACGTCTTCCAAGCATGTCACTATTAAGTAAAAGAGGTTTCTCTCTTTTTTCAGGGACATAGAGCATCTGAATGCTACAGGTAGTAATGACCCACAATCCGGGGCTATAATTAAGTTATGAAGGTTAAGAAGCAGTTGCAGAGAGTTCTGAACTTACATTTACTAGGTGGCTCAGGTATAATGCAGATAGCAACCTGTTAAGAACTCCAGTGTAGATCCAACACTGTGAAGCACTTAAAGCAACAGTGCACATGAACAGTACTGCTCTGTATCAGCTAAGCTGTGGCAGTGCAGTAGTATTTCCTCTGCTTACTTGGTGTTCATCTATTCAGCAAAATGCTATGAAATAAGGTGCTATGCTAAGGAAGCTGGTGGCAGCTGCCAAGACTCCAGGCAATGCTGTCCATCCTTAAGTTCTAGCTATAGACCACAAATTTGTATGTATGTAGGCAAGGGATGTTCTTGTAACAGCTGCCTGTTTGTTACTAGACATGTTTAGGAGGATTAATGGATCCACGTGGCAACATAAGAAATGCATGTCAAGGCCAAAAAGCATTCCTCAACAGAAGGTCTTTAGGGTTTAGTGTGGAGATGTGAATAGGAAACACATGATGGGACTGCTGGTTTGCATTTGACAATGGCAGTCAATAGATAAAAAAGGTCAGACTGTGTCTGCATTCCCAGAGGCTGACAAAATCAACCTGCATCCTAATGTGCCAAATTAGGGAGACTAAAAGTGGCTTACAGAGGGGAGAGAAATACTCAGATTTCTCCATGAGGAGCAGAAGATACAAGAGGTAGAGAGCCCTGGGCTCTTGAAAGGCCTGACCCAAATAATGCTTTGAGATCTGTGAATACAAAGGGAGACCTCCTCAGAGGCAGGCTTGTCTTAACTATAACTGTACATTTATCTTGCTATTCAAAGCACTGTGTGGTTGTTGGAAGCTTGAAAGTCAGTTTTGTGGGACGCTGGCCATGTGTCCCCAGGAGGCTGAGGAGCAAGCTGAAGCAGTCACAAAGCTGACTTCTGGGAAAGGTCTTCTTTAGTCCACTGAGCCCGTGGCAATGGCCACAATTCATGGGGGAAAGGGACTTTGCTTTCAAAAGAAGCACTACAAGGAATACTCCTCTAGAAGGGTCTTGGAAAAGACCCTGGTGCCCGGATTTTTCTTAATCTCCAAAAGCTTGAAACTCAACTGTTTATGCCGTGTTAATATCCAGAGCAGAGTTATTTCAGGCTGATAACTATTCCAGTATAGGCCTCTACAGAGGCTGTTCTATAAAAAATCACTTCTCACACCTTACATCTTGCACTGAAAAGAATTGCAGTGGGTCCAGCCAGCCCTGTCCAGGGCACAGCGCCCATAACGCTGGTAGAACAAATGCATAGCTTTCAGATTCCTGTATTTTTGTAATGAGTTATATTTCTGGCTGGTAGCAATGCGAGATGCAGCTAATAGTTAATCTACTGAGGGCATTGCAGGTGCAATAATAGTAGTACCCCTCCTATAGTGCTATCTGGAGACAAAATGCCTAACTGCTTGGAGCTTTCCATTGAAATAACAGCACTGTAAGGGGAGTGCTGGTTACAGCCTTCCATGAAAAATTAAATCTACAGATAACGTGCTGTTTGTAACTTCCAAGTACATCGCTTGTGAGGAGCGCAGGAGACTCAATTTCCTAGTTAGTACAAATTAGTATACATCTTTTTCTGAATGCTGAGGAATATCGGTTTATGTGAGGTTTTGCGCACGAGGTCTTTTGATCTTGGAAGTGATTTGTATGTCTTGTCAGAAAATGTCTTTTCAGTTGCTAAGACTCATTTTGCAATGTATAAGGCTCCAAACATGTGGAAGGAATGGAGTTGTTAATATATCTGAATTCAGGCTGATAATGCTTTGCTGTTACACTTGTAAAGGTGGTGTACTTGCACAAAGGAATCTGCCTTTGTAATCTAAAGGATGAGCAGTCAGGTATTTTGAAGTGCTTCTAAACTCATTCTGTGTATTCCTTCAGTGTCATTCACACTGCTATTGAGCTGAGGTTCAGAAGATCATATTATAAGATCTTTTAGTGGCTTGCTAGCAATTCAGTCCTGCTTAATGTGTCTGTTATAAAATGTTAGAATGGAATGAGCATAATTGGTATTTTAAAATATCAATGCTTATCATGATGTCTTGAAAATGAGACTGCAACTTTGTCCGAAGCTGGCAGTTATTGCATACTTAATAGTAAAAGAATTTTAAAATTGGCCCAAACCTGTTCTTCCTGAAGCAAGCAGTAAAACTCCAGTTTATTCAAATAGAAGGAGGACTAGACAAATGCTGACTGCTTGTAAAGTCCCATCTGTTAACATTCAACTTCAGTAGAAATGTTCCATACGTTCTACTTGCAAGTCTAGATGACTAATTAGAAGCACTGTTAAAATATTTACTATCTGAACTTTCAAACACATGAAAAGATTGAAGAAATTCTATGATTTTTTCAGAGTTTTTTTTCTCCAGGTTTTTGTAGAAAAAAAATCTCTACTTTGCTAACTGAAAAATAAAACCACTAAAACAATGCTTACCGAAACCTCAATACCCATCCCTCAAAATTCTGAGTAGCTATAAAGAATCTCCCTTCATGCCTGAGTATCTGAGTACTTGTGGAAGAAACTTTGAGTTAAGTATTAAACGGTCCTGTGTTTTTACATTAAATCTTCAGTAAGTGCAAACCAGCTCCCGAACCTAGGGTATAGAAGCGCTGGTGTTGATTGATATAAATCTTTCATGTCTGTACCCTTGTCTATGCTCTGAGTATGAAATAGGCTCTCAGTCCCAAGCTGGTTTGTGCTCTGGAGTTGATGCTTGCGAGCTGATCGCACAAGCCCTGACTCCAGAAGGGGCTCCTCGGTGTCTCTGCATATCTTGCTCTAAGCAGTTGAGCAAGTGCCTGCAGAATTACCAGCTGGACCCCCAGTCTCCAAGCTGATGGGCTGTAGACAGTATTTAAAAAACAAAAAAACCAAAACCAACAACTTGAAGGGTCTGGTGAACTTGAAACTCTTCTACAATGTGCAATATTGAAATACCATTTGTTTTCCCAACCTAATGCATATGGTATTTGTTGAAACTGATTGTAAATTACATTCTCCCTGAGTGGCAAAAGCACTGAAAGCAGCCAGATGGTTAGCAGAAATATATATAGTATATTAAAAGACCATGACAATTCAGTCCTATAGTTTTTCTCATTTATTGGCAACTGAAACAATTTTTTTCAAATTGAGCATCTAAGTGCATTGGAAAAAATGCAGTTATTTCAAAGTAATAGCACAATTATTGTTTTTAGCTGTCTTCCCCCTCCACCTCTCCTGAGTGCTACTACTTCTAATAGAATAAATGGGAAAAATACATGGCAATTTAAGTTACTAAAATATATCATAATATATTAGTCTAAAGTTTCTTCTTTCCATTTGAGAGACCTGGCTTGTGTCCACACACTAAACCATACTTTTTTAAACCTCAAAGTGAAATCATATGTATAAGAAATTTTTGAAATTAACTGAGGCCAGAAGGCATAATAATTGTCACTTAATCTAAGACCAATTTTTTCTCAGGGCTCTGTAACCCCCACTCACCCTAGGATGAGACATGCTGGCCACTAGCAGAATAAAAAGCTCTTTTTACAAAATGATCTAAAGCAGGTGAATATCTGGCCCAAGGTTTCAGAAGACAGTTACCGAGACATCAGTTCACAGGGCCTGGATCAGGCTTACAGCTTTAAACATTCTGGTGACACACTAGGAGGTGTAAAAGATAGCATGAGCATTAGCTGGAGAGCTCACTGCCATGTCAAATCAATGGGAATTTTGCTAAATAACTCAGTAAATCAGTAACCTGCTGCACTTAAAAAAATTCTCAATAGTAAGACGAGTCCTATGGTGAGATGGTGCTTCAAAGAAATAATTTGGCGTGGTTCATTGCAGAGACTTAAATTGATAACTTTCAACCTTACAATGAAGCAAAGAAAGGAATTAATTTAAAAAAATAACCAGGATTTTTAAATAATTCAGTGACCTCAGAAACCTGCTATGAGTCTTATAAAAAGATTGACTTGACTAATGAGTGAACTGTTCTGAGAATCTTGGTATTTTATTGATAGAAATAGGCAAATTCCACAGGAGACTACATTATTGATTGAGCAAAAACTAAGCTTCAAGGAATCGGGTTTCGGTTCCAGTATCTGCTGCAGACTCCATGTAATGCTGCTATTGCTTCACTTATTGTGCTAGGTTTTATTATGGTTGCATCCACAAATCCCGACCACAGAGCCACATCATGTTACACTCAACACAAATATCCTGGAACAAAGAGCCCTCTCCTCCAAGACCTTCCTATGCAATTAAGCAACAAAAGGGGTAAAAAGAAGATAGGGTTCCACAAAGCTGCACAGCAGCAGTATTGAATCCCAAAGCAGCAGTCTCCTGGTACGCGACTCTAGGCTGTTCTACTGGATCACAGTAAAACCAAGACTCGACCCAGGTTTGCTCAGACAAATAGATCATGTATCTTTGCTACTGCAGTGAAATCTTAGTTACAGGGGAATCATATGAGCAGGAAACAGTCTCTTGAGGTGCCTTCCAAACTCAATTGTCCTATGATCATAGGATAAGGTTTATCTTGGTTTATTTGTTGCAAGCCTTTGGGGGGGGGGGGGGGGGAAAAAAGAAAA